>OX402530.1:4277125-4881830 GCA_948098885.1 Drepanosiphum platanoidis | reverse complement strand
TCATTTTTACAGATAATTCTCCGTCCAATAAACTATATTAGTAGCGAGGCTAAAAAATATTTCATTTTACCGGTATAGAACATAAAAAATATTTAACAATCGACATTTTAATAGGGAATTAATAAACATAAAAATAATGAATTTTATCGTTTTATTTAAATGGCAAAATTGCGTGGTTTAATTTAAATATAATAAGCAGGTAAAGTACTCCAGAAAAAAGAAAAAGTATAAAAAAAAAAAACAATTTGAAAACCTTTTATATTACAGAATAATAAAAAATAAGAATAACTACAAAATCATAAGACAAGACAAAGTTAAGTAGTAAATGGTTTTAATATTTAATTAAACTGTCAAACAGAGAGTATGAAAATTTGGTATGTAACCATTTGTTGGATACTTTTTATTAGACTAAATCTCATATCATTCAAACACCTTGTACGATTATGATCAGAGCAAGAACAATATTGATTATAAAATTAAATGTTTAAATTTTACTTTGATTTAACATTTGAGGCAGTGAAAATATTCTAAAAATGACATACGAGTATATCAATTTCTCTAAGGAAGGACATACAATATTTCATTTTATCTTTTAAAAAACTCAATAAAAGTGGAGAATCTCGAAAAGAAATACCAGTTTTTAAACAACAAAATTAAAAATGTCACTATAATACAATAAATATTATTCCAAAGTCAATGCTATTTTATTAACATTGTTTAAAGTCGGACAAAAGAGGTGACAGACCAGACATTATGTCCATAACATCGAAAAATGATCCTGAATAAGTCACGAAAAATTAAACTGGTGTGATTCTATATGTAAATATTTGACAATAAATAAATAATTTGAGAACGTCGAAGAAAAAAACAAAATTAATTGAACCAACTAGTTGCTTACAAAGAAATATATAATGTACATGCCACTGTTGTCAAACGAATTTGTCTCATTATGTATTATCATGAGACATTATTTTTCTTTTCGTTAAATTTTAACGAGCTCCGATAGATTACGATTTTCATCGCCACCATCATCATATCATATAGGTTAATATTGTGTTATTTAGTATAAACTCTATATCCATCATAGATTAACGCGTCAAAGCCTATAAGGCCCGTTATTAAGGCGCTACATCGCCTATGTCTACAATAGTGGAATTGTCTACGTTTCCAATAAATATAATAATTATAAAATACAATGGCAATATTCAGAATTTTCAAATCGAGAGGAATATTTTAATTAAAACTTATGAAATACAATGAGCAAACATGATTAACGTATTTAATTAAACGAACCAGAAGAAAAATAAGGCATCGATAAGACGTAGTGTCGACACCCCCTGGATAAAAATTAAAACTTTTAATATTAATGATACTTATATCATCTGGAATTACAGACAAAGAGGGATTTATCAATTACGCTGAACTTACGGTTTCGAAAAAATGTTATACATAGACTCCGCCTGCACATACTGTTGTATAATTATAGTTTATGAATTTATAAAATGACACCAACGTTGAAACGTTTATGTTGAATAATAGTTATTGACGTCGTCGACTAGCTTAATATTCTCGTCTTATTTACATACATCGAAATGCATCTGAACGAAACACTAATGTGATAATAACTTCGAAAATGTTTTGATACTTAATATAACACCGGACAAAACTTGAGTAGAATCTTGGATTAAATTTTCAAACCTCGAGTATCGATATGGCCAATTTTATGAATTTTTAACAACAAAAAGTTTGCAGATTTTCGTGATTCTGTCAAGTTTTGTCAAAATGTAAATTTCAAACTCTTATGAAACAAAATATGGTGATTACGGATTTTCGATATTTTTTTTACATTAATAAGAACAGAGTAAGTAGGAACTTTGTATTATTTTTTAACTTTTTATTGTGATTTATAAATGTATGCGATCTATTTTTTTTCATTTTTAATGTTGGAATTTTATCCCGCATTTTATTCAAAACTTAAAATAATTAAATCTTTGCAGTGAAAATTCTCCGGAATAATCAAATTGTAATTATATAATTTATTTTAATAATTTTATCTTCAAAACATCAAAACTAATTAATCTCACATTTTAATTTTTAAAACGTAGTATTTTAAAAACCGTAGCATGAAATAAAATATCCTTATAAATTAATCTAGGTTAAATACAGACAGAAGTCTTCGATACAATGTGTCATGTAACATCAACTTTACAACGTATTAGATAATACTCGTATACAACATTAATTTCTCAAATAAATATCTTAGGCGTCCATTACAAAGACAGAAGATTTTTAAATAGAAATAAATTTATAGTAACGTAGAAATTTCTATTTATGAATATGTATTTTTATTTTTATTTTTTTAAGAGTATTTATGTAAAACTACGCGCAACATAAACTAAAACTAAACAAAACCAGTCAATCAATAGAAATAGATTATTTAATATAAACTTATATCAAAGGTTTCGCAAATACGTTTCCTAGGGTCAGGTAAAATTGAAAGCACTGTTTGAAAAATATGAGACAATTTTATACAATTTAATATAACAAAACCGAGTAACCGTATTTTTACAGCAATGAATAATTTACATTTATATTTATCATGTAAAGTTAAATATTTGTCTGATAAGTATATAAATATTCTTTTGGAGTATTCGGATGAAAAAATCTTTTTTTTCTTTTTCGCGAGAGCTTAAAATATAATTTTGGGTCATATTACAACGATATTGCACAAATCACATTTGAAATAAATGGCGTGTAATAAAAACGAGGTCGGAAAAGAATAACAATATTAAGCATGTCGTTCATTTTATCAATATCCCGCAGAGATCGCTGATGAAGGCTTGGGAGGATTTAAAACGCTGGTGGTTTGTTGAATTAACAAATAGGCAAGAAAAACGTGTTTTAACTGGAATACTAAAGAAGAATTCACAAAAGATAGAAGAGAACAGAAGAGCCGGAAGAGGGTTCGTTAAAAAACAACAGACTTGGCATAATGCCGCCATTACTCATAAGAATTGTTTTCCTTAGAGTAACGAATAAAACAACAGCAAAGGATAATGCTTGGACCTTTCTAATCGGTCTACCAATTAATTAGTTGGAAATAATTCAGTTTAAAGAAAATAAAATTAATCAAATTTTGGAGGATAAATGTTTTTACTTGGCCGATAAATTAAAACCTATGTTCCCGAACGTTGTTTAAGTTTAAATATAAGTAATGTTTATCTTGACGTCTACCATCTTAAAATAAACATCAGTATCTATTCATAAATTATTATAAAATATAAATTTACACCTGTTTTCAAACAAGACAGTTAGCATTTATATTTCGTAAAACCATATTGTTTAACAGAGTATTAATACGATTTAAAATATTTAGACGATGGGGCAGATGTGATGAGAGTAATCACGATTGAGTCTATTAAACTAAATCCATTGGGCAATGGTTATCGATTTATCAAAAGTAATTAGTAATCACAAATACTGTAGAATATTCACACTAGAAAGTATTTTTTTTAATTATTCGATACATATTATTATATTGATTTTCAATGAAAATGAACTCTTCAAAATACTCTAGGACGACAATACATAGGAGGTCCGAGACTATCGTTCGACAGTTATAAGTAAAACTTTAATTTGTGCTCTGAGCTATATTAAAGATACATTTATCTAAAAGTTTTTATCTACATGGTTAAAGTTTAAAGTTATGAAAATAACTTTTGTATAAAAAGTGAACAGTACATTTTACTGCAAAATAAGAAAATGTTGTTATATACTTTTTTGTAGTCAAATAGGAGATATTATACTTAACATGGACATTTAAAAATATTTATGTATATCAAAATCGAAATTTTAAGCAATACTAAAATTCTACACAAACTATAAAAATCATGTCATTGAGTATTATATGCCATTATGTAGTTCAATATGTTGAAATAAATAAATTACTGATGATCATTTCACGAAAAAAAAAAAATATTTTTTAGGCCCTAACTTTGAATTAGGTAAAGTATAAAATTGTATGACATGGTAAATGTAATAGATTTAATTCATACATTACTCATAACATGTTTTTAATGATATCGACCACCATTTATTGATTATTATTATTATCTTTAATTCTGCATTTTTGAGATGATTCCCTTCTCGTTTTCCATTCACCACCACAAATGTAAAATGAACAAACTCTTTATAATACATTATCATGACCAATTTTAATTTTTAATAAGACAATGAATTGCCTATTAAGAATGTCATATGTGATATAATAATAATTGTAAATAATATAAATATGTGATTGGACTGGCCCAATGAGACATTAAAATAATCACCATTCACCATAACATGTATTTATCTTAATAACAGTAAATAGGTATATTCCAAATTAATGTTATCAAATGATTATAGACATTTAAATAAAGGATAAGTAAGACTATTTAACATTCAGTCAAAACCTATCATACAATTTCTTTATACATACAAATAGGTATCACATTACTGAATGACTTATTAAATGGGTGAAATGGTAGAAAGATCATTTTCAATCAATTCATTGTAATTTCAGGTTTTCAAATTTATATGAGTACATACTGTGTACATTACATTTTATTTGTCATACCACTGAATGTATTTCAAATACGTTTTGCTCTTTAATTCAAATGATGAACACTGTGTCCTTTACTATTATTATTATTTTTCTAATAATTTATACCTACATAATTACATAATATGAGTACCTAGATAAATTATCACTCATCTTTTATTGAACAAGGATCAGTAGTCCCTATATTATCAAAGTTGTTACTTTTTTTTTTTGTTTGACCAAAATAAAATTATTTTAAAAATAAATAATAATAACTCTTTTGTAAAATTACTACTTTTATAGAAAAACTCTTCGAGTATAGCTTAGGTATTTATTAAATGTAAAAATTATGCCAAAAAAAAAAAAGGAAATAAAGGCAATAAAAGTTTCAATGAGGCAATCATACAAAACAAAACCTTTTTGTTGAAATTAATATCATTATTTGAAAAGATTTTAAATTAAGAAATACATAAGATTAAAGTTTTCAGGAATAATGATGATGGTTTTTTTTTTTTTTTGCAAGAATTTTATCAAACAAATGATATGATTTATATTCAGCAACGATCACCAGGAAATTCTATACTATCCTAGGGATTTACTTATTAGAGATTCTGAACTCATTGATATAATCTAAACTTAATATTATTAAAGTAGATAAATAAAATTACTATTTAGATTTGGTGATCTTGTTGCATCAATTATTTTTCCAAAATTGATAAATAAACATAGGAAAAAAAATGTAAAAAGAATTATTTATTATTTATTCAATAAACCTATTGATATAAAACACCATTGATAATATTTTATGTACCAACTAACTGTCCGTAAATTGATGAACAATAAATCAGCCATAACATTATACATAATGCAATAGATTAAAAAAAAAATGAAATGATAACTATATTGGCATAAAGCATTAATATTATTAAACATATTATGCTACTTTAGTACCTACCCAATGATACTTTGATAAATAGATTATTATTATTTTTTTTTATAATAATAATAATTATTATATCTAACCAGGAGTTGAAAATAAGAGAACAAGACCCAAACATATATTTCTTTATCTTAGAGTCAAATATCATTCTGAATAATAATTAATTTAAAAATTACCAAAATGAACTAAAAAGTTCTTCACGCTTAGATATCAGTAAACAAATAAGATTTTCCATTGTATGGTAAACAATTGTAGAAGAAAATGTCAATAAAAACTATTGGAAATCAAGTCTAGAATTTTTTTTTGAAAAAAAAAATCCTTTAATTTTACCCGTTTACTTAAATATCTAACTATCAAATACTTCTAATACTTTAAAACTAATATTAATCATAACATTAAGTACTTTAAAATTTTACCTGATAGCTCATCACTTCGGTTTCGTCTATGTTGTTGATATCAAAAGTTGTAGAATTTTGATTAAATAATCCTTTTCCTGGATATGAAGTACTACGTCTAAATTTTGATGAATTCATAGGGGTAGGTTGATGTTGATGATGATTGTAATTAGTATTTGGCTTACGACCAGCTAAAGCATGCATTGGATTCAAATTAGGTACAGAACGACCACGATTCCACGATGAACCGGCTATACCACTTTGATTTTGACTAGAGTTAAGCCACGAGTTCTGATGAGACTGTGACCAAGAATATCCCTTGCTGGCCATGTACAGGTTCTGCGGATGAGCTGACTGTTGCAGTTGCCTAGACAGATTGTGTGGGAAATTATGTGTAGCGCCAGATGCTTGACGTCTATGATGATGTTGCGGTTGTTGTTGTTGTTGTTGTTGTTGTTGTTGTTGTTGTTGTTGCTGATGATGAGGTCCCAAACCAGTATTGTATAAAGTATTTGGGAAGTTCTAAAATAATCAAATATTTAATTTTAGAAATTAGAAACTTTTCATAAATACATTAAAAAGCCATATAGATTAGATATATTTACTTATAAATCTAATTACATCTAGTTTATAATAATGCCTATGATGAAATTTAAAACTCTATTAGAAATATGTTAAATTTAATGTTTTTTCCAAGATCAGAAACCAACAAAGAATAAACCAATTCTCATAAGTTTAAGGAAAGTTTATGATAAATAGGTATTGTTTAATTCTTGAATGAAATCGGAAATAACAATGACAGTCATTTACATAAATAAGTAGAACTTTCTCAAATAAGCCACTTAGTAAATATGACAGTGATAGAAAGGTCCTTCTTATTTATATTTCATGGATTCTAAGAAATATTTATGAAGAGCTTATTGATTAGATGATTATAAAAAAAAAAAAGTAATTTAAGTTAAAATACCCATTTGTTAAGATAAAAATTGATGGACTATACTTTCAAGATAAAATGTATACAAATACAAACATTTACTAGGTGTTGTAAAAAAAAAAAAAAACCTTTTTGTTTAGCAATCATTAACTATCACATTTAAGATTATAATTTTAATATAAGTAGTTTATTAATAATAAAATAAAATTGTTTATATTAAGAAATTGAATAGTTAAATAATAAAACTTGACTATGATTGAATAAATTACAGCAAATTCAAACATTCCATGAACTGAAGTTCTTAAAGGCTTAATAAATTCATAACTCAATAATATTTAAATTCTACCTAAAACTTATTTGGTAGGTATGTAATTTATTATGAAGAACATAATCTTAACCTATCTTTTAATTTCAAGTGTAAAATAAATTGACAAAATCATAAGTTGAATACAAAATTATACCAATCTGTTATTTTCAATGTATTATCTTTTATTTTTCTTATTGTTTTATAGTTTTTCAAGAATTATTTATAACATCTAACAGTCATTTAAAAAAAAAAAAAAAATGAATAGTTCATGCACAATTTAAAAATTAAAAAAATAACTTTTTCATCTTTTAATATTATTTATACATAAATTTGTATGCGTTGTATTCTTAAATCAAAAGATATCTGACAGAATTTTATTATCATACAATAGGTATAATAATAAGTAAATGTCAAAAGCTTAGAGCTTTAGGAAGCTTAGCCCATACAAGAAAAATATTGTAGACCCTTCAAATTATTAAAGCTAATTTTTCAACTGACGCCTAGGTAACATTAAAAAAAATTAATGTAAAAACGGTATAGCTAAGTATGGTTTATATTTGTTGAGAATTAAGCCCCCCTGGATAATGTCAACCTTCCTAGTATGATAATTTTTATATGTAGTATGGTTAAAAATGTTCACATGGTCCATGACACCATAACACATAAAAAAAAAACCTTAATCATTTATTTTATTTATGGAGATAAATTAAATAATTAGAAAAATACTGAAGAAATTATAGATATTATTTTTATTTTTTTTTTTAATAACCGGTAAATAGTTTAAATAAATATAATATAACTACTACTTATACAAAAAGGTATTAAAAATATATATTGAATTGTTATAAATAACATCATATTACCTATCAATGTAAATTCAATATTTGTTTTTTAAATAATTTTGAATAAAAAGATAAAACTATTATTCCTTTTAAGCCCTCTCTGTAGTAACTATCTAATAATTATTTTGTCATGTTTAATTTCTAATGTAAAGTTTTTTTAAATGCTGACACTACAAAGGTATCTATATTTTTAAAATACAAAATAGTACATAAACAATATCCATTACAACTATAATAAATTCGGTTATTTAATATTATTTATGTAATAATAATCAATAGAAAAAAACTAATGAGCAATCATGATAATAACTATAAAATAACTATAATAACTGAATAGCCAAAATACTTTTATAATCAACTAATAACTCCAGTATTACAAAATAATAAATTACTACACTTTTAATATACATTTTACACTTGAGTACATTTGTTTTGAATAGGTACATTTTTATATTATTATGTAATATTGTGAGTAATGAGTAAATAATGATTATAAACATAATATTATATCTACTGTTAAAACTGATAAATTATTTTAATTGTTGTAATTGTTATGGGTCCTTAAATGATTTTAAACTATAACATTATTCAAATATTTCTTAAAATTAAGCATAGGTAGGTACAATTTAATGAGATACATTGGAGTACAGTGAATAAGACCCAAGATTTTATTTTAACCTTCGATAATTAGAACAAAGAGTGTATTAAATAGGTTATCATGACCGCACTATTATAATTTATTTAAGTTGTCTACTACACTCATATATAGTATACTGAATTTAACACTTGAAAGAAAATAAACTATATAGGTAAATAAATATTCAACGAATACAATATATAATATTAAATAATAAAATAGGTGGAAAACAAGTGCAAATGTAAAACTATGTTTTATAACCCTTACATTTTCACATTATTGAATTGAATGTCAATGAAAATGCATTAGCAAGCGCTTGTTAGGTCTACATCAAACAAAAGCATTTAATTTGAGAAAACACACAACTTACAGCGTTGTTTGCAGCCGCAGAGGCGTTCAGCCCATGTATCAAGGTATCATCAACGGACGCTGACCACAGACTAGACGTAGACGAGTTGGTCGACGAGTTTATCACATTAAGACTAGCTTCATTGTTGTACGACGACGGTAACTGCATTTGAGGGCCGCCAGACGATTTGTCACCGCCGCCCAACGCTGCCAACACAGAATCTTCTTTGACAGCGCCTTTGGTGACGGGCAGCTGTGGGTGATCGCCGTTGACCGGTGACGGTGAGATCTGCTGTTTGACGGCGACGTCCTGCTGCTGCTGCTGCTGCTGTTGCTGGCCGTCGTCGACGAAATACGACTGCGACGAAGACGACGACGGCAAGCCGGACGTGTTCACCGACGATTGGTACTCGATAGAACTTAAACTAGAATTTACACTAAATTTGTACTCCCCCATTTATACAATATATCACGTACGGTGCCGTGCGGAATAATGATATGCCGCGCGATCTCCTCCTCCGACGACGACGACGTAGTAGTATAGGTGGTATACCAAAACGCACGAGCGCGCGCGCGCGCGAATAATAATTCACGACGATTTTCGACGACGACGACCGATAGACCAGAACAAAATAGAACAGAAAAAAATAAGAGAGAGAGAGAGAGAGAGAGAGAGAGAGAAAAAACGAAAAAAAGAAAGAAATAAATAAAAATTGAAACCGTCCCTGAATATTATATTCGTGTGTGTATAGTAAAATATGTGTGTAATATGTGTGTGTGTGTGTGTGTGTAAGTGTGTGTGTGTGTGTATATATACAATCGGGAATATTAAATAATGATTTAATATACTATTATTTATTTATTTATTATTATTATTAAACACTTGTAATTTTGATTTTTAAAAAAAAAAAAATTTAACTATAGAGCTGCGGCTGCAAACGGGCACGTTGGCCACCCGCTGATAACACGACTGCACGAGCCGAAACGCGATAGCAGCGGCGGCAGCAGCTTGTCGGTGACTTCCCCTCCACTACCGCGCCGCATGGTCCACGCCGCCCACGGAAAGCCGCCAATCATATGTTTATTGGCAATTTTCGGATTCGACGCACTTCACCGCTACCGCCGCGCGCGCCGTCGTCAACGCTCGACGTTTCTCGACTTTGCGGCGGCGGCGGCGGCGTTATTATTATCATTATCATCGTCATCGAAATATATACATGAAAAAAAAAACATGTTACGTCTCAATTTGTCCGCGCGTATCAATAATTCTAATTGTGTTACGATTTAAAACCGTCGCGCGTTTTTCAATAATAATATTATTGTCGATTCTAATGATTCTACACATCAATGCAATAAATCTTATTACCAGGGCTCATAACTTCTAGCATTTGCATATATTTTTTTGAGAGGTCCTAGAGGAACCTATGTGAGCTATTCATTTGTTTCAGATAACCAAGAAGCTACATACGAAATTTTATGTTGCATATTTTTGCATATTTCGGAGTATAAGTGCTATTTTGCTTTTTTTTTGCTTATTTTTGGATTTTTGCATGATTTTTATCATTTATTTTTTTTAAATTTTTTTTAGTTGTCTAAAACATTTTTTTTTTAACAGAACAATCGTAGAATAAATGAGTATCACAAGTGGTTCATGATACAATACAGTACAATAATTCCGATGTAATATTATTCAATTTTTTTTTTTAATTATAGAAGCTAAAATAATAAAATAATATGATAAATAGTAATAATAAAATAATAATTTTTGTATACAAACGTTTTGTTTTTGCATATTTTACTATTTTTGTGCATATTTAAGCGCTTATATGAATATTTTTTAGAGCATATTTAAGCGCTTATAACAACCTTTTTTAGAGCTATAAGTTATGAGCCCTGCTTATTACGTTAAATGTTATATCTATCAGTGGCGGAACTAGATTCGCGGAGGCCCTATTGCTAGGACAGAATTTTATAATTAAATCAATTGTAAAATTAGTATATCGATTCAATCGAAACAGAATTTCATTTTAAATATGTATTTATATATCAGCTATACCCGGTAAAAATTTTAATTTAATTTTCATACGCATTTCGAGTTGAAAATTCGACTTGAACGACTTTATCGAGTGAAATAACATTTATTTTATAACTAAAAATAAACTTTTTTTTTAGTTTAATTTTTTCCAAGTCAAATCGTCGGTGGCCCGTGTGAAATCACACCTTTATCAGCTACACGTAGCTCCGCCACTGATATACTCTACTTTTATAATACCGCATTTATCGGAGCGTCAATAGAGACCGGCAGTAGAGAAAGACTAATAAACAAATATAAACATTGATAAAATGAGCGCGCGGACTCACAGTAGTGTCTACACTACTACTGCCTGTAAACTAATATAAATTTCTCACAAATTATATTAAATTTTATAAGTTATCACAACCGTCGGGAGTTCAAGCATCCCGACAATTCAGGTCTATATAATATAGTTGCGTTTATGATGAAATGCCGTTTCTATAATATTCACTTTTACGAAGATCCAATAAGCACACTTTTCACCTTTTTTTTTTTTCTCTCTTAATTTTCTCATATAAAAGAAATCTAATATCAAATAAATAATATTGCATTTCGTTCGCGTTTCGTTCCACGCGTATAAAAATATTCTCGTCATATTTTCGGTAAAAATTTTTAACGAACGGGCAACGTACAGCGTGATGTGTGCGGTTTTAAGTTCGTATCGCTAGTATACTACTGGTCCCAAACTTCAACGGATCGCGGCAGCTGACTTCTAAAAGTGTACCGATTGCGACATCTATAGCAAAACGTGTGTAACCCCACTCGGTTATTTTTATTTTTTTATTTTTTTTTCTGCTCTCTTTTAATCATAAAATAGAACGTGTTAATAATAGGCATTGTGCAACGCGTGCAATGAACGTTTATAGAATACGACCACGCTTTAGAAAATAATATATTTTTTTTATTTTTTTTTTTTCAGCTCGGATGGATATCGCGCGAATGTACAATAATGGACAGAAATGAATAGAACTTATACAGATCCGAGAGCAGGTATAATATATCTTTATATAGTTATAATTTTCAAACCAAACACATTTAATACTGCACGCGATAAAATATTATTGAGTAATATAGGCAATAGCACACTATAGTGCAAACAATATCGTCGGTATAGCTAACCACAACTGCATGTGGTGCACAGTGACAATACCTAATGTAATGTAAACAAAAATATATATAGCACCAGCCATAAATTAAATAAGTACCTACTACGTAAGTAGGTGTTCGAAAAAAACAAATTCTGTTGTACGACTTTACCAAAAGTTTAATAAACAAAATTATTCCGTCCGTCTATAGAGCTGTAGTTGTTGTCGTTTTAACTAAATATTTTATCGTATTGAATTTATTACGACGAATGACACGTTATATGTATGTAAATGATGATTCATTTGTCTTTAAATAAAATAATTTAAAATAAAATATGTGTATAATTTACGTTGATAAATTATAGTGAACACACCTAAATAGTTATTTGTGGTTTTAAATAAATCGCCAACAATTTTGACCATCGCGTATTACTTAAAACTTAAATTAAAACGAGTCCAAAATAAAACAAACAACAATATCGATCGACGCGTTTATCTACCAACCAACCTACCATTATTTCACACGGATTAAAAAATAAGAATTAAATATTTTTTCGAATAAAATAAAACAATTATAATTGTTTAATTATTGATATTGGTGATTGCTTGCTCGAGCGGTATATAATTTATCTATACTAGTAGTACCTAATATTTATATTATATATTTTTGTACCAATGTGTTTGGAGTTTTTTAATTCTTTTTTTTTAGAAAATTTCGAATGCTCCAGATAGAAATAAATATGTAAGTAGGTGGTACACCATCTGTTTTAAACAAAATCCTGATAACTTTTAGGTAAAACAAACTAAATCGTTTTAAATATAAGGCAAGTCGTTTTATTATAATACGACATAATCCTGCGCCGATATGATCGCAGAGACAGGGACGGTCTTAGAGTAGCCCGATGCACCGATGATTTATGAGTACCTTCAGTTCAGTTCAGATGTATAATTGATAGTAATAGTAATCATAATTTTCTTAACATTTTAATTATCAATATTAATGTTTAAGTTGTTTTGATTAGTTATATTAATTATATATCAACGTATAAATCGATAAAATATGCATTGAATATTTTTTTAAATTATTTTTACAAAAATAACAGTTGAAAACCAGCCCAGCGCAGAGGAATGAGAGTATTTATTTTTTTTACGTTTATTCAATATAGTAACGTTTACTGATTATCCAAACGTTAAACTTATTTATTTTATTTATTATAAATTAAATATTTTTTTAGTGTACTATATAAGCCCTAAAGGTATAATATTTAAAGACAATTTATGCAACGTCTGAACTCTCGCAGTCTCCTCGAATACTTAAAAAAAAAAAAAATAAAATAATTTTTCTCATTAAATATCAAATATTTTTATTTTTCAACTCGTAAAGTTCAGCGGTATAAATTGTATACACCAGGATTTATTGAGTTTGATAATACATTTTAAGATGACGATTTATTAACTCTGCTAAACCTTAGATTGTATATATTTTATCTTAACAAGTTTACAACACTAGCAAAACCAACAGCTATACAAACTTTAGATGAGTAGGTGAAAACTTGTTTTCATCTAATAATGTAGAAATAAAAAATTACAATACATTTTCTATAATCTAACTGTAAGGTTTTTTTTTGCATTTTAGTCAATAATAAGGTATTTGTTATTATTAATAATTACTTCGAACAATCGATATTATAAATAATTCACTTTATGGAAATTACTCGAGTGCATAATAAGTGTACTCATATATGTACTTGAAAAAAAAACCATCAACAATACCATCAATAGGAAGTGTTTTCAATTTCGAATTCGATAATATTTCAATAAATTATATAATATTGATTAATGATTTAGAGTTTGTTATTTGGATTCTATACCGAATACAATATTGCTGTTATAATCTTTACATAATATTGTGTTATTGTTTAGACTGCATGCATACACGTTATACTGTATAATAACTATAGAACTAGGGGAGAGTTGGGGCTGGTTATATAATCACTGGGAAACCAGGATTTCCCCGGTTGGCTCTTGCCTAGCAGTATTTATGAATTATGGCCCCTAGACCCTCGTATATGTATTACTTTTTATTTATTACAACAAATACAAAAATTTCCCGTAGTACCCAGGGACAGCAAAATTACAGATACTTTTTTTGCTTTTCTTTTTTTTCAACAAAAAAAAACAATCTATTGATTTGCGAAACAATATAAAATAATGCAATATTAATAACGTGTCACATTATATGCAAAATTCAAATGCTTTTCCTTGTTTGTACAAGTATATAGTGTAGTGGCCAATTAGGTATGTTATCGTTATGTAGCATGCGAGTTATTTCTAGTATTTTCCTACATCCGGCATATTATATCTCAAGTACAAAAATCATAATTAGTAATGACTTACGAATTATTTGCAAAACAATTTAACGCGATAAAATCAAAATTATTATTTTCAATTAGTAGGTATACCTATTGATAAACAAAATATAGCATCTCAGTATCTGGTATCTATCAGGTATCTACCCTGACATGACATAGATAAAATTGATTATGAATAATCAATAATCTCAATACTTAATACACATTTTTAAATTATTGAACTCAGAATCGGAACTCGTCGAAACAGAATTTCTTGTATTTAATGACTTACTAGTGCTGTAAAACAAATGGTTACGATTATATTTTGAAATATTATAAAATATCCATTACATAATGTAATCCTATAAAATGTTTCGAGTGAAAAGTGCTTTGAATATTTTATAAGGGGAAAATGCGAAAATATCTATTAATAAAAAAATGCATTGATAAATTGAAATTTAAACTATTTAAAGTAGTGTAGGTTGTATACAACAAACATTTAAATCGAGATAAAATAAGTGGAGAAAAACAAAACAAAAAAAAACTTTCATATAAAATACTTTCTAAAGCTCACTATAACAACTCTCCAACTTTGTAAGTTTATGACAGAATAAAAGAAAAGAAAAAGATTTGAAAATATTTGAATCGCAACTAAAATTACCCAAATGTGTGCGATAGGAAGGTTATATAATATTATTGTTGTGTATTTTATTTTTTTTATTATTATTTTATCGATATTATTGTAACTCGTGTATAGGTATCTCTACGTATGATTTATTATTATATGAGAAAAAAAAAAAACGAGCAACGGCGATTGTAATCGTTTTTAATCTTCAATATATTATCCACCTATATGCTGTATTAATAAATACTGATGGATAATATTTCAAATAAAATTTACTTTCTTCGGAGTGCAAAATACGATTTATTAATTAAAATCCAGAACTCTCGATAGTTTAATAAACCGTAGCGGTGGAAATACATACTAAATTGATGAATTGACGCGTGCGAGTGTGTACAAAAGGATAGGCAATAATAATTCAAAAGCGTAGATAAATAGGTTACCAGAGATGAAAGACAATTCGATGATATAATACAGGTCGATAACTTTTGATTGATTTTGTTGCAACGAATAAAATTGAAAAATGAATAACTAACTCGTTTCGTTCGTCGCGTTTAGAATATCTTTCGTTTCTACCGAATAAAGTATAAAATAAAAAAAGATACTTGGTAGTACACCTACTCGCGAGAAACAATATCTATTGTTTCGCGTGCAACATTACAACAATAATTATTATTACTTCCTCCGACTCCTCTAGAGTCTAGAGCACGTGGTTTTCAAATATATCCGATCGATTTAAATACACGCGTTCTCACGTACTATACAAGTACCAGTGTTTTTAAATTTCTTTCGATAAATATGAGATCGTAATAATTATTTACGACGCGATTGTTACGGTATATATTTTAATGTTCGTTGAAAATCGTGTTTCAAGGATGCGCGTTTTATTTTTGATGCTAAGGAACTGTTTTCCCAATAGATTTCAGTATATTATACATCCGGTATAATAAAATAAATCACCAACGATATCATACCAATTTATCGAAACGCGCGTTAAACTTTAACATTGTTACCGTGCGCTCAACTTTTTCGTTTTCCTCTCCTTAAACTTCATATTATATTAATTCACTAACGAACGCCGATAGTAAAAAGAAATGTATCCATCTCGGATCCGAGTGTGGATGATTATAATTTATACATTTTCGTTATAACGAGATTTCTATAACGCGTCATTTAAGTGGTCCAAATTATCATAAAAGTACCGAGAATAATAAGATCTGAGATTATGAAAATCTCGTGATTCGATTTAAATTCTTATAAGATAATATGTTTACAATAGTTTCACGCGTGAACGAAAAATAATTTAGCATTTAATCGCAATTTACCATCCCCTTTCCTATATTATAAGTTTATTATTGTTTATAGATATTGAAATGATCAGCGCCGCCGCCGCCGTAACGAAAATGACGTTCAAAATGTTCAAATCAATCGACTTTTCAAGCGCGCCGTCGCCGTAAAATAATAAATCGAAGGTAGTTACCTTGAATTTACAAACATATAGGATATACGTGTATAAATATATATTTGTGAATTGATGTGGATTTTATGGCACTTGCTTTTAATGGGGTGGGCGTCTTCACTATGATATAAATAATAAATATGACATCCAGTACCATTGTGACTATACTGTTTATTATAGTATAAAGAAAAATTATAACTATTATTTATTTATATATTACATATTATATTGTATCATAATTTATAAGTAATATCAAATAGTCTACTCGACCACATCTGCAGTGAGTACGAAAGCAACTAGTATTTTTTCACAACAGGAAGGTGTTTTCTAAAACGAAAACAACCGTTATGATAAAAAATTAAAAAAACCTTGACTATACGGTATACTTGAATATAATTTTTTATTTCAATAAAGATTTGTGCGTAAAAAATTAATTATACACGTCGATTCATATTAATCTAATCGTGTTGTTTTCTGGAATTAACTGCTTTGTGGTTAAAATTACCAACCGTCTTCGATTTCAACATGAATAATTTGATATTAGATAATCTATTTAAACGTTTATATTATTCAAATCAATCGGAAACACCGCGATAGAATATTCTACGAACATATTACTCAGTTTAATATTCCTAAATAATTATGCTTTAATCGTTCAATTATTATTCTTAGTTACCCTGAGACAACGTTTTTTTTCCTCACGGTTTTTCAAACATTTCTTTCGAAATTATTGTTCCCACTTGATCGGGAAAATCGTTGACTTCGTTGCGATTATTAAATACCTTATAGTCGATCGCGTTGTACGAGCACTGTTTTTCGCGCGTGCCGCAGTGTCCAGACATTCCAAAACTAAAACACGCCCCTTCGTAACTCGCAATGTTGCGCCGCTAAAACTAGGATGCATAGAACGCGAAATAGCGGCCGAACACGGGCAAGTATAAGAAATTAATTAAAATTAACGTGTTTGAGACTGCTACAGACTTCTGCTGAACCATACTCGCCGCGTTATTATTACGCGGTACAACTATATCAAGAATGCACAAAAGCGACTGTTTTGCGAAATCCAATATAATATATTGCTGGCAGCTCGTAACGAAAAATTAAGAAAAACGAAAAGCAACGTATAAGAGCGTGCGCTGAATCCTGCAATATCTCGTCGAGCCTTAAATAATTTAAACCCGTTATTTATGGACTAAGTTTCCGTATTTTTCTATCGTATACTTATTCCATAAGTACACCTACTGCAACTCGTAAAAATGAATAATTAATAATTATTATTATATTAGACTATCCAACACCGTTCTACTACGATAAAACATAAAAAGTCGTGTAACGATATAAATTACTGTGATATTTCTTATATGAATATATGGGTATCATACTCGCGTGGATTAATTTAATGTCTTTATAGATTATCAAGCGGAGTCATGCCGGGTGTATTTCGTATTTCTATGGAAAAGTTTTGTGTTGTACTGTCGTTGTAGGGCGGGTAGTTTGTTTTCTCGCAGGTATACACTGTACATTGTATACGTACTCGCGAAAGTAAGTAGGTACCTACTAACCTTAATTATTAAAAATAAAACTTTTGAATCGATATAATGATTACTTTCCCTCGGAGACCGGGAAATGCACTACATTATACATAGTACGTAGTAGTCGACGTTCCCGATAAAACGTTTGGTCGAAACAGTAGCAGACCTATAGGTCATGTTGTTTAATTCATCAAAACCTGTGTCTAAATTTTAATTTTTTTTTTTTTCTAAGAAAACTCATTCGGTCTGTGCATTTCTTCAATCTTATTGCGCGTAGTCACGAAATTTCATATTTCAAAAACACGATTGTACACGCCTTGTAGGTTGCAATATAGATGACATAACAATAACATAACTGCAGTACGTCGATACCCAGGATCGCGGTGAGAACGTTTTCGATGGGTTCTTGATCCGGACGCCATATTTGGATAAAAGGCGTCGTGTTTGGATTGTTATTTTAAGAGCTAATGTATAAAACGAGAATTCATAAAAAAATAAATAATCCATTTATTCAACGTCTAATAATCGTTTCGTTTAATTTCGCCGGAGTTGTAATCGAGTGCTCGGAGATCAAAAAGCGCCTAATGAGTTATTAAAAATAACTAAAGGTAAATAATCCACGGTGTCGAGAACGCTCTAATTTCCATACGTTTTCCTACGGCCATAAAATATCAAAATAATAATCTAAATTTAACACGTTATACACGTTCACATACGTATATAGCAATAGGCTCCGTATCTGTATATACGCCAGTGGTGACCAACCTGTAGCGATTACGTCGCCGTCGTTTTGTTTTCAGAAAAACGCTAAAACAATGTCTACAGTAAAAACTATATTATTATGTTATATATTTCACTAGATTTTCGAAACGACGAAAAAACACTTTGAAAATTACCCGTCAACAGGGCCGGAGAATAGAAACCGTATGATCATAACGTTATTTTATAAAATGCATAATGTAATTAATTATTAGAATCGACAAAATAAAAAAGAAAATATATAGGTACAATATGAATTTTAACAGATGACAAAATAACATTATTTATATAAATATTCATTCTTGTTTATGTCCCAAACTATTTATCCTTTAATCATACTTGGAAGATTATTAACAGTCTTTTTTTTAATTGAAATATATCAATTCAAATTAAATGTTTTTTCGAGACCAAGGTAGATTAGGCAATATTAGATCACAGATAATATTTTTTTCCGTGCGATTAGGATTTTATCTTATTAAATCATTATATAATATTATAGACATATCTATTACTAGCTGAATCTACCCGTCTTTGCCGGGTTTAAGTATAAAAAATGTGTATGGCACAAATAATAATAATAATTGACATTTTCCCGTTATCAGCTGACTGCTATTATTATTTAATAGTTTGTTATATTATACAAACACAATATGAATATAGAGATATACAATTTAAACGTACAAATTAATTTTTACCGACCGACGACGTCGGTGTGTGTGTGTGTTATAGACTAACTAACTAACACATAAAAACGAGAACCTAGGTATACTGCTGGCCTAATTTGATAATCAAAGCTCCAGCGGTTCCGGCCAGGCGAATTTTTCTAGTTTCACCCTTTTTACCCCATTTAACCCACTTGGGAGTTGAATTTCACAAAAATAAAGTTTATAGACAATGTTTATTTGTGTTATAGAGAGTATGTATACTTAATTTCAAAGAAATCGGAACGAAAAAAAAAAACGTTTTCAATTTGTACCCCTTTTACCGTCGTTTTCGTTTGGTCTGAGCGTTGTGGATAGGAGCGGGGGCTACTACAAACAATGTAACGCGTGTCGGCGATTTCGCGTTTTAATTTGCCAACGGCGGCGCGGAGCAATCGGCGTATCAGAGGCGGCGGAATAAGTCACAGCAGACGCGCGGCGCTTTTGGTGAAAAATTGTTTGCCGGAGACCATGACCACGAGTAAGTAGAGTTTTTCGTGAGGTCGTTGTTAAGACTTTGATCGTCTAACGAGTATAATATAGTACGGCCGCCGACGAGAGACGCTAAACCAGTCCGAAAGTCGGTTTCCATTGGCCGCCGCCGTGTGTCACGTGTCAATCAGGCCCGATGAGAGGGGGGGGGGGGCAGCCGGGGCTGTAGCCCTGGGGCCCGGGCTTCAAAAAAGGCCCGGGGTCTGCCCAAGTCCCGTTTTAAAACTCTAAAAATAAAACTTTTTAATAATTACTTTGTACCATATTATGTTACAACATGACTTTTGCTTTTAAATATCTTACACTACATACGTAAAACCAATATAACAATAAAATAAGAAAATTTTTGTATCAATAATAAAAGCATCATATATTTTTATGTCTCAACATTTGTGTATCAATTCTTGCATAATATTTGAATTCATAATTTTATAATATTTTTTCATTACCTCTTCGGTATACACGTCATTGGGACGACACTGAATGTTAGTGGTAAGTTTGATACCTCGTGTAAGAGGGGCCCGGATAAGTTTGTCCCTGGGGCCCTTGATTTCTCTCCACGGCCCTGGTGTCAATTGATCAACGATTGCCGCCGCGTAGCGAGTTGAGCAGGTCGTTGAACGGCGGAGCTCTCGTCGTTTCGATGCGCCCAGGAGTAGCGTCTCGTCGGCCGTACTATATACTCGTTAGACGATCAAAGTTTTAACAACAACCTCACGGAAAACCCTATACTTACTCGTGTGTTACTCTTCTTTGAGCCAGGGATTTCGCCATTTTCCAACGGCGCGGCAATTAGAGGCGGCGGAATTAGTCGGAGAAGACGCGCGCGCGACGCTTTTGGGGAAAACCGTTTGGCGGAGACCATGACCACTAGTAAGTAGAGTTTTTCGTGAGGTCGTTGTTAAAACTTAGTATAGTATAAAGTACGGCCCCCCCAGAGACGCTACTCCTCGGCGCATCTAAACGACGAGCAACGTCCGCCGTTCAACGACCTACTCAACTCGCTACGCGGCGATCGTTGATCAATTGACACGTGACGCGGCGGCGGCCAATGGGAGCGCCAACTTTCGGACTGGTTTAGCGTCTCTCGTTGGGGCGTACTATATATACTCGTGGTCATGGTCTCCGCCAAACGGTTTTTCACCAAAAGCGCGTCTTCTTTGACCGCAATAAAATATCTATCGCTCCGAGTCTCGTGTTTCCACCAAAACGGTACCGATCAGAGGCGGCGGATAGGTCAAATTCAGATAAATATACACTGAGACTGTAGTTATTACTTGTAATTCGGATGTGAGTGAATTCGTGGAAACGCGCATGTGAACTAATAGTTTTTTTTTTATCTCTAAATAGCACATTGTTTCAAAAATTTGCGCGCCTTTAAAATCTTACGCCCGGGGGCAGGCGCCAATCCGGCTCTGCGCCCGTCAGACATCATACCCAATACTATAGTGTTCGCGGCAATTATAATTTAAAAATAATGGTGCACTTGCGTCTAACGTCTATTGTGATACCCATGACACGGTATATTGTGAAACAGATTGTAATTTTATTTTTGAATTTGTTATTACGATTGTTGAAACCATAACTCAAACAATGATCGGGACCTACGGGTATAAAAGGAAGCGATTCCCCCCCCGGGCCGTATAATATAATAATATGTCGAACGAGAAACTTTTTGTATTTAGGCACTTTAAGTGCGGTTGCATTTATCACCACGACTCGCGGAACTCTCGGTCGTCCGTGTACGAGTTCGTCGCGTCGTACCGCGGTCGCGGTTTAAACCATATCGGTGTCCGCCTTGACCGAAATAAACAAAAAAAAAACTATTGTTTCATAGAAAAAAAAAAAAAAAACGGCGATCGTGAGCATTTTTTTTTTCTGTGCGTTTAAACCTCGCGTTGTTAATCGATCTGAAATCTTCAACGTTACGCGTTTGTATTTTGTTATTTCTACGGAATTTCATCGTTTTCACGTCCTCGGGCGCTCACTTAACTCGAATATTGGTACCCCTTTTGAACGCAAGAGGTGGCGAGCGCCTGGCGACAGTTTTTATAGTTCAATGAAATCGCGTTATAGTTTTTTCACTGTTCTTGAATTTTCGTTTTGTTGTAAGGTAAAAACCGATAGGGCACCTCCGGCGAGCGTTTGGGTCCAACGATCGCGTCTCCCACTCGTGCCGGTCGAGAATTATTATTATTATGATTATTATATATGCATGAATTCAGAGGGAGATAATCGGCCAAACCACTGTCACGTCGTAATTAGTTTTTTTTTGCTGATACACCGTCGACGCATCAACATGGAGAGCTAAGACGGACGTTTTTCGATGTGTCGCGGTGACGACGTTCGGCGACGCGGCAGTGGTGGTATAAATGTATCGTTTAATTTTTTTCTATTGATTGTTTTAATTGTGTGTGGCCGATATCCCCGTTATAATGTTTTTGTTTTTTTTGATTATTATTATTATTTTATATCTCCATAAATCTGCCGTATTCTGACTACGGGGAGCCTCGCGAGGCCCATTATTCTTATTATTATTATTATCATTATTATACATGTAGTTCTGGCTACAGGGTTCTCGCGAGACTCAACAAAATTATTATTATTATCATTATTATCACTTCTCTTTGCTCTTACTTTAATATGTCCGAGTTTTACGCCAGGCGGCTTTCTCGGCGCCAACATAATAAAAATACTTTTTTCCAATAATATTTGTTTTTTTCTTTTTCTATTATATATATCTACATTTTTTTTCTTCTCCCGTCGATTTATAAAAAAATCCTATGTGCTCCGGCAGACGCCTCGGCCATAGGTTGGCGACCCGCCCACGGCACGTCACATGACGCTCCTCTTTCCCGAGGTGGAAAAGAGCGAGACGTCACAGATGGCGACCCTGCCAGGATATCTGTATGTGTTACGGGGATACGGCCATATAAAAAACCTAGAATAGTGTTTCTGGCTCTATATATATTTTCAGAAAAGTATCCGTTGATTTTCGTTCATGTGTTGTACGACCATGATAATCTCGGCAACGTTGTTGGATCGATAACGCGGAACCGGCTGCACGAAGGAGAGACGCGGTCGTTTATGTCCCGCCACTCATGATGTCACCGCATGCAAATATCGTTCGTGGCTGTTATCGACATCATTACCAGAACGCTCGCCAGAGGTGCTTTATTGCTATCGCAGTCGTAGGCTCAGTTGTTTTAAGTCAGCAAATATGTACGCGTAATGTGTGTGTACCTGTATTTATGTCTCATACTCCGTATCTTATTCGGCCGCAAGGTCCGAAGTTTAACTAATTATTATCTACCACCGTTCGACAACATCTGCTCACGTAAATTATTAAATCATAATTATTATGTTCATATTACTATTAGTTACCATTTTGGCGGAAATTTATCTCCTATTTCGTCTCATTATTTCGGTCAAGCTGATGTAATTGAATTTTATATATATATATATTGGTTAATCAATATCTTTCTGTGCATGGCACCTTGGCATCCGTCGTTTCGAAGTTAAATACCGTACGCCGTATGTATCCTTGAGTCCCCAGCCCATTTGTTGATAATTCCACGTCATTCGAAAATTCGAATGCATAGGACATGTAGGACCATATTTATTTTCATTTTTTTTATTTTTTCTCGTTATAAGTGTATGATGTTACTCGAATCCGGTTGGTAGTTTTACAAAGTAAGCCTGCTAGGTCCGTACACACATTTACGTTTAGTTGTAAGAGTCTATACCATTGTTGATAATTAGAATCGTTGCGTATCGTTCACGCCACCGGTCGTCGCACATCTGTGCTCATATATACTCAAACATATATATATATATATATATATTCGGTAGGTCATCGCGGTTACCATTAGTATGCCAATCTTATCTCCGTCTGTTTCATTTGGTTATTTAATTTGATTTTTTTTTGTTGTGGTGTTATCAACACTCGCCGGTTTTCATGCTGAGTGAGAAAAGATATTCTCTTTTTGTCTTTGTGTCATCCACCATCATACAGGGATTTGTAGTGATGCCACCCAGTATGTGATTTATTCAAAGATTTGATTTTTTTTTTCCAATTTACCAAAATTATTTGATCGATATCGTGCCATTGCTTTTATCTCATTCGTTATACCATACCACCACATGTTGTTTGCGTTTCTGAGCGTCGTTTCCCGAAGCATCGGAGACAAATTAATTTCTATTTATATTTCTTATTATTATTTTTCTATTAATTATTATTATTTTTCTATTGATTATTATCATTTTTCTATTAATTATTATTATTTTTCTATTGATTATTATCATTTTTCTATTAATTATTATTATTTTTCTATTGATTATTATCATTTTTCTATTGTTTCTCGCCCCACCATCGTAGTGTTAGATCTACTCCTGGTCATATTTCAACATTCCGCAATACTCTAACATTGTTCTGTCATTGTTGTATACATTTGTGTACCGGTATATATTCGGTTTTATATTCGATTTTTTGGTTGTCGTGTTTGTCGGTATTTGATGGATAGTGCCGGAAAAAGAATCACTCGCCCGCCAGATCGTTTGGTTGATCAACTTATTCCCCCAAAGATCATCACAACCTCGAGTGGGTCAGTTACCACCTCATCTACATCCAACGTGACCATGGCGTCCAACATTTCCGGGGACACGAATGAGGTCATAAACTCAAATACAGCCATTATGAATATGTTGAAGGAGGCCGCAATCAAAGCGGAAAAGTTTGAGGCCAAAGTCATCAGTCAACACGCCGACCTTGTTCAACGTTGGCAAGCCGCCGATAACCGCATGACGAAGCTAGAGGATCAGAGTGCCCTCCATGATGACCAACATAAGCAACAACAGACAACTAACAAAAATGTCGATCAGCGGGTAGGATACCTTGAACAAGAAGTCCTTACTTTACGTATGGATATCGCTCGACTCGCCACCCGGTCACGGATACCGCCGAGCGCAGAGATGTCGCAGTTGTTTCCGTCTACGAATTTCTCGTCTACCATATTGCCTCCCACCATAAATGATATCAATATGTCTCAGATCCCGACCAATCATGATACCCACATAGGAGCTTCACGGGAAACAGATCCACTACTAGTCAATTCATCGGCTCCATATAACTCGGTGCCACCCAATAATTTTGACATGTCTCGTTCTTCGTTTTGTGGATATCAAGAACGTCTTCAAGATGCGGTAGGCGATTTTTCTGGTCAGATGCGCAGTCTCCATCCAGAAAAATTCTTGTGTCAACTAGACACATATTTCGAACAAAGTCCATTGTCCGTAGGACAACAACTGATTTGTGCTCAACGAAGATTGTCTGGTGACGCGTTGATATGGTATGAGTCGTTAATGCCTTCACCACAAAATTATACAGAGTTTCGTGTGTGTTTCCGTCAACGTTTCTGGTCGTTATCCCCTCAACGTAAAGCACGCAATGAGGTATTTCGCCCATTTTCGTATACCCGATCCGATGGTCTGGCAAATCATGCAATGAAATGGATCGCGAGTGCCAGATACATAACACCACCCATTGACCAAGAAGATCTAGTGTCCTTAGTGATACAACACTACCCAACGCCTCTGAGTATGGCTCTTCGTGGACGGGGTCCACGTAGTACCAACGAGCTTCTAACCATACTGACGGAGTTCGAAGAAGCGGCTTCCTTTTGTGAGACTCGGCGAGAAGATCATCGCGGTAGGAATATGGATCAAAATACTCCACCCGGAAACCAGAATATGTCTCAACCCCGATATCAGAATAATAATTACCGTGGTAATCAAAATAATCCCCGTGGTAACAACAACCAGCGGTTTCAACAGTCAAACAATGTACCCCAGAATCAATCCAGTCATCCGGTATCTCAACTCAATGTTTCGGGAAACGAAGACGAGGTTCGGACGTAGGTACGTCGCGTCACGAAGCCTCCCCGACAACTAGATGTATCCCAACAACTCAATATACTAATCCCATACACCAAGGAGATTCGCCACCTGACCAGCGCCCTGGGTTGTGTATTAGCGTTTTTGATATTGAAGTTCCCGCGCTCATTGATTCTGGTGCATCGGTTTCTGCTGTCTCTGAACAATTTTTCAAGTCCATAATACAAACTATTCCAGATGGACAACATCTCTCGGTTTTACCGGTTACAGGGGTAACCATAACTACTGCAGTCGAAGGTCGTAGCCGGAAGATTAACAAACAAGTACTCATGCCATTTACCGTGTCCGGAAATGCATGTGATTGTATATGTTTAGTCGTTCCACATCTCGCAACCCGCATGATTTTGGGTAACGATTGGTTATCTCACAACAAAGTTGATGTGAAATATTCCCAACGATTGTTCTATTTCCCGTCATGGGACTGTGATATACCTTTCTCGGACTACTGTCACGAGTCCCAGAATCAAGTCAATACTTTTTTTACTATCACAGTTGCCCCTCAAGATAATGTCAAGTCTGTTCCTGACCACTGCATTTCCAGCGTCGATTTTGTGATAAAAAATATACAACCAAACCTGAGGTCTCCAGAAATTCAAAATAATCATATACCCACCGGCGACGACCTCGAACCATTCGCAAATATTCAAGATCACCTCTCATCCATCACCACACTAACTCTGGAACAACACGGACAGATATCCTCGTTGTTTCAACGTTACCACCATGTATTCCGAAGTCGCCCCGGTCTGAATTCGTTATATACATGTAAATTCAATGTTACGGAAGACGTACCGTTCAAGTGTCGACCATATCCCGTACCATTCTCTCGACGAATCGCTGTCGACAAAGAACTTAAACGGATGATTGAATGGGGGGTAATCGAAAGGTGTTCCTCACCATATAGCAATCCCATTATTTGTGTTGCCAAGGCCGATGGGACCGTCCGCCTCTGCTTGGACGCCCGACGAATAAATAGGATTATTCTGCCAATGAGGGATTCATCACCACCACTCGACGAACTATTGGCACATTTTGGCGGAAAAACTATGTTTTCCAGCATCGATTTCACCGCTGGTTATTGGCAGGTCCCATTGCATTCTGATGTACGAAAATATACTGCATTTGTCTATGGGGGTCGAACGTATCAATTTAGAGTTGTCCCATTTGGTCTTAGTATCTCAAACACCGTGTTTCAACAAGCGTTGGAATCAGTATTATCGAACCAACTCCAAGACTGCGATGATGAAATACTCGATGATCTCCATATTTATGTAGATGACGTACTTGTATCCTCTTCTTCTTTTCAAGACCACTTATATCGATTACGCGTACTTCTAGAAAAAATCTCTATCGCTGGAATGACTTTGAAGTTCAGCAAATGTAAATTTTTCCGAGACACCATTAAATTCTTAGGGCATATAATCACCCCTCATGGCATGTCTATGGATCCGTCCAAATTACAAACTGTCCGGGAATTGCCACCGCCACGAAATCGGAAAGAATTACAGTCATTTATCGGGTTTTGCAACTTCTACCGAAAATTTTCCGACCATCATGCGTCATTAATTAGTCCATTGATTGATTTGACAAAAAAGGACGTCACATGGCGGTTTGGTGAAAAGGAATCGGTCATCTTTGAAGCCGTAAAGTCAGCGTTCAACGATCAGGTGTTATCTCATCCCGATTTTCAGTCTGAATTCTGCCTCCAAACGGACGCGAGCAAACTCGGGCTAGGAGCCGAATTGTTCCAAATAAGCAGGGATTCGAAAAGACGAACTATCGGTTTCGCGAGTCGAACACTGAATACTGCTGAACGGAACTATACAATCACTGAGCTCGAATTACTATCTGTCGTATTTGCATGCGACAAATTCCGGATGTTCATTCTTGGATACCCAATAAATGTGTTCACTGACCACAAGGCCCTCACGTTTCTTTTCCGCTGTCGTCTTCGAAATGCTCGTCTCACACGTTGGACTCTTGCCCTTCAAGAATTCGATCTTCGAATACAACACATATCTGGTCCCACAAACATAATTGATTATCTCTCTAGAAATCCTCCAGAACGTAATATGTGTCAAGAGCAACAGATAACAAAGTGCATTTTTCTTGTGACACCCCAGCGCCTGGAAGCGGAGTATAAATCACGAATTGGTGTTTTTGGACACATGTTACGCGAACAACGCGACGATGAAAAGCTCCGCAAAATTTTTGAAATGCTGCTCGACAATACATCTGCCCGACCGTCAACATTCATGGAACGGTATCTCATATATCAAGATGTGTTGTTTCACCGTCGAGATACCAACTCCGAGCGATGGTTGGTGTGTGTGCCCGAACAGTATATTGAAAGGTTCATTAACAACTTCCATCAATATTATGGTCATGTTGGCCCGAAAAAATGTATTGCGGCAATGCGTGACGTTTGTTACTTCCCTTCGTTAGGCACTGTAGTACGCCGTGTAGTCCGGAGTTGTGATGTCTGCCAGAGGGCGAAGTTTTCTACGGTACGAGTAGAAGGCCTTATGCAACACATAACTGCAACCGAACCTTTATCTCACGTTTGTGTTGACTTGTATGGTCCTTTACCATCAGGATGGAACAACGTCAAATATGTTTTCGTTATCCTCGATTGTTTCACTCGGTTTGTGCGTTTGTTTCCCCTCAAGAAGTCCACGGCTGTGACGGTAACGAATTGCATGATAAATAAGTACATCAATGTACATGGGATACCAAACATTATCACATCGGATCATGGTATGCAATTCGTGAGTAAATTGTGGCAAAACCGAATCGCCGAGTTAGGTGCGTCTGTGACCACAACAAGTGTGTACCACCCACAGAGCAATCCTGCCGAACGAGTGATGCGGGAGCTCGGCCGGCTTTTCCGAACGTACTGTCACGAATCACACTCCGAGTGGCCTCGTTACGTATCATACGTCGAATGGGTATTAAACAACACCATCCACGAATCTACGGGTTTTACTCCTCAGGAGTTATTTATGAGGGAGGACCGATATTGCCCGATGTATGCTGCTGTGGAATACCCACCCGGCGTTGCCGAGGATCAAAATAGGAAACTCATAATGGCCCGAGAAGTCCAACGATCAAAAGCCGAAGAAAGGAGGCGGAGACACAATAAAAAAGGACGATCTAGCCATTTCAACATCGGAGACGAAGTCCTAGTTCGAACACACAACCTTTCCTCCGCGATAGATAAAAAGATACACAAATTCTTTATGCTGTACGAAGGTCCTTTTGTTGTCAAGGAAATTAAGAACCATAACGCATATGTTGTGTGTGACCCGAACACTCAACACGTACGGGGTACGTATAATGTAGTTTTTCTTCGCCAATATATAAGACCCCTCTCAAGTAATAGTTATGGGTAATCGTTTTTTTTTCCCTTTTATACAAATGTAGATGTTCAAACCTACTCGGTGTCGAACATCTACAGGGGGGTTCTGTAAGGTAAAAACCGATAGGGCACCTCCGGCGAGCGTTTGGGTCCAACGATCGCGTCTCCCACTCGTGCCGGTCGAGAATTATTATTATTATGATTATTATATATGCATGAATTCAGAGGGAGATAATCGGCCAAACCACTGTCACGTCGTAATTAGTTTTTTTTTGCTGATACACCGTCGACGCATCAACATGGAGAGCTAAGACGGACGTTTTTCGATGTGTCGCGGTGACGACGTTCGGCGACGCGGCAGTGGTGGTATAAATGTATCGTTTAATTTTTTTCTATTGATTGTTTTAATTGTGTGTGGCCGATATCCCCGTTATAATGTTTTTGTTTTTTTTGATTATTATTATTATTTTATATCTCCATAAATCTGCCGTATTCTGACTACGGGGAGCCTCGCGAGGCCCATTATTCTTATTATTATTATTATCATTATTATACATGTAGTTCTGGCTACAGGGTTCTCGCGAGACTCAACAAAATTATTATTATTATCATTATTATCACTTCTCTTTGCTCTTACTTTAATATGTCCGAGTTTTACGCCAGGCGGCTTTCTCGGCGCCAACATAATAAAAATACTTTTTTCCAATAATATTTGTTTTTTTCTTTTTCTATTATATATATCTACATTTTTTTTCTTCTCCCGTCGATTTATAAAAAAATCCTATGTGCTCCGGCAGACGCCTCGGCCATAGGTTGGCGACCCGCCCACGGCACGTCACATGACGCTCCTCTTTCCCGAGGTGGAAAAGAGCGAGACGTCACATTGTTTTGAACTTTTAAATATTCATCACCTGTCCCAGTCGTCACTGCCGTCATAGAATAGATCAAATGCCATCCATACACACCGTCCAGAATGGTACAAAGTCGTTTCCGAATGAAATTTATTTTCGATCGAAGCAAACCCAACACCGTACTAACAGGTAGGCACAAAGCTTTGTTTAAATGTAAAATTATTCTTTCTGAATTATTTATTTACACTCGAGTTGTTCTATTTCACATTATTGTTTTATTTCACAAACATTGAAATTTGACTTTATGGGTTTCGTCGAGTATTATTATTATTTAAAAATCAATAATAGCTTATATTTATATCAAATGGCTCATAGTGTAATTATTGGTAGTGGTTAAAACACATTTATGTACATAAATCATCATTTACATCATAAATATGTATTAATTACTTTTATATATTAAAATATTCACCACCAGTGTGCAAAAACATTGCTAATTTGATAAATTTTAATAAATGGGATGCAGGAAAGGGAGATCAGAGTATAATACGCAGGGTTTAAAATATTCCTCCATTCGTTTAATCTGTTTCAGAGTAAATTATAGAATTCTCAATGCATAACACAATTTACATATTTTTTCTATTTTATACAATTTGGATTACATTTAATTACTTTAAAATCCTATCGACTATTATTTGTGCTTTGAAGACTATTAAGTCAATAGATTACAGACTCGTAAATTTTAAAATCAATATTTATGTGTTTATCAAGACTAAAGTTTACTAATAAAACTTATAAAATATATTTTATCACACAATAATATTTAATGAAAACAGACACCTATAAAATATATATTTAATTTATTTTGTTATAATTATTTACAAAAAAAAACACTTATCTTAAGACATAAAGTAAACCAAGAATAATAAAATCAAACATAACTTAACTTTATGATGTACACTAAAGGTTTTGATCAATAAACAGTAAATATATCATTTGTTATTACATATGATATATTTATTAAACAATAAAACAAACATCTGGAAATGTAATGAATGCATCAGTTAGTTAATACAAATTAATTTTATTTTGATGGTGGCTGCGTTCCTTTTATAGTAGTTCTATGGAGAACTCTAAGACCCACTTCACTCCTAGATGCTTGTGTACTTGGGTGAGCGAAATGACCAACAGCTAAGTTATCAGATATAATGAAATCACCAGGTTCCCACTAGAAAGAATCAAATAATATTGATTGTAAAAATGTGTGAATCAGAAATTAATTTGTTAGATAGTTTTAACATTTATATTTATTAATTAAAATTATTTCAATGTTAGATAACACAAATAAAAATATTAATAACTAAACCACGGGCTTTATAACAGTTAGTACAACACAAGTTATTTCTGTTCCAAAAATAAAATTTAGTAAAAATAAAAAGTAAATACATTAGAAATAATTATGCTGAAATATTTAATAGAGTATTGTTTTAAAAGATAATGATAACAACAAGTTACATAGAAAATGAGATTATATAAGACATGCAAAAACTAAATTTTGGAAATATTTGATTTATAATGTAATAAATTAATAATATTATATAACATGGATAGGAGTATATTTTAGGTAAAGATAAGAATGAGTTCCTAGTTTTTTTTTATTTTTATGTCTGTTCTATTACTTCCATATTATATCAAATTAAGTTTCAGATTCATGGTAAAAGAAAATTATTTTTTATAATAATTTTTGTTTTTAGAATGATATATTTATTATAATGACAAATGACTATTTCAATGATTTAAGAATATGACCTTAAAATAAAGTTTATTGATTTTTGGTAGAAATATAGTTGATAATATAAGAAAAAAATACAAATTATACAATTAAAGAAAGAAAAACACAATTTCTTATTATGATTATTAATGCGGTGGATTGAAATAAATCTAATTAGTTTCCCATAATGGATGGATTAAATTTATTTTAGTTAAAATATTTATGTATAAATCATTTTTACATTGAATTAAGTTTTTTCATTTAATAAAGTAAAAAGAAATTCTAAACCTGAGTATAATGTGAAAAATTTTAAATTAATTTTCTTCACTTTTAATAAGAAATTAAATAATGTCAAAAGTAAAAGAATTTTTTCATTAACTAATTATAATTTAGCAAACTAAAATGAATTAAATCAACATTTATGAAAAAAAATAAAAAAATATATAGTAAAATTTAGTTTGAAATTGAAAATTTAATTAACAGCCGCTAAAAAAAAAATGTAAACAAATATGTTCATCAGAAATGATTATAGTTCTAACTAAAAAATATATTTTAATTTTTTTAATAATATTTTAATAATTTAAAAATTCATGCCACAATATCTTCTCATCTTTTTTGTTTTGTATTAGTTAAATATAAGGTGAATCTTGAATCATTTTATCAATGAGTATTTTCATTCTAAAATTATTAAACTTCTCTTAATAAAATAAAATAAAAATACCTTGTGTTCATAAATAAGTTTTCCATCATCTTGGTTGATTTTAAGGTCTATTGAATTTAATAACTCTACATATTCTTCATGGGTAGCATTTCTTTCCGAAGGAAGTTCATAGTTCCAAATAAAACTAGAAGTCATTCCCAAATGAAAACACAAAACCTTTAACCGATACATCAAAACATCATTTTAAAACAAATTAAGTAAAACGTATTAAAAAACATTAAATCAAAGAAGCATACCGGCTTTTTTGTTAGAGGATGACTATATATCAGAGGGTGTACGGGTGATGATCTCCTGTCACTAGCCATCCAAGCACTATTCCAACAGTCAAAAGTTTTTTTATCCAAACTTTCGATAAGTTCAGTCAGCGGAATAAATAATGTATGTCCTTTTATAGGAACTGATTCCATATGATATAAAGAATAACTAAATGGTGCTGGTTGAAATGTTCCATCTATGTGCCAACCTGATCGTCCAACACCTTAATAATGTATAATTAAAAAAAGTATTTTTAGGACATTAATTTGATTCAAATATATTGTGTTCTTAAATTTAAGTAGTATAATATTTAGATGAAATTAAATTCAACAAAAGTACTTTCATTTAGTTTACACTTTTTCTAAACATTAACTCTGTAAAGCTTTCATATCACTGATAACATAATCAAAATACAGTTCTAGAGGTTGATACTTTTCTTTTGAATAATTAAGTTTGTAAATAAAGCCTTTGTATTAAATTTAACCAAATGTTATAAAAAATCTACATGAGTACCATAAAACTAATATTAGTTCATTACATTACTATTGATGAAATCATATTCACTGCAGATGCAGATATCACTTATTTTGTTTTACATGAAATTTATATTAGCGTTCTATTTAAAAATGTTAATTAGTTAGATTTAAATTCAGAATTAAATATTGTAATTATATAGTTAATACATACGGATATAAAAAAATTCAACAAATTATTAAACACACTACAAATAATAGGTACATTTAATCGTGTAAAATGTAATATAATCATTATCCGGAGTACCTACATTAAAAAAAGTTCAATAGAAACGTATCAATAGTCAACGATTTGTTTGCAGTAAAATTATATAAAAATAGCTCTATTTTAATATTTTTCGTTACCTGTGCATCCTTCATTTTTATCATTTGATACTCGGAATACATCAGGGTGAGGTGATTTTGGATGTTTGTAAAATGTAGATTCTAATTCTCCAAACCAACGACTGATTTCAACATGTCTGTCACCACTTATGACACCTTGATCTTTAAATATTAGTATTCTATGTTCAGTGACATCTTTCCGTATTTCTTGAATGACTGCAAAACATTATTGTAAAATATTAATATCAAAACTCAATAAGTAAGCTTATCTAAAATTACGCAATGTCCTAAGCTAAAATTGTTTTCAATAAAGAAGATATTTTTAATATTAAGATAACATTAAATACAATCATTTAAATTATTTAGTTTTTCTAATACAGTTTAAAATTAGAGTAAAAATCTTATTACTTTCAGGTCTGTTTTCAGTTTTCAAGTCAATTCCACGTACTTCGCATCCCAATGACTTGACAACTTTTTTCATTCTACTTATATTTCTTAACATAAAACTAATTATTTCAAACAATAAGTATATTATATCTAATACAAGTATTTTAACTACAAAACTATGCAACAATTTAAAAATATGATAATATCAGTAACTTGGCTAAATGAAGTATTAACTAAAAAGTAAATGATATGATACTATTAATGATAGCCTACATAACCTCGAAAAGTGTCATAATGATAAGGCTGTATCAGTCTGATGCCTATTCATACTTATATTATTATCGACTTCTGAATGTTAGTTTTTACATTCACACCATTAGCTATATAGTATCTTAAGATTAAGACTTTATCATAAAGTTCATATTTTAGTATTTTACATTCTTTAAAAATATATAAATTGATAATCACAGTTATAGATATATAAATAGGTATTTTGTTGTCCCAAAATGAAACAACTTTGTGCAAGTTTTCAATATTTCAATACATACATCTTACATTCAGGGCTGTAGGGGGCCCCAGGGCCCATAACAGGTAGAGGCTATCGTGACTGAAGACTTTTCTGGTGTAATGAATTTTTTCATATCTTTTGAGCTTTAAAACTTTATCCTTAAAAATGATTAAATAAATGTTGACTGTTTTTCATTTTATTCTGATATTGTTGAATTGTTTGTAAACATTTGTGTTTCGAAAAACAATTCAGAATGAAGGGTCTAAAGGTTCTCTATTTATCTTAAAACAGTTTACGCTAATAATATTAGTGATTTCATTATTTCAATTCAATTCGGAATGGTTGAAAACATTGTCAGAAAAAAAAAATTAATTTTGTATTTTTAAATCTTCTAATAATTAATTTTAAAATATTCCTAATATATATACCTATGTATATATAAATATAATATAAATATAAATGTAATTTATGAACATTGGTTTGAGATAATATTATAAAATACCTAGCAACTATTTTTTTTCTAATTAGTAATGTCAAACATTTTTAGAATGATAATTGTATTAAATCATGTTTATATTTCATATATTATTTATACTTGCATTAAAGTAACACTCGATAACCATCATAATTATTAACCAAATTACATATACGCATCTATGTCGTATGTATATTGTTAATGTGCACTCAATGTACATAAAATATCTGTCATATAAATTATTATACAGTGAATCTGTCTGGAGCAGACCAAACTCGGGAAGACCCGGGAAAACGGTTTATGTTGAAATGTATTTTGTTCTCGGCAGATAGTGTGCCGTTTAAATAAGCTGAGTAAGTATGAAAAAAAATTCTGTACTTTCTATATTTTAGCCGTATTTTACACTGATATGTTAAAAATAATTTAATCAAACAATTTAAAAAATATTTTTACCAACATTGTGCAGTAAACGTCTGATTATTTACTTTAAATATTCTTAATTACCATTTGGTGACGTAATAAATACATGTAAAATGTTTTATTAATTCAATTTTTTTTTTATCAATAAGTTTATTAAAGTACTATAAAGGGCTTTTTACTTCTAAACGTGTGTGATGTACAGATAGGATTTACCATTTTATAAGTAGTTAATTAATCTAGTTAGAATCTAGGCTGTTCTGTCCTTGTTCAATATTAGGATAGGTCATTTGATTAAATTCAATTCAATATAAGTGTTTTAAAATTAGAGGATAATACAAAATCATATTTTTTTGCCACCCCTTGCAAAAAAATCGTGTTTTTTGCAGTAGAAACGTATAACAATCAAATAGATCAGTTATTAGTAGGTGGTATCTGCCTAATTATCATGATACGGTGAAACCTCTGAACAGCGGACACTCTCGGTCACCGGCATTTTGTCCGCTATTCAGAGTGGGTAAATTTTTAAAGGAAAAAATATGAACAATGTTAAATTTAATTATAGAGTGTTATTATATTTTGATGTTTCAACGATACAATAATGTATACGTCATATTATAATAATAAAAAAAATGTACATATTATATGTATTTAAAAGTAATGAAAATGTCCCCGTCCCCAAGAAATAGTCCGCTATTGGGAGGTGTCCGCTATTGGGAGGTGTCCGCTATTGGGAGGTGTCCGCTATTGGGAGGTGTCCGCTATTGGGGGGGTGTCCGCTATTGGGGGGTGTCCGCTATTGGGAGGTGTCCGCTATTGGGAGGTGTCCGCTATTGGGGGGTGTCCGCTATTGGGAGGTGTCCGTTAGAGGTGGTTTCACTGTATAAGACAGTTCGTTATGTATATATAATTATGTAACAATAGTAATTATGTAACATAATTATGAAACAATAGTAATTATGTAACACTAATGACTAATGAGTATAAGCGTGTTTGCGTGAAATCGGAATAACAAAAAGTTCACGTTCACGTAACCTACTGCGAAGGAGACACGGCCAATGAAAGCCAAGCTGTCCTCGCCCCCCCGACCAATGACGGACGAGCTGCGCACGTAACCCAACTAATACCGAAAGTACAGTAGCTTATTAATGCGGAGCGTGCAAACGACCGGCAGTCTAGTGTCGATAGTCGTTCGGAAAGCTCTTCTCGGTCATAACATTACGGTTTTCATTTTTTTTTTTCGTAGTAGTCAATAATGTTGTGCTTTTATTTATCTCGTCTGCGACTAATCAAACATTTAATCGTGAATTTTTTCCTTCTTTAGTTTCTTTTCATTTTAATTGTTTTTATCGAGTGTTTTTTGTATCAGTGTAACTTTATTTCACAAGCCAATACGAACACCGAACCTCTCAACAGAAACCCATCGATAGGCCGTGAGTAGTACCGATTATATTTTTATTCATAGTCTATAGTAGATAGGTGGTGGGACACTATAGTTTATTATTATTCTTTATACGAAAAATATTGCAAATATTATAGTTCCAATAGTATTTATTCTGTATATATAAGTACAAAAAAATCAATAATATCTTGATATTTATAAGTACGCGCCAATGAGGTTTACAAACTATTGGTAAATATCTTCGTTTATTTTAATATATCCATATATAAGTATTATACAGTGCACATTTTTATGTGATTACAAACTACATATTATTATTACCGCGCTACCACAATATTCGATAAAATATTTAAGAATGATTTTTTCATTCCGACTTTCTCTCAATTATAGTCATAGGTTATAAATTATGCGGTACACCTTTGACGGTGTTGGACACAATATTACTCGTTAAATCATAATAATAGTTTATCACTTAAAAACTCAATAATACATTTGTTTTGTGAAAAACTCCCGAGTCTGATAGATTTTTATAATAAACATCTACATGTGGTTTGCGGGGATTTTTTCCAAATCATTTCGTACGCATGATTTCAAGCCGATTAAAAAATATTGGAAATTATTTACCTAATAAAATATTTTTCGAAACATTTATGATTTATAAATTAAAAAAACTTTTGAGAATCAATCATTTATGAAACGGAATATTTTACTATTTTAAATTATATTAATATTGTTAACCATACTGTTTCTACTTATTACTTTGCTATAATTCCCTTTAAAGCAACGAAGCGTAAATTCGTTAAACAAATAAACAATATAATATGTCCGATGAGATGTAGTTGAATTGGATGGGTCATCGAGGCGGATTAATTTCCATACACAATTACTAGTCTTATCGACAATATTAAACTGCTCTTACTCAAAAAATATTTATACAATATTATTATTGTTCTCAATTTTTTCTTCGGTCTTAGGAAAATGACCTAGTCAATCGAAAATAAACTTTTATACTCTTCTCGTTAGGTTTACCCGATCCTTAGAGTCACTTGTGGAACGACCGTAAAAAGTGTTCACGAAATCACTGAATGATTTCTGTTTGATTCATTGTGAGATTAAAAGTAACTTGCGCACATAGCCCTTGCTCAGTAGCTTTACTCGAAATAAATATAACATATTCTAACTTTATTTACTATAGAGCAGCGGTGCCCACTACGCGGCCCTTTAGCAACTTTAGTGCGGCCCGCGCTAAAATTAAACTGTTCATTCTAAAATCCAAAATTCTTTAAACAGTGAATAAAACGAACGTCGCTCATTATCTTATTATTTTTTGTTTATTTTATCTTTCTAATTATTATCATTAAAAATGTATGCGGCCCGCAAATAATATTTTCAAAAATTACAATCGGCCCATTCTACAATCCTAGTGAGGAAATAAAATATATCCACGGCATATTATTGTATCTCGTCTAAACCCGTAGGTATAAAATGTACATATTATTGTGTTCATATAGGTAGATCATTATTAGATTGCGCGCAATAAGTCACTATAGGTAATAATATAATGTGATCTTGGGTAATAATAGTAAATGGTATGTTTACCCGCAATGTGAGACGTGACCTACACATGTATTTATGGCGATGGAAAAACACCACCACCGCCGCGCCGCCGCCACCGTAACCGCGGTCGCTATCCGCAAGAGCAGTAAACGGCGATCGTACGCGGGGGGTAGGGGGCACGTACTGGAACGTCCGTCAATATAATATCGACCGAACGATCCAGTCTCGATTTGTTGTTTCGGACCGCGCGTTTACTATGAACGTCGCCGACGACGTAATAATATGAAGTGTTTAAACAATATTATCACAGTCGTCGTGTCAATATTTAAGTCGGTCGGTACGCGTATTGTATGCATATATTAGATCATATATACATACGAATACAAATAATTACAGGTAGGTGGCACGCGACTTTTAAATAACGATAATAACAATAATAATACAGTGAAAACTCTTTATAGCGAAACTCTTTACAACGAAAAACTCTATATAACGTAAACATTACATAATAATGGTTGGTTTGCTATATAACCCATTAGTCAATTCATTCTCTATAACGTATTGTCACTCTCAATAACGAAAAATTTTTTTATGTTTCATAATACAATCAACGTGTTATCGTAATAAATATAATGCCGAAATTTCCAAAAACGATTACATTCTTTCATTATCTACTTTTAATATCGTTATTATCGTAAAAATAACGATGTATAATTTATAAAAACATTTAATTAAAATTTTTTTTAAACCCTCTCTATTACGAAAACTCTATAACAAAAGAAATCTCTTGGTCCCTTAAGATTCGCTATAAAGAGTTTTCACTGTATGTATAAAATATATAACGTAGTAATATAGCCGTGTTTTGGCGGGTACTGAGTAATGTAGGTGTAGTCGTCGTGGTCACGGTCTACCGACGACGTCGGCAAATAAATCGGCGCCCCCGCGACGCAATATTGTTTTACGTTAATAAAAAAAATAAATAATAAAACGCGCCTTTTGACGCGCGCGTGTTGTTGTCGAGGCGGCGCGCGTACGTTTCGGAGTGCAGCAGTCCGCGCGCGCGCGCTCGCCGACGACGCGCACATTATTAAACGCGACGTTCGCGTACGATGACGGTGGCGACGACGACGGCGACGACGACGACGACGACGACGAGGACGACAAAGTCGCGCGCAGTACTCGAATTAATATTTATAAAAAAATAAACGTTATTTCTTGCGGGTGGCGTTCGCGTAACCGGGCCGGTGGCGCGGCGTCGTCGTCGGTAGAGTTAAAAATAAAAACGCGGTAATAACAAATACACGCACGTCGTCGCGTATAATATAATATTACCGGACGACGCGCGCGACCGGCTCGGCCGGGCCAGATCGGAGTCCGGAGTGGTGCCGTCGCGGTGTCCGTTCGCACCGAAGTTTCCGTCGTCGTCGTCGTCGTCGCCGTCGCCGTCGCCGCGCGAGGGACGCGCTGCAACAGCTATCCCCCGTCGCACGTGCACTCGTCTCCGTCGCCGCAACTCACAGGTACGCGAATAATAAATATGATTATACTAAAATAGCACGGGGTTTTTCGAAAAATTCATCATCACTTTCCGCCTTATCCCATATCACTTTGATTTTGTCATCCTAACCGACATGGGCGCCCGGAGGGGGGGCAAGACGGGGCATCTGCCCCCCCCCCTGGAATTCAAATAGAATGTTGAACATTTTAACTTTTATTTTGATTTATAAACATTTCATCGATATTTTTACTTTAGTGTGTGGGGTTGATGATTGTAATAACAATATACTTTAAGACGTACAAAATAACGCATATTAGTGTAATACATTAAATACGTTTAAATTCTGGGAATTTATATTAATCGCCTAGTGCAGCGTTTCTCAAACTGTGGGTCGCGAACCACTTATGACGACTGACGCACATATACGCACACAACGTAGAGATAGGTAACGAGTTAGATAACTGAGATAACTAATTTATTAATATACTAACTATATTTTACAAGGAATAAACTTTTTTTAATGTATTTTTTAGTGTGATTTCATTATGCCCCTCCCTGATAAATTTCCTGCGGGCGCCCATGCTAACCGTCCGTGGGCTACGGGCAGTTGTTCCGAAGGCGCGAGCTTTTCAAATTCAATTTTCTATATATTATTTAAAACGAATTCTCGTACCGATCCTTGAGTATTCTTATACCGCGCACTTGCTCAACAGTTGTTTGAAAAACGGGCACCGAAGGGGGGGGGACTGCGTTGAAAACTTATTACATTTAACGGCAACCCGCCCGTATGATTATTATTAAATGACATCACCACTACGTAATAGTCTGGCCATGCGCGCGCGTAATAAAATGAGCTCTGAACCGTAATGATACGAATTATTATTAGGTCTCCTCGCCCGTCCGAGCTAACGACGTTCGCACGACTCTGGGGTAGCGCAGGTTCTCCGTGTGAGGGCTGCAGTGTACCGAAAACGTTTCCTACGTCCACTTTTTCTCGGATAGCATATCACATCGGTCACGGGACGTGCTCGGTTTTACGACGACGGAACGGCGCGGCGCGGCGGCGTATTACATCTTTTCGGTAAAGCGCGGAGAGAAATGTTTCCGTGTGTGTGTGTGGGAGGAATAAAAAACATAACATCTGGAAATGATTTAAAACATTTTTAAATCTACGGCGGTTTTCGTTTATACGCATATACGCTTTTTTTCGCTATAAAAACAAACAGTTTTTTCGTCTCGAAACCGTCGTGTTCCAATACCTACACAAAGGTAATACGAGTCGAATGTCCAGACGACTTTTTATGGGCACTTTAATATTTGTACACACTTACACTGCGCATATAAAATAAAGTAAATCGAGCTTCGGTCAGATTCGTTTTCGAATGGGGGTGATCGTTGCGTTCGAATAATTGAAAAACACCCGTTTCCACACAGTAGCTCGTCAAACTCCCTGCATTTCGTCGGTTGAATTTTTTTCGTCCAAACCTCCCTAACGACTTTTCACAACAAAAACATACGTTTCGTAGTAACTTATATACAAGTACGGTGACAAACGATAAGTATAAAATGATTGCTTTTTGAGTTTGACATATAACTATAAAGATATTTACTATTTTTATAAAACTATTACGATCGTAGGGTAACATAATAATCATTGAAGAATCACATAATTTTACTTAACAATTTTGTTGAAAAATTTTAATCTAGTTTTGTTGATATCTCGTCATAATAACGGTTAAAACTATAATATCACTGTTAGTTACATAATGGAAACACCGACCATAACTGCCGAATAAAGTTTAATAAGTGTAAGCCGTAAGCGAAAATCTTAAATCCGCTCTATATCTGGTGGAATGAGAAAGGAGATGTGGGTAGGGGTCTTATGATCTCGCTAATGTATCATAAAAACAAAGAATTATTCTTAATTTCTGTCTTAAAACACCACTACATGTTTATTATTATGTTACATAATACATGTTTATTTGTCAATATTTTATCGTTAATCCCGCTATAAAATGCATATTGTTATCTGAGACCAAGGTTCTGATTAATTATAATTTATCTCTATAAACCGTAGCATTTTGCGCTTTTTGCAATTATACCATTGCAACTCATTAATATACGAAGAAAACAAATCTAAAAACCAATATAATTATTATATGCTTGCGTATTATATTATGCTGCAAACCCATTAGTATAGTATAGGAATATTTATTTTATAGACATACGAGATCTGGAATATAGTATTCATAACGATTTTCAACTGAGCCTCGGAGTCGTCTAATTTTTTCTCGAGTTTAATAGTATTTTATTTTATAACATTTTAATACGCGTTTAATATTATTACAATACTTAAAACGTTAAAAATATGTTTAGACAATACTCGCGCTAAGTTTCTTTTTGATTTTATCTAAACTATCCGGTATATACATAATACTAAATTTATTGAAATCATTATTACTAGTCGTGATAATTATTTTAATTTATCAATCGTATATAAATGCTTCTATTTTTTTTATAGACATATGTTTGTAAATAATCAGTTATAAATACAGTTATTAAGATATTAAAAAAAACAGTATATTAAGCATGAATAATACGTATGTAATTTTAACTATTTAAAACACAAATGATATAATACGACCAATATAAAATTACCATTATTTAAAAAAAAAAAATAAATAGTAAATAGCAAATCTATTTTTAATTTATCACATTTAAAGTCATTGATTTTCGGTGTAATTTAATTTTTTTGAAATGTTTACGTTAATACTATGAAAACGGCGTGAAATTTGTTAAAAATAAAACTAAAAAATAAATCATATGCGTTACCATTAGTGTAGTTATAAGTTGAGATATTATAAGGTTACTCGGTTCTAAAAGTATACGCTTGGTAATTTGTATAGTTTCAGATCATACTCTCGATTTAGACGCCTTATAAAGTCTGGCTAAACTGTCTAAGATTTCTTTTCAAGTTGGAAGTAATTTATTATAATTACTATCGTAAACTAAAATAAAAAATGAGTTATGGCTTATGTAAGACCGTTTGCTTTTAGACTAATTGTTTCCCGTAGAGTCGTATGAACAAAATTAGGTGTATAAAAAAAAAAAAAAACACAAAAATGTTTGTCGGTATAAATCGAGTATGAGAATATCTACGTGATGGCTAATATTTATAAAAACGAATTAACGATATTTTTATTATTTGGGAAAATCGAAATATATTTTAAAAAAAATCATAAATAACGGTACGACGACACTACTTGTCGATTAAGCGGGCTATATTACTATTAAACGGATTTTAATATTTCATTATGGCTTTCAAATACCTGTTAGAGAACACACTTTGTTCGCAAAAGCACTTATATTCGTGGAAAACTTTCATTCGAGTGCAACTGTTAATTCGGAAATTATTAACGCGAGATAGTGTGTGTGTATGTGTGTAATTGATAATATTTTATAATAATTATTCATAACGAAATGTACAACAAATACACTTTACTGTTTACGCTATAAACTACAACGTATTTAATTACTACATAATTATTTATCGCAAGTGTGTAATCGTCCGAGAATAAAAAAAAAAAACCCAACGAGTATTATGACGTGTGTCGTCGAGAGTTTTCTTTTTCTTTTTGCAAATATATTATCGTAAGCGTCGCGCGCAGAGTTTTTTTTTTTTTTATTGCTATACGAATTTATAGTGGACCATCTGACCATCGAAAAATATATTAGGGTTATTTAATGATAAACATTAAACAACACGCGTCGGTCAAAGCAACACGAAAATAGACAACAACGTATGGCGCGCTGGCTCACGTTTCGTTGACCTACACACACGCGCGCGCGCGTCTGTTACTATATTATTATACGGTCTTGTGCGTATATGCGGATACAGTGCTGCTTGGACTTAATTGTTTTTGTTTTTTTTTTTTTTTTTCCGTGGGAAGCGCAGTTAGTTAAATTGACCTTATTCGGTTATTTGTTTTTCTATAACATACGTAATCCAAACACAACGTGTGTGTTACGGTACTGGCCCGCGACTACTACGTATATACGAGAGTACGCGCGCGGTGTACACGCGAATCGAGAGTAGCTCTGAATTCCGCACGCCAGAGTAATTTATTACAATTATTTGCCACCGTCGTCGTCGTCCGTTACGTGTCTGTAAAACGGTGTTGTACGGAGATAAAAATTCAAATACGATCTAGATAAAATAGATGACCATCGTGAATGGTTTAATTCTCTATAGTCAAAGATAAAACACTGCTATAGTGTATCGAGATAAAAACAAAAAACGAAAAAACGAAATTTAAGTATTTGAAAGAAATTCCGTTAACAATCGAGTTTGAGTTGTTGCCTAATTTATTTATCTAAAGGAGTATACAGGTATATACGTATGTCTACCTGATAATATTAATTCGAGAATAATAATATTATTTGAAACTATAAAAGAGGACACAGATACCGAGTATCGGGATACCATAATTTCACATATTTTCTGTCGACTACGGTCGCGCGTGTAATATACTTGTTTGAATTTTAAAACGTGGACGATTTGTAATCATGCGAGAAAAAAATTCCTAGTCAAACTTTCTTCACTAAAGATGTTTTCCTTCTTTTTTTTTTGTCGATCCGATGAAATAATAATTTAGGATTAAAATCGATAAAATGACCAATAAGTATGACGTCGCTCCGAAAAATTACAGTTATTATATAAATAAATAAAAATTTGAAAAGTTTATAATTTTCTTTGTACTGCAAAGTTTGTAGTTATAACCTCGTTTATGATTAGCCATGAAGTTTAAAAACGTATAACGACACTGTCCGTTTTCATAGTGTCGTAAGATTATATTTTATTGACAAAATAATAATAAATATATAAATCAAGTTTATAGAATTCATATTAAGTTAAAATTTAACGTAAAAAGTTTTCTTGAAATCTGCGAGTTCCGCGTCATACATTACATTTCTAAGCCAATTATTTAAACTTTTTTAATGTATCGCTCGTGGTAAATTTTCAATCTGTAACTTTTGAGCATTCCGTCTTCTCGAAAAAAATGTTAAAAATCTAGAAAGCCTTGTATACTACTATTAACTACAATGTCAATTACCAATCGATACTAATCAAACTCGAATATATAATTGAATAAGTTGAGCAAGTAATTATTTATGAAATGGCTATAGAGTTATTATAACGGTATAGAGATTTACATAACGTGATATCAAATACAATTGATAGGGATTATGTCACGTATTTTAATATGTATTAGCTACACTTGCATAATTTTCCATCTTTTGGTATTTAAAGAAAAACGTACGCGAAATTACTGTTTTTCGATTTAAATTTCAAGTTATTTTTGGTACAAATTTCGTAGTAAAATGATTACCATCTTTCAAAACAATGACATTTTTATTAAAACATTAAAAATTTAAGCTATAATCTATGTCCGTATTTATTTTATCATATTACTTTCTACTAAAAAATTGTATATTTCTATAATGTTTTTTAGTAAAAGGCCATTATATCATAAATAATATTACACTCGAGTCATTTTAAAATTCACGACTTGAATTAAGATTCTACCTATAATTATAAACATGTGTTCAATAATGTCCTTAATAACTATACGTTTAAATGCAATAGAATAAATATATAAACGAATGAAACAAGACTATAAATATTGCATAATTGATTTGTGTAGGTGTTCATTGTTTCTATAATTATTTCGTTAATAGCTGGTATTTACCGGTTGATTAAATAAAAAGTATAGAATTTAAATTCAAACAATGGACGAACACTATGAATTTTTCCAATTGAATAATCTAAAAAAAAATCGAGTTTCAATATTATTTTAGTTACTTTGATCATTGTATTTGGATTACAAAAATATCTCATACCGTTTTTAGTGGAAACGATTATTGTATAATATTAATATGAGCAATTGATATAAATAATTACTATCGAGTTAAATACTCAAATCCAAAATAAGTATAATAAAGAAAGAAATATTAAGAAATTAATTTAAAGAATATACTTAAAATTATGGTTATATTTTATCACGGATAAAACACGGTTTGTTTGGTTCTTTCCTCAACTGTTTATCACCGTGAGTTATTATTATAATAAAAATGTCTCGAAAGTCTCGAGTGGACATTTTCTTCATTAACGTTTTAAATTTGAATTACGACGTTAATAAAGATGTTATTCATAAGACGGTATTGTTATGATATTTTTAATTTTGATAGTCGAAACTTTTAATATTAGTACAAATTTATGTTTAACCGTGCCTTAAACATGATTTCGGGGTTACTCAGATACTTCTAGTATTTATCGTTTTCTTGAGCTTTTTAATCGACGTGACATTAACATTATGAACTATTATAGTTAAACGATTTTTAATCGGATCGACGATGAGTCACGAGTGAGTTGATATTTTATTACTTCTTTCATATTTAAAGACGCTCCAACGGATTGTTGCAATTTCGAATTAACGTTGAATTCAAAACAATAATTATAACCTGTATCGTGTCGCGTGCGTTCGGTGGTTTGCCTAAATAAAAATGATTGAAGCGATAATTTCGACGAATAACTTTATAGTAATAATATACTCGGTAGTTTATGACTCAAAATATTTATATAAAAAATGTAATTAAATTTTTTATTTACAACGCGAGGAAACAATAAATATGCGAATAAAATACATAGGTTTTTATTTTTTTTATTTTAAAGCGCTCTATTTTCGATTTGACGAAACGTTTGTTATGTAAAAACGACGAAATGTTGTCCCGTAGAAATATGGGTAAAACAAGGTGAAATGGTAAATTGAAATTAAAAATCGAAATGAAAAATACATTCTTATGAAATGTAATTTAATACTAAAATTATATATAAAATAATTATTAGAGTCTGTACGTATGATTTTAAACTGAGGAAACAAACGCATTATTATAATATATACTACGAACCAACCACATATTTGCGCGTTGCGCGTAAGAAATATAATATATTATATAATTAGTAAAATTGTTTAGGTTTTACATATTGCGGAATTGTATATCAATGCGCGTATAGTAATTTGTACCTGCATGGTTAATAAATTACGGGCGTGTGCAAATGGGTTTGAATCTAATTTCACCGTCGGGAGTATTTGTTTAAGAATATTTAATCGTATTACGTAAAATACAATATTATTTATATAGCATGTTTTTAATACATTTATTATTATAATGTGTTGTTTATCTTGCCGCGCGTCGCCGTGCGAATTGTGCAAGACTGCCTTTATATAACGCTGACACGAAACCGCATCAATTTAGCCACTCCTCCGGTCCCTTTGCGCACGGCTAAAGCTCGAGTTTATATTTTTACAATATCGCGTTGCTCTGTCCCCCATTTTGTCCGTGACGATTATTTCATTGACGAAATGCGAAAAATCATGTTCGATATTCACAACCCGTCTTGAAAAGTCAACCAAGACGCGAGACCTAAGAGAATTAAGAGCGTATTTTATGCGGCTCTGTATTATCTAACATTATGCTCGGGATGTTTGTCGCGCCATTGTCTCGACTCTTGGTAGTATTGCTCGGCCGCGCAAGAAGAATTTTCTTCTTCTCGTTTAATATTCGTTAATGTTTTCATCAGCAGTACACGAGTCGCGTGTCCTTGCAGTTTTTATACTTTATGAATTTCGCCTCAATGTCAAAACTTCAAATGGAAACCTGTGCGATGTTTCATTCTTCGCGTTTCAGAGTTGCAATAACAATACGTTGTATAATAATCGTAACAAAGCAAATGAAATAAAAGTCGAACACGATTGTAATTTTTCTCGGTATGCGTTTTTCGATGGATACGTAATAATTAAAAATAGGTATTATATTCGTTAAGCGCCTGAGTGTATACAATTATTATATTATAAAACGGCAAAATCTTCTTCAAAAGTAAACGGTAATCAGTTTAAACATTATTTAGTCACAACGTAATTAATTATATAAACAAATTCTGCGTCGTAAAAACGGCGTTGTAATAAACATTAGTTATTTTTATAAATAACTTGAGAATAATTTGAGAGAGTCATCTGTGTTTTCTTGTATGTCTCGTATAAACGCCAAATCGGTCTGAACGTTAGTATAATATATTTTTATAAATACATATAAATGAAGTTTCGAATTTTTGGAATGCCAGAAACCACATTTCCTTTAGATTATTGTATACGCGAGCGCGCCGCCGTAGGACTTTCAAAATATTGGAAATAAAAACGAACAAGTTCCGGGCAGCGATGCCACCGAAAAAGCACAGGTGAACCGCACGCGCGCGAGCGTGCGCGTACATTACATAATAGTATTATGCGTTTATTGTATTATGCGTGGAAACGTATGGTTAGCTAGGCCGGTGTTGGCCGACGTGGGAGGGCGGTCGATGACAAAAATGAAACGTTATCGGGAGAGAACTCACAATCTTAAAACCTCAAAAGAATGTTAATGCTCCGAAATGTTTATGGTCCGGTGCAATATTTTTATTTCTACCGCGGTGTCCATAAAAAAAACACACACACACACACACATCGGTGTAAGCCGCGGTGGTGGGACGGTGTGAAAGAGAGGACGGACGAAACGTAATAATATAATGACTGTTTTATTTCGAACGCGCGGAAGAGACATTAACGTCTTGTCCGAAGCCGCCGCCGCCGCCGACGGTTAACCCCTACCGACCGGCTCCGGTCTATCGCACAGTCAATTTAACGCAATGAAAACGATGACCGTCTTAAAATAATAATAATAATAATAGCAATAATAATGATGACACTGGTCCGGCGTGTATACCGTACATAATACTTACTCTATACGCGAGCCTCATCAGCGACAGTCTCGATGGGTGTTATTTTCAGTCGCCGCCGCCGCTATCGATAGTTTATGTCCTTGTGGCGTGCGCCACCGACGACGACGACGGCGATTACCGTTCGCGCTAGTCTTCGTCGTCGTCGTAAAACACCATCAATTTAACAATTTACTCGCGCACATATTGCATTTTTTTTTTTTTTTTTATGATTATTATGTTTTCGAAACCTGTAAATGCACGCGACGATTTCGTCTCGACGACGACGGTGGCGCGTGATGATTATATCGTCGAAAATTACAAGTTCTTGAGACAAACTAATACCGCTATATTTTCGCGGTTACCTAATAATACCTTTTATTTTCGATCTTCTGCGCGTCATGGTTTTCCAGATAAATTTTTTTAACTGTCCGTGTTTGTCTTTGGAATTCTAATGTGTGGCTCAAGTATTTACAAAAAATGATTTTCCATATATTATTTCCAATGGCATTTGTTCGGAAAAATGAAAAATAAACATAACAAAATAATATTTCTCATTAAATTAGTAGTTATTGAACGGACAGCTAGCTAACGTGTACGAAAATAGGCATTTTTAACACTTTTTTTTTTTTTATGAGAAATATCTAATACTTTTCTACCGTATAATAATACGCTCTATATAAATAGTTTGATAATTTAATACATCAGTGTATATTGAATTATCATTTCTAAAATGTGAATTTTAAATAAGTATAAATTGCATTCCCGACGTTATTGAAAATTAAACTCAAGCGCTCAATATTGTTGCTATAATATTATGTTGATTTAAGATTTGAATAATTGTCTACTTTATCTGCATTGAGAAGTGCATGGCATTTTACATAAACTAAAAAATATCATTCACCATACCGCAATATTGGTTTATTTTAAGTCAACGTGTTATTACGATTTTCAAGTGCGTCTCTTTGGATATTATTTTGATTTGGTCGACCGATATTTTGTTTTGAATTCTCAATCGCCCAGAGGTTTTCGTGCGTTTTATTTTTTTCTTTCTTTCGAATTCAGTCGATGAAACGTGTATTCTTCACGGTTCACTAATCATTTTTAAATTACATATACACAAAGAGCGGGGCGGTATGTACTCAGTTGGCTACCCATAAACGAGTGAGACACTAAATCTCAAAAAAAAATAAAATAAAAATAGTCTATATATATATATATATAAACGTATAATATTATTGGTTCACCAGACTTACTGCTTCGAAATCCTTGAATTTCCGGTTAAAGACCCGACGATTTATGGTTCAATAGACCCAAGTGTGTTTCTAGTGTGATGAATTGTCAAAATTTACGATCGTATAAATTCCATATAACGTAGGATTTTTCTATAATACGCGTCTTTTGAAAGTCAATAATATGTATTACTAATACTGTGTGATAATATTTTAGGCACGCTCATTGCACGATGTGGCCGCCATATATACGGAAATCGGAGAGCGTCGCAGAGCTCAAGATGAAATTTACCGGTAACCAAAATGTCAAAAACGGCATTGGGGTTTCGGGCAAATCACCTAGGACGCCGCAGACGAGCACTACGGGTTTGGCAAACGGAATGGTAACTAAAAATGGCATGAAACTGAAAAACCAAACGGTCAGCCCAAAAAAAGTGAGTACCTGTCGCGTCTCATTATCTAATTTAAAAGGGTTCACGCGATTTTCTATTCGGACAATAGTCATCGTTCGTTATCAATGTGAAATAATTATGTGATTTCGTCGATAGTGATTATAACAATATCGGGTTGGAATAAAAATGTATTTTGAAGAGAAAAAAAAACACGTTTTGATTGAACGTATTGTATTAAATTGCGATCAGAGTTAGAAAACAGTATACGTATCGATGATATAGCGAGTTAACTTTTATCGGTACGGTCTGTCTGGATCGGTAATTTTCAATACAAGACCCGCTGCTACAAACTTTACTTGTCGACTTTGTCGCCGGCGATAGATATTAGGCGAAAACACGAGTTTAAAATTTAATTTTGAAATGAGGTTACGTCGAATAAAATAAATTTTTAAAAACTTTTCACGCGGTTTTACGAATATAAAAATCATATAGCATGCGAGATTGGCTCGAGCGTATTTTCGAAACGGCAATCGATAGTAATAATATTTTGAATAAATCTCGTTTTAAAATAAAGATCGAACGATAAATAATATACAGTCATAAATATACTACTACCTCGTGTAACGAATTACCCATTAAAATATAATATACATTGTGTTCTAATTTGAAGTTTTCCCGTGCCGTATTATGTACGTCGTCGGTCGGTCGGTCGGTCGGTTACCCATATAGGTGGTACTCGTACGGTAGAACAAAGATAATCGGGGGCATATAGTGTATTATCAGTTTTTATTGGCATTAAAAATATTTTACAATATTTGATCACGAAAAACAAGAGGCGCACTGGCGGCCATCGACCGGTTGTAACACAGTGACCGGTTCTATCTGGTTTTAATGGTACATACACATACAGATCCAAGACTAGATACGCCATATATACTCGTGTATACGAACGCGTGCATGTTATTCCGTTTACTTCCGGTTCCAATTCCCAGTTTGCAAGTCGAAGAAGAAAAACACAAGCAATAATTCCGAACGACAAACGTATTTTTTCGTGTGAGATATTAACGCGCGGGTGAAAATCGGTATTGCCGAGCATCGAGCTTTTTTCTTTTTACACGCCGAATATAATATTATAATAGTATATAATAATATACACGTTATGTATTCATTGAAACTCATCGGAAAACGAATTCAGACATCACACTTATACCGCGGCCCATGCATCATCGTTACAGAGTACTTATTGTTCGTAAAATACTTTCTACGCATTCCTGGCCAGGAGATAATAAATCAGTCGCGTCGTATTTTTTTGTCCGGATAATATAATATTATATTACGAGTATTGCCGGTGACTTATACACAGCCGAGGCGCGCGCCAACGGTACAGTAGGCATAACACACCGAATGTAAAGGTAAAAATCTAATAAATCGCGTTCGATATGAAAAAAAAAAATCGATAAACTTGTGTATGTTTCGACGATATTATCGATATTATCATATTTTAATGACGAGACAATTTATAGAACTGAAGCAATAATATTATGCATTAGGGTTATTATTAATTCGTAATGGAAAAAGTAGCTAGCGTTCGGTTCGGCTATTAATAATATAGGACACCCCTAATACTGTTAATATTAAATTATACTACCAAATTCGGCTCTCTTTGGCGCGAGCATCGAAATCGGTCCCAAAAGAAAATAACTTACACGCATAAAAGTAAGTCGCGAATGAACAATTTCATAAAACATAAGTTAAGAGTGTTTTCACGAACTGAATAAAATAAATATAAGTGCTTATTAATAATTCCAATTTTCTTTTAAAACGGATGAATAAAATATGAGCCACGAGTAGTACTACCCATGTGTGACTGCAGTAAATTCGACCTGTGCAGTGTTTCCTTTCAACGACCAAAACACGAAATGTCCGAAACAAGAGTTTGCAATAATATATTAATTTCTTTTTTCTCTGTTCGGATCGATACGAATATTTTAAATGTTAGTTTTAAACATCCGTTTAAAAATATTGCGCCAAACTATTAATACACGCGGTCGGTTAGTAAATATCAGATTTCCAGTATTTGACCTAAATACTTAAATGTTTGTTAAAAAAAAACATTACCTAGTTTAAGACGTTTACACTATGAAATTACAATATCGACGTAACATTTAACAAAGAAAAAGTTATTTGGAAATTATTAAAGCATCGTCATAGATGTAACTGGAGATGTCACTGGATGTCACTGGAGGATGGGGAAAAACTCTACTTCATATTTTATTTTCGAAAATAACAAAAAAAAAAACAATAACAAACGATTTATAATATACATTCCATATATTTAAAACAATTATTATGTGACCAGTGGCGGCTTTGGTGGTGTGAGACGAGAGAGAGGTGGTGTCTCGCCTGAATTTTCGGAGTAAATAACGAGAGTATTCTTCCGAGCTCCTTGATAATCCAAATGGATTTTTGAATGATTAGTTTTTCATATTATGCTATGACAAGACAGCTACAGCCGTATTCAAAGTTCAAATAAACAAAGAGAACGAAACCCATTGTTATTGTCTCATCGCCTACTGCCCGACAATACAATAGCATGCCCGGAAATCAAACGATAACGAGATGAAATCGATTAGGAAGAAAATCGTCAGATTTCTCAAGTCGGTCGTTGTCGTTTCAGTCTTGTTCGATTCGTCGTCGTCGTCGTCGTCGAATATAGTCATCGGAAACGCGACGTTAATTTATTTCCGTTGTACTGCACGCGTGCGCCGTAGTAGTTTTGTTTTTGTCAAGCTCGACCGATCGATTTCGATTGTCTCGAGAACGTTAAACATTGTTTTCGTCGATTTAAATTCGATTTACATTATTTACCTATCCAGTTGCGATAGACACAAAAGTTGTATTGTTTCGACGAGGTGGCGGCGGGGGGGGGGGGTCCAGTGAATCTTTATTTTTTTACGTTCTTCTAAACACATCACAGTTTAAAGACGACAACTTGACCCCGGAGTACGCGGGAAAAATTTAAAATTCCATTAGAAACTCGTAATTATAGTTTCACTAATTGTTCAGTTGTTAAGTGGCCCTGAAAAAAAGCATTAATATTAAGAAGTTGTTAATTGTTGTTAATCATTATTAACTCCGAAGAAAATAATATTGATGTAGAAAGCAAAAAAAAAAATTCAATTCAATTCAAATCATTTTCTCCGTCCGAACCGAAACACAACTAGACCAATACGTTTATATTATCGCCTACGACTAAAACCCCAGAAAAATACGCATTTTGTGTGGTATTGTTCGTAACGAAGCACCTACTATAAAATGCCACGAGTTGAAATTTATATACTCGCGTCGCGTTTCATATAAATTGAAAACGACGATTTTTACCCCTCACACACATACGTACGTCTTGCCGTGAAAATGTTGACGAAATTAATAATCGCTCTCGTAGAGTATAATATAAAAACCAGCGACGGAAACGGACAGGGACACACGCATACGCAAACGTTTAATTAAAATGCGAAACGGCAACAAAAACAAACGGCGGGTGCAGTCGAAATGTAGTTTAAACACAAACGTATGACGGACGCGCGGAAATTTTCTCGGTACGAAACGTCAACAAAGGCGAAAAAATTACAATACCTAACGAGATTTCCCCGACGCTAATTTTTATCGACAGTTCATAAATTATAACGTCTCACACACCCACCCCTCACTCGGCCTTCGACGTATTAAATAATTTTCCAACGTTCCGCGACTTGAAATTATTATTCGTCGTCAAATACTTTCACTTTATAAATTATAACACATTTTACATAGCGTCGTCGTATAATAATTTAATAAGGTCTAATAATAAAATATTAATAAGCGATATATTGAGGCGCCGAAAATTTCCGTACAGTGTTTTATACGCTACGCACGACGACACTATAAATTATTTTGTAATGCATTCGGTCGAAATAGAATTGACATTGAATTTAAAGATTTATGTTTTTTTTAATCACGGCGCACCTAATAGTAATCAATTGTAAATTCGAGAACGATTTTCGAAATAAATTAACTTTAATTTGTGTACTCGTGTACATTTTATTAAAAATTGTGTTTAACTTAGTTCCGATTAGTAGTTACAGGCCCTACGAAAACACACGCGCGCGTTTTATTGTCAAAATAAAATGATTTTCAATTTTACATTAAAACATATTAGGCAATCACTTTATAACAAGCTCTTCGATGCTTGTAAGTCGAACTTCACATTTGTCTATTAAGTTTGACTCACATTCACTTATAAATAATAATAATATTGTGTACTCATTATAGACCAGTGTGGTTATAGGGTTCTATTCAAAACAAATTATCTAATTTTCTATGGTATTATCTATTTAAAACTTATAACTTCTGTTTTATGCAATACCTATTAAAATTAATATAAAATCAAATTTTCGCAATAACTATCTCTGGACAATGACCGAGGGACGACGACGCGCAGGACAAGTAAAACTTTCACTTTTATAATTACTGTATAGCCTTATAAATATGAACAATGAACAAAATATCAACCGAGGATTTGCAGGGCTGTTTCATAAATAATTAAATATTTATTTTATTTAGATTAATTAGTAAATTGTTTTGACAACAAAGACTGTTGAAATGCTCGTCGTCTTTCAATCGATGTTATTATTTTTATTTCGTTTTCAGAGACCTTAGACGGGAAAAACTTTTCTTAGAGTTTAATTAATTAATTTAATCCGTCGATTTTTTACTCTTAGTACCAGGCTGAATATTTTAATAATTTTGTCTAGATTAAACTAATACTTCTTGTATAATTTAGGTCTCTATGAGTCTTATTTGCCCAAGGCTCCAAACATAATTTTCAAGACGTCCCACACTCATTTTTCTCGGTCGGTATTCATTTCTGTTTTTTTTTTTCTCAACCATGTTACCTACTTTCATCGAAATACTCCATGACTCATGGATCATTATTCACCACTTAATGATTTATTAGGATTAATTATTATTTATTAATTTCAATCCAATTTATTCAGTTATCCCCGTATGGTTTTCATAAATTTTAATTCATAGTTTATTCCCAGTCAAACTCACCATCGTCTTACTAAGTGGTTTTCATTTCTTTTTATTCTTCTACGAATTTCAATTAAATGGACATTTTATTTGAGAATTATTTTCATTGATAATGATGTTGTTTTAAACTCGTTTATAGAAACACACATCTTTAAATTACTTTAATATTTATTTTTTTTCTTATACATAAACTCGTTATATTATATTAATATTACGCGTCCGTATAAACGTATCCCAATACTTACCTACTGAAAGGATATTAGATATTGCAACGCTCTTTGTGGCTCTTCGGTAACTCACGTTTGTAAACAGTTCGTCTTATTTAATTTTAATAACGTTGCAGAATGCAGCGGCGCGGCGGCGTATAATTGAATATTTGAATAGAATCTATCGGCCGTGTACCGTGTATTAAATGAATAAATTAAGTAGACTTAATAGAAAATACATTCTTCGTTTCTCTCGGAATCTAAAACACACATGTACATAAAACGTAATACAAGCGATGATGATGGCGATACGTAGTATTAAAAAAAAAAAAAACAGAAAAAAAGAGAATAGGTATATTTTTCAAAACAATATAAAACGAATTGCATCCGTTATTACGATAATATGTGCGCGCATGAATAAATTGCGTTATTTTTTTTTTTTTCAAACAATGCAGTCCCTGAATTTATCAGAACTGGTTCTGACGTGGAAATAATAATATATGGATTCAGATATACCGCGCCGGACCTCCCTCGGCGATTAGTAATCTCCAACTGTCACTGTATCCGTACCGCATCTTCTGAGAAATCGCCGCCCTTACTGTATGTAAATTATGACCATTAAGACGTCGATATTGTACCGTGTGAACCGGATAAACGCAGTCGTCAATCAGCCCGTACAAGTGCGGTTTAGGGGTGTTGCCGACAAGCAGCACCCATATCGGTTTACTCTGCGCGCGATGGTTTCGACAACCGGTATTCGCTCCGTTTCCGATAATAGCACAGATCAATAACACCACGTAGCCCATTTTCTTTGTATGCAAATGCAATTTGTTAAGTAACACCTCTCGGCGAGATTCCGAAACCGACGAGTCGATGGCATATAAACCTTTGATAAATAAATATGCTCTAAACGTAATCCTTAAAAGTCTGGCGTCGAATCGTATTTCACCACGACCAAAGCTCAGTCGCGTCGGTATTTATTTATTTTTTTACGTGCCTATTTTTTATTTCAATTCGATTTTCATTAGAATGTCATACGGGTAACGCGCGAGTCGACCGCGAGAAACGCGAGTAATAAACGGAGCATGAGACAACGGTATCTAACGCACTTGGAAACGCGCAGACCGGGGTATCGTTTCGGTCATGACACTTGAGCGCAAAATTACTCACCGTTAAGCGCGCACATAATAGTATATTTCAATATTGTTATGATATTTATATTATTCAACCGATATAATTCATAATTCGTGTACGCGCGCGCGCCGAGTCCAGAATTACAATTTATGCATAACCACGACGACGACGACGGTGCCCCTTGTACGTTCGATTGCATTGTACTGCGTATTATTGTAGGCCGGAGTAGGTACACGTTCGTATTTCAAGAGTGTGTAAATAATACGTATTATGCCGGGCACGCCGTGATGATTATATTTATAGAGAACGTCGATTTGCATGAGAAACAATCCGACGACTCGGATGCACTTTTTTCCATTTAGTAGATTCATCCCGTCTGGTAACGCACCGAAAATAATCGAATCTACGCGGTCGTAACTACTTTTCGTACGTATGATCCTCGATTTAACGTCGGTGGTCCTCGCGCGCAAGAGGCTGCTTTGATTATAGCCCATGGTGTACGTATATTATATGATATGTGGAACAATAATAACAACCGGCCATTGATATAATACGAATATATACGTTCGGGTAATACGGACTTTAGTGATCTATTCGACCGCCGCCGTTTACGATTGTGTTTTCTTTAAAAGAAATAATAATTATTATTATTTTCAACGCTCGATCCTCCCCGACCGTGGGATTCTTCGACGTAGATCTAATAATGTTATTGCGTTATTACTTTTTTTTTTTTTCTTTTCTATTACCGGCGCGGCGCGACGACGACGACGGACGCTTAAATCATTCTCGTACGCGATTTCTAACGTCATTAACATATCTTTAGGCTTTATTATTAAAAGAAAAAAAAAATAATAATAACAATATTACGCACAACACGCGGCGGAGATAAATAATTTGCATTGCTTATTTTCGAGATTTAAGCTCTTTGCTTAAAAATAAATTATTTTAAATATTATTAATAATACGTATATACTGTGCGTGGCATTATGAACAAAGTTTAAATTACTAGTTACCTACTCTAGTTGTCTGTAAATTATAATTTGGTTTATTTTCTCCAAAAAAAAAAAAAAAACACGTAGGCATGCGGCCGTGTAATATTTTAATACATAATATTATCCCGCGTTCGTAGTTTTAGAAGAAAAAAAATAAAAATATCAAACGGTTTTATTTTTTAAATCGCAGTTTTATGGTTATTAAATGTTTTCAAAGTATACAGTTTGTACGCGATGAATATTTTACTTCATTACGTTGCTGTGTAATTTAAATAACGCAGTCCGGATTATTATTTATATAATAGCGGCGTTGAAAATTATTTGATTCGATTTACCGTTCGGCAAACATAGTTCCACGTATCGATTAGACTCTAATTTGAAATCGCCGAGCTAAATATTTAATTTGCGCCGAACAAACCAATTTTTTCGAATGTTTATTTTACTTTTGGACGGCGATATCCAAAGTACATAATAATAATATAGCCTTGAAACAATCGAATAAGTTACACGCCTACACACACGTACTCACGCTTTTTTATTCGTATACAGAGTGATGTGTTGCACAAAAATTGTCGTTTTAAAATTCTTATCGTTCTCCTCCATTGCCGAGTCCTGTAGATCTAGTGACAATTTCCTCGCACATGCGTACTGGCCTCGGTACAGGCCGCGATTTACGAATCACCTCGTACATATTACAATATATCCGACAGCGATTCGTCATTATTTCGATAATTAACTATTTGATCTTTAAATTGATAACTTTTAATTGCCGACGACGCGCGACGCCCCCGAACTGTCGTAGCGTAACGATTAAATACGAGTACGCGCGCATTATCGAAAATTTAAAGCGTACGGCGGCGGCGGCGCGGCGGCGCGCGTGATTCGCAGACAAAATATCATATCGTCGTCGTGATATAATAATAATACCTATAACCACTCGGATCTGCACAGTACAACATATAAATGTGCACGTCGAAAAGACAACAATATTATATGGCCGTGGCGTGTAAAACAAGAGAAAAGTAGTTTGCATCCATCGTTTAGGTATTTAACTCTTTTTTTTTTTCTCTCTCTCTCTTCTTTTCGACGATTCCTTAACGCCCCGAGGGTATATGGGAAACGTTTACATACGTGCCTGCGAAAACGACTGACTCACGAACGATTTATACGACGCGGCCGCGTGCATGTAAATGTGTGGGTACTTACCCATAGGTATCTCACGTGCGTATCTCGTTTTAACCATAATTCAGTCGTCTCGTGTAAAGATAAAACGGCGAACGGGTCCCAAATATCCGAAATCAAATCCGACAACAACAACAACAATAATATGATCTCGTCGAATTTTTCTTTCCATACTGTTCGATTTTGTACGTTTATATAAAGATGACGTTTTTTATTAAAAAAAAAAAATCGTCTACGATGACAAAACTTGATGCCGTTAAAAAAATATACGTTTATATACGCTAAATATGCTCGTAAAAAACGAGCGATTAAAAATAAAATAAATAAAGCGCGAATTAGGTTTTTATATTTTAATACTCGTATAGTAACGACTCGTTTTCGCAGTCGGCGTTCGTCGTAATCGTATTGTGTAATTATTTCTGTCATTTTCGTCACTCGAATTATCGTAAACGTTGTGTGTTGTGTATGCCACACGAATACGGCGTGTAAAGTCGCTATTCCCGCGAGAGAATAAAACAAATATACAATCGAGTGTAGTAAAACGTCAAATAAGCTGTGAAAACAACCGTTTTTTTTTTTTTTTTTCCAATCACACGACGTTCGTTGTGCGTCGAAGTATATAATTCGCGTTCTGCTGCCGCCGCGATCGACTAGAAAGAGGAAAAAAACGTATGCGAGTAAGTGAAAATATTTTATATCATGATTCCCCGAGCCCCCCCGGTTAACGACGACGATTGTGTACGCGTACACATTTTTGCGAAATCCCAATATTATCCCAAAGACGTCTCTGATCCATATACACGTCGGCGTAATGGTCTATCAACGGGAGAGTATTATATTATTATTATTATTATTACTATTACACGGGCACCTACCTGCCTGCCTGCCTGCCTGCCCGGTAGAGAGCCGTGTCAATTTCCTTTCTTTTCGCCGCCGCCGCCGCCGCCGCCGTAGGTATACGCGCGTATAATATAGTAGAAAGACGTCTGCACCGGGGTTATGATGGAGAACGATGGTCGGGAGCAACAGGTGCTTTGCCATTGCATTCAGTTCGGTCTCACGTTCCAACGGTGAAACGTGTTTTGATTGTTGTGTCGTCCACGCGCGAGCGTTCCGGAATTATGCCGGTACCGTCGTCATCGGCTGAGTGTCGTCCGCAAGGCTCGTCGTCACGCGTTTAGTTTAGTTTAGTTTAGTTTAGTTTAGTTTCGTTTCGTTTTTTTTCAATTAATTTTAATCAATTTATCGTCGATAACACGAATATTGCTCGCCGACACTCCCCTCCGATGGATCTACTAAATTCACCTCTTCACCTCGACACGGCCGTGCAGCAGGTTAGTGCAATATTGTGTACAATTTTTTCCTTTTTTCATTTTTTTTCTCTACTTTTTAAAACAACATAAACACACATACACACACATACGTTCTGCGCATTAAAGGTGTACTCGCTGTGTACGCGTTTAGCCTTTTTTGTAAACAATAACCGTTTTCGTATCGCTCGACGGGGTCCTTGATACCGAGTTCCACCATGTCCTCCGGTACGTTAAACGAAAAAATCTCGTAGGCATGTCGTTCGAACGGGAACGACATTTAGACGCGTTCCTGTAGGACGTAAACATCCTGTTTATTTTAATGTACAATTTAAGACGGATCTAGTCTTTTAGTGTGTGTGTGTGTGTGTGTGTGTGTTACAAAATTATATGAAAGTTTTTACAATTTATTAAGTAAAACGGGCGCTAATTATTATTTTAATATCACAGTTGTATAATTTACAAATGTATTGTTGATTATATACGTGTGCAGTTTGACTTGAAACGTTACCAGAAATTAATCTATAATAATAATAACAATGCGTTTTTCAAAAGCGTTTTAAACATGGTAGAGTAATCAAACGGCGTGTATTCAATTTTCGCGCGAGAAATCCTATTAAATACGAAATCTAAACGCTTATACTTCCGTTTAAATTTCTCGAAAGTAATATTATTTTTTTTTTAAACCGTAGTGATAAGCGGTAGGGAATGAGGTAGCAGTGAATTTAACATCGTATATTTACAGCGCGGTTCGTATTTTCTTGTGTGGATTTTTCTTTTGAACGTCGCCGTCGGAAAGCTTTTATACAGTTTTATTATTTAAACATTTTTGGTTTTATCGTAGAATACGGTGTATTTGTGTATTGACACCGATTCGTAAATAAGCAAAACAATAACGAACGTACACGTTATTGCTAAATAACGTTTTCAAACACTAAATGTCGAATACTCTTGAGGCAAGCCGAGCTTCTGCTACACCTCCGTCACTTTCAAACGCGAGAGTCGTCACGATTGTTTTGAAAACAATACGTCAACTGTCGTGAATCGAGTCGAGCGATATACGGCGAGCGTGTAGTTAGTTAGTTCATTAACAGTTCGTATATTCCTTTTTTTTTCATTCGTATACTCGTTTAATTTATTACGACCTACACAATGGGGTAATATTAGTGACGTACTATAATTTAAAAATCGTATATTACGAGTAAAATAATAATTATACGCGCGAACGAAACTAATACGAGGTATTTGTAATATTTTTACAAACACACTTGTTCAATACTTTGACGAGAAATTACATCGGGAATAAAACTGTGAAATCGTATTCCTAACCGTTATTTATATAGTAATCGTTAAAACGGTTGATTATACTAGTTTAGGTATTGCCGACTGTGTTTTCTTTTTTCTTTTTTTTTATCGAATAATACGTTATTATTACCGCGATAATGATGGTTTAACAAATTCAGGTTAAAACCAGTACGCACATTTCATAGGTTAAGTGTCACTCGCGCGTTTTAATAATCGGACAACTCGACCAGAAACACAATGTACAAAATAATATGTGGGTACAAATACGTTTTTATTTTCGTCGTGTTCTTATAATAATATGCGTTATCGTCGATATTTACTCGTTTATTTTATGATAACGAGCTAGTTCTATGAACGAGAAAAGAAAAATCGGATTACGAATGTGTTTCGACCTCACTCGAATCGTTAATGGAATTCGAATACTAAGTACGAGTGTAGAAATAATACGAAAATCCATATTCGCATATACGAGTACGTTCGTGTTATGATATTTTATGTATTAAAAATCGAATTTCACTCATTGAATACCCAATGAAACAAACACAGGATATCTTTTTTTGTATAGGTCGTGTCTATTTCGAAACGGCCGTGTAAACGCGCAGATTCCATTCTATATATTCCGTTATTTTAAATATTGTAGATAACGTTTAACGCAGTCGAGAGTATTTTTATACGCTAAATAATATATAACAAAAAAAACCACAATAATAAATTCACGTTAATGATGTAACTTTCGACTTGAATGTTTATGAATTATTTATGTTGTTTTAGTAGTTATCTAAGAAAATATAGGGTAATGTTTTACGTTTTACAAATATTCAACGTCAATTTGGTATTTTTACGTACATTAAACTCGATATAGTTTGTCGAGTATTTCGTTTTAATTTCCACATAATAACGTGGCCGGCAATTTAAAGCACAAACGCTATTTTTCTATTTTGATTGCTCTACGACGATTTAGTATTACAGCTTACAATTTTTTTTTCTTTCGCAATCTTCGCGAAATAATGATTTTAAACGTTCATGGTCCATTGCTCTTTTTTTCTTTTTCGTACGCTGGTAATTTAAAATGTATTAACGATCCGACATTAAAGCAACAATCATTACAACCGCCACGATTTTCAGAAGACACCGAACCCGAAAGTATAACAATACGTCGTCGTCGTAACGCGTTAACATTACATACAAAATATTATTTTTCAACTATTGCCGATAGACACCCCCCGCATAATCTCGAAAAAAGTATTCCATTACACGTTTGCAGTAGTTCGCGCGCGTTTTATAAACTTCCATGTTTTAATTAACCAGCAGCGTACGCAGTTTTTAACAGCCGAGTGGCAGACCGATACGACTTTGGCTTCCCTCATAGCCACGTGCCGCTTAAGTATTGTTTAAAGCACATTATCGGTATTAGCGTGAAAAAACTTATCAGCCTCGACCCAGTGTCGTACAAATCGGCCGAAGCCGCCGTGCGCGTACAAACACAGCCCCGGGGGATTATTACGACCGACCACAAATCGATACTGGCCTTAACCTCATCCTGGACATTCACCTCTGATCCACCCAATTGTGATTTTCGGTCACGATTTCAATTTTAAATTCGTTACTTTTAAATTGTCCTTTACGCGGCGACGACGGAAGACGATTTCCAGGCTAAGCCTCGCGAATAATAATTTCCGATTTCGATACCACCGGCGCGGCGTTAGACAATGGGCTCTTCCAAATAGGGTTCGTCGGGGAAACTCTGATTCATTAATGTGTGCATACACATCTTCGACAACTTGCGAAACACTTTCCGAAACGATCCATGTTGGTAATTCGATTTCGGGGACGTATATTTTAAAACGGCTAACGGAGAACGTGTGACCGAAGTACTAATAGACGTGGACTTTGTTTTAACGGTATGTTTTGTACGTAATACGTTTTGAATTTACTCGCGCGTTAATAGGTGCCGAAAAATCGCACTTTCGGCGGCTTCGAATAAACAATCGTATTCGTCACAAACGCATAATATATTGCACTCGGTTTATAAAAAGGCCGATTTGGATCTTAAAAAAAAACGATTAATTCTAAACTAATTCTACATGCGAGCCATATTTTCGACGGACAATAATAATAATTATTATTTTAATATAAATCCTTGAACGATCGTATTATTTATAAATAATTAATATAATAACACATGGCGACTGTCCGTGATTTAATTGACGTGTAACTAATTATTTAACTCCGATAAAACGTTGATTGAATTGTTTTTAATATGTTTTCGTTAATTTCAATCGGAATAAAAGTTTTTTGTTTTTTTTTTTTTTCCTTCTACTTTATATAGTGTGTTAATTGCTGCCACACAGGTGTAATAAAACACTGGCGTGTTTCGAACGTATTTTATTCGTCTGACATAATATAATATAATATTATAATGATTATGTATACGCAGAGCGGCGGCGGCGGCTTGTATATACGTATACATTATTTTAGAAATGATTTATATTAATAATAATACTACGAGAGCCTTGTTCGACTTGTCGTTTTTCAATTTTCATGATTTTTTCCAATCAAAAACGCGTCAACGTACGTAATTAAAAAAAATTGCACGTTGGTTTCATATATCAAATATATAAATCTGCATTTTACTCTGACGCGCTTTAGATACACGACACATAAACGAATACACGCGCGGAGGTGGTTATAATTGCTGGTTTCGAAACGAATTAAACTCGCATTTATAAACCGAGCCTTGCTATTCAGTAATGTTTAATCCGAGTATTTAACAAAACCATTTTTTTTTTCTTTCCGATTCTCCGTAAATATAATATATAATCGCGTTTTTGTCGCGATCGATAAAACAAAATAAACCCATCTATCCAGTCGTCCGATATTATTCGTTATTCGTTTGTTCGTTATAAATAATATGTGAATCTCCTGCAGCCCAAGTGCTTTTAAAGTCGAACGATGTGTCGTCGCGTTTTCGTTTTCCGGAAACAGTGTGTGTGTGTGTGTGTCTGATCATTGTCGTCATCGCAGCGATTTCATTGACTAAACAATCGGGGGAAGATGTCGGTCATTTAATTATTATTCGGTGTTCCAAACGAACGGACTGGGAACTCGTTTTTTATTTTTATTTTTTTTTTTATTCAGCGACTTCCTTTCGTTCATGTTCCACATAATAAATTATTTACCTATCGTTCGAAATTTCATCAGCCGGTTTGAGATATTCTCTCGGCGGCGGCACGGCGTCTACGGGCGGGCCGGAGGGGAGTAGAATGAGTAACCAGTCTTCGGATTTGGCCAATTGTTCTCTGACATTTAAGAACAATCTGGGACATCGGGTGCCCTTACATGGTAAATGGGCCAGTATTGTCGCGCAGAGATTTGGGGCGCTCTTCCTGGATCCGTCGGCGAATCCAGGGCTACAACGTGCTGCGCCGCGCGGACACGTCTCGCACACAATGCGGCGTGCGTAAAATCCGCGCGGTTTTAATCTATTGAAATACGCTGTTTGATAACACATTTTATTGCAATAACGTAATAATCGTAAACTCGGTTTTTAATCGAGAAATTCGTAAACCCATCGCGTAAAACATTGTGTGTTTCGATACGTTTTCCGGATATCTTCGTCACTCGTATTCACAAACAAAAGACGTAGAAAAAAAAAAAAAAACTTCTAAATAAGGTCCGTCGTGTCGTCCAAAAACAACACAAGCGGTAAACGCGCGCGTAGCCTTTATATTCGCCAGTAGCTTAGAACAAACGTCTCCTCGGCCACACACGATATTACGAAAATTATTAATCACTATTATTTAACGTCACGAATTCGTGTCATGCGGCGGCGGCAGGATCCGACCGTAATACGCGTCGGTTGAAAAAAAAAAACGAAAACGAAATAAAACCTCAACTCCAGTCGCGGAAAACACCTCTTGCCGGTCTCGCGCGGATTTCAAAGTATTAAAATCTGATTATAATCGTTTGTTTTATTGCAGCCGTGTGCGTTGAAAAAAAAATATAATCTTAAAACGATAGCTGCGCTCGACTTATCATTTTTATCGAAAGTATATGGAAGCCGCCAATGTTTCGGTTTCGTTTTCGTTGAAAAGAAAAACACCTACTTTCAGTGGCGTTTCGTTGAGATAATATTATATTATATTATCGCACACTAGACGGTCGAAGATATTGGCGCGCGACAGTGTTCCGAAACGAGACGGTGAAAAAAATAATAATATTCGACGGTTTTACACCATTAGTTTACTTTTTTTATTTCACGAACGAACGGCGCGGCGTTCGGTAGCCGGACGACGAGGCTTCGCGTCGAACCGGCGGCGGTGGGGGAAAAAAAAAAAACGAAAAAGAAAAATGCAAATGCCGTCAAAATCCGCCGCACTCTGGTATCACGACGTGTTTACACAACGCGGCGGCGGCGGCGCACAGACGGCCGAGAGATCCCGGGGAAAAAGAAAGGAAAACGAGACGACGACAACCCGATAACGGGAGATTCGCTCGCAGGTGGGTCAGTGGACCAAGCGGCTGGTTATAATAACGCGGGGCCCCCGTGCGGCGCGCGCGCGCAAGAGTATATAATATTATTATTATTATTATAACGCGATAAGTGGCACATCCTCCTCCGTGTGAAACGACGACCGTACACGACGTTTGGCCATCGCGCGGGAACGTGACCCCGGCATTTACCATTTTTTTTTTTTTTTTTTTTTCGTACGTTTATAAATATATAGGCAGGCTGCGGCGGGCCCGTATATCGGCATTGTTTCCCCTTCCCCCCCCCCCCCCCCCCGCGTGCGCGCGCGTTTCGCGTGTGTAAAAATGCAAATTCGTTTTGATATTTCGACGCGTATTTGTATAAACACGATTCGAATTCGTTTCTCCCTTTTTCCTTCGGACGTTCCGTCTATCGCGCGCACGTATTGTTGTCGTATTTATCGTCGCGGTTTGTTTTCAAATTCAATAATAATATAGATATTTAGTGAGACAACTCTGCGCGCGTAGTGTGGAAAAAACGACCAGATTTCAGGGATCGAGAGGGGGGGGGGGCGTATATAAAATACGTGTTTGTGCGCGTAAAACGGTTTCGTCCCGAAAGACCTTACGTCGATCCGCTTTTGAGAAGAGCAAACTTTTTAAAACGAGCTCTCCTCTACCTCGTTGTTATTATCGTGTGGCGCGGATAGCGTTGCGCCTCGATCGTACAACGGTCGACGGAGGAATATCGATCTGTTTCGTGAACTTTTATTAATCGACTCCGACCGACTCTCGCGGTCGTTAAACGTCTCGACGCCGCCGCCGCGGCGATAGTATATTATCATAAATTCATGCGCTCGGATCGTGCCGTAACATTATTAGAACAATATAAAATATGACATAATTATTATTCGAATAATTTATAGAGGATTATCGCAGCAACACAGATAATAATAAAACAACGTATTATGTATTATGCGTTTGCAGGTATAATACAATACGCGTAACCTATATAATAATATTATGGTATAAAATCACCGCTGTGTATAACACACAAACACACACACACACACACAACAATTACTATTTGTTACGGTTATTACTACGCCGCGGCGTAGTGGGTAGTACATTATAATACTTCCTACGAACTAATTCGCTGTAGTTTTGACTGAAAATTAATTAGCCGAACGTTCGGAGGTACCCGTACATTAATAATTGTGTGCGTCGTCGTCTATAGACGTTCTGCGGCAGCGTTTTAATCACTCCGTAACGTTTACGCCCGTGCCGGGTTTTCGCCACACGGTTTCCGGACTGTCCGGAGTGTCCTTCGGTATTTTATCGCGCGCGCACTTTGTTTGAACAAGTGTATACATTCGTTAATATGATTGCGGGTGTCCGTCCGCGTAACACGTCGATACCTGGCCGTTTTGAAAAAATAAAGCGTTCGGTATTTTAACGAAATGAACGTGTGGTAGGCACCGTCGTCGAATCCCCGGGCTCCGCGGGGCGTTGGGTATTATTATACGTATATCGTACGCTATCGTTTAAAAATTAATAGCCCATCGACTGACTAATAATCTTTTTGACATCTGATGGCATTAGAAAGTCGAATGCGCGAGGGGAAAGCTCGGGCCGTGTGACATTATGAAATAATGAGAACTGTTAGCGTACGCGCTCCCGGCACTTCCTGTGTGCCCGCGGACAGTAAAAACACGCTAAAACTATAAATACCGACCGCGCTTGGTGTGTGTGTGCATACGAAAGAGCCCGCGTGATATATTACACGCGCCTGGAAGAAACTGGATAAAAAATGTCCTCGGAGCGTAATATTTTCGATTATTCAAATCCTTTATCCCCCCCCCCCCGACCTTCGTTTAGCTCTAGTTTATATCAATCGGGTATTGTATAACGCGCGGCACGTGATTTTCTCCAAAACAAACAGAAAATAAAAATACTTGGGATAATTATGTAATCAAATTAAATAATTTCACTTTGCCCCGGAGCAAAAAACCGTACAAGAAATCCCGTTGGACCGTTCGGGCCGGATATTTTCCAGTCGTGTTATTTTATAATTGCCGTTTGTCGACTTTGAAAGTGAATTCGCCACCGTCGTCGTCGTATTTTTCGAAACCATTATTCGACGAAACGCAGTCGTGTTTTCGCTGGTTTTTTATTTTCTTCGTTCGTATATGGCGCGAAAAAAAATCGCGTCGAACAAATCAAACTATATACTCGACACTCCCTTTGCGCGCGGCGGACGGGACTGCGGTTTTCGTTAGGACAAATCCGAAACGTTCTGTTCGGAAACATATACTCGTACAACAGTTTCGTTCGCATATTTATTGGGATTACAGCGGCATTTCGAAGACATAAATCGCCGCCGACGACGTTCATATTTCTGTAAATAATGTAGTCCGCGCGTTCTCAAACAGAGATACCTCGCTCGTATAATAGATTTAATACCCCCCACTCGTGTTACGGGGGAGGGCAAACGTATGTATATTCGGCGCATATTATGTTTTCCGCGTACGTACTCGGCGGCGGCTTGCACACACGTGTGCGTGCGAAACGCCGCGTGTAATCTAAAGAACCGGAGGTTTCCGCTACAACGTCTAATGGACATTTAATCAGAGTGAAAAAAAATAAAATATGAAAAAAACTCCGCCGACGCTGCTGCGCGTGTAACCCCCCCGACCAGTATATTATATCATATTATCCGAGCTAGACGCGTACGTCGTCGTCGTCGTGCATTTCTTCTTCAGCGGACCTCAAAGAAAAACGTAATAGAATAAAACATTATCATCTGCCATTAATAGCGGTTTGATTATTATTGGAAACGCGTTTACGATACAGGCAGGCTGGCTCCGTGCGCCGTTACCTCCTCGTTAATTGCACTTCATCACGAGAACGTGCCCTTAATTGGTTGTAATGTTTAATTACTCATTAAGAGCTCTGCGGCACATGCGAGTATTATTATTATTATTATTATTATCGTCCGGTAAACTTTTTTTTCTCTCCAAACAAACACGCGCGCACAAGTGTGATTTCTACATTTCCCTTGTCACTGTTTAATAACGATAATAATGAAATGCTCGAGTTTTACGCGCATATTATTATTTTATCTTACCGGCCGATATAATATTCCGCTCCGCTCCATTCAAATAATCGTAAACAATTTCCACTCGGACACTGTAAACTCGTTTTATAGTCGAATCGCACAGTCACATTGATTAAAAGTATAAATTATACATTATTCCACAAAAGCAACACGTGCCACTGCGCGTATCGTATTCTATATAAATGTATGCGCAGGATAAATAAAATCATACCTATGTGTGTGTGTGTGTGTGTGTGTGTTTTAAAGTACACTACACTACTGATTACACTCGGAGAAATAATATACGGCGAATGTGTTAATTAAAATGGATTTTTTTTTATACCGCGTACACTATATTATGTTCGTATCGTTTAAAATCGACTCGATGTTCCTTTCTTTTTGATTTTCAATTATAAAAATGCTATATCCAGAGCACCGCGGTGTGTTAAACGCTTTTTTTTTTCCAACTTATATTATTTCTACTGAAAACTATTCGAACGTGAAATGTTTTTAACGAGTTTTATTGGCTATAGGTAAAAACGGTGTGATATCGTAAAAATAATTTTAACTCGTTTATATGGAAATACCGGCGACTAAAAAGCTAATACTTTCGAGTGAAATCATAATAATTGGTCTTTTTCCCATTTTTTTTTTTCACACAGAAAAAACACCAGTAGGAGGCACCGACTCGATTAATGTCCGTACGTAATGTGTACTATGAAACTACTTTTGAATTTCTCATCGATTGTGTAATAACAGTTTCGCTATTAATAATTATCGACGAATTTTATTAAAAATACGAAATAAAAGTAATAAATAATATATTTTACGAAAAAAGAAAACGCGAATTTGACGATAAATAATTATTTGTATCGTCGTTCGTGTCACGACAACATACGTATTATAATATTATACCGTTTGTCAGTAATGAGTTTAAAATGAAGAAATAAATAAACTGCGTTGTATCGAAAACGATATTTTAAGTTTCAATATTACACGTTGTTAGAAAAAATAACCTTAAACAGACATTTTTCGAGAGGAGAACTGAACGATTAAAACTACCGATTAAATAAACTGCTGACCTCTACAGCCCTGAACAAATGTGTATTTTTCCCTGTCATAAACCTTGACGGATTCAATTACAGCAGTATTTATTGTTTTATCGTTATAGGATCAAAATGAAATGAAAAATATTTTAATTGCAATGAAATAATTCACATTATTAAGACCGTCTATTTTTCAAACGTGTTAAAACATTTTTAATGATTTTCGATCGAGCCGACAGTGATTCGATAAAAACTATGTCTGGGCGACATTTATCGACACCATTTCGTAAATCTCAACTCTGGGGTTGAATTTTATTTAAATTTAAAATATTTAAGCCTTTAACGTCGATTAACGATATACGATCGATTAACTCGATCAAACTACTCAATTTCGGAGTCACTTCGAGTGGCTTATTATTTCGATTTTTAAGACCGCAATAATAAACATTTCGGACGTTAATTTCTTCTGAAATACATGTCGCACGACGACGGCCGAATATAAATGTATGTCGATCGACCAACACACCCGGCCGAAATCGAAAATGCGTTTTTATCGTCGGAAACGAAAAACATAACTCCGCGTCGATGTCGGTGGTGCCGCCGAGTCTGGTTTCATTAGTTTGCCGATCGTACGTGGACGTCATAAATCTGTGATGCGTCCGAACGCGCGCATATCAATCATTTTTTCGACCAATGACAAAACTCCTCTCACACGTCCTTTCCGCAGTATAATAATTACAGTCCGTCACGACAGTTGACGGTTTATTTTTGAAAACCTAATTTAATTATACGCGGCCTTTTTTTTTTCTCCTGCAATAATCCATCACGCTATTGTATTGGCCTGTGTTTTGAAAATAATATTTCGATCGATCGGAGCATTGTCTTTCGTACGTCGGCCGTCACACAATAGCCGATATTATACTTATGCGTGTGTGTTTTTTTTTTTTGTTTGCAGATGATCAAAGATTCGGTTGAAGATTTGTCGCTCACGAGTAAAAACTCGAGTAGAGTCAAAGACCTGGTGAGTAGCGCTTTTTCTTCTTTTTTTTTTTTTTCTACACGCTTACAGTAAAAGGGGAGGGTTCGGGCTACATATTATTATACGCGCGCGCGCGCGCGTGTGTGTGTGTGCTCGCGAGTCAAACAATAAGTCGTTGGCTCGCGCTTCCGGTGATTTTTAATTAAAACCCGTTTCCACGCCGGCCGGATTCATTATATGAAATGATAAAAGATAACGCTAGAAGGTCTAGCCGTACCCGATAAGAACAATAAAATATGGAACGACTTGTCGGCGCGCTCTCGTAGCCGTACACGAACGGGCAAACTGTGTCAGCGCGCGCTGCCCATAGTGCGTACTTTGTCGTCACGCGTTTTTTAATCTGAAATTATGCGACGTGAAGTGCGCCGCGACAACGACCGTGGCTGCTCCCCCCCGCGAGTGCATTATGATACGATACCGCCGAATCGATGTTCTCACCGAGTTCACACGATTTATGACGTAACGACTCGAATAGTGCCGCGGCGGCGACGACGTATTATTATTATATTATAGTGGGTGTGAACCGGCTCGCGAATAGAGCCGTTTTAGTATTTTGAAAAATTATAATCGTTCGCGCTAATTACCGGTGTCGTTATTTTTATCGCCGCGCACGCGGCACGTTTATTCCTCCTCTTTCGACACGTTATCGAAGTCAATAATAAAAACACCCCTATTACGCCGCGCGCAATCGACGTGTACGATTAAGTCTCTGGAAAAGACGACGAAAGGCTTAGGAAATATCCCGCCGACGAATTGTTCGCCACGTTGTTTACGATATTTATACTTTCGCCGCCGCGCGTGTAAATTTCATATAAATCCCAGCGACTCTGATAATACTTTTTTAATTTATCGATTGTCCGTTGGGGCTGGCGCGCAAAACACAATGATTTCAATCGCCGCGTACGATATGCCGTCGCGTTCGTGTTTTTCATCAAACGGTACAAATATACACAGACGGCATCAATTGTTTCGTCCTTGATACGTTTAAAACGCGTGATATATTAGGTGTCAGACTGGCGGCATAATATTCCCGGTATATACCCACCCACCTACCTACCACACGACCAACGTTAACGGATAACATTGTTTTATAACACCTATAACGATTTATCATTACGCACATTGAAACCAACCTATTTTCCACGGACCACTATTAGTTATTGTTATTAAATCGCAAAATATTACCGACGCCGAGAGAACCAATTAATTCATTAAATTATATCCGCCGCGACGAGAAATCAAGGATTAGTCATTCGTTTGTTATAACAACTAGGCGGTAGTATGTGTTGCACAATATATTATTAGTATCGGAGGGATAATAATTATTTATCGAATTTCTGTTACTTTTGGAATACCCGTATAGACATAACGACAATAATTTATCACACTCTATTGTGGTCTGATGGGAGTGTACTTTGTGTGTTGTACGTGTATTTTCGTTATTAATTTGATCGTATGTTGGAAAAGAAAATTTTAGAGCGTATGAAAAACAACATCTACGTAACGAATAAAAAATCGATTCGTTACCATGCGGAGGTAACCGCTATCGAAAAAAAATCACGACTGTCCAACGATGGAAAGTTTGAAAGTATCCGTTTTTTTTCTTCTTCTGAATTTTCTCCGACAGAAGGTACGAGAAGCGTCTCGTGAATAATATGATATGCACGCGTAACGTACGAAATAGAAATAAATAAATATAATTTTTTCAAATTCGAATAACATATTATTGGTTAAAAGTACCTATATATATAATAATTCTAAGGAGAAAAAAGAAAAATTAGATTTAAATCCAATTTTCGGAAATGTTTAGGTATTATACCGTGGTAATTTATTTTCTTTTGATGCCTACGTTTCGGCTAGGTCAATATATTCTTGGTGTTTGAAAAGAACGTTCACTTTTAAATCGGTAAAAACTTAAAAAAAATAAGGAATCGCTCTTATTTATTTACAAAAAAATAAATATAATTTACAAACATAAAAACGTCTTATATTTAATGTCCATTACAACAGGTCTTGATGATTTTATTTACGTTATTTTATAAACACAACGACACAGACTACTCTATTAGTCGTTCATATTATATAATACGAAATCGTTTTCCAACACCTAGAGGATATATATTATTATATTTAAAATATATATATTTTATATACAACTATTAATAACAAGGCGATAAATATCGATTTTTTGGTCTTTTTATAAACATCATCATAACCGTTGTACTGCATTTACTTTTAGTTTACACAATTCAACATACGTATATTTGCGCCACATGCCTCGTGTAGATATAAAAGACGGTAACGCTAATAGAACGTTCGAGATAATTAGGATGTTTAATGTATATGACTGCGTATTATGTATGCATACGTTTAATTTAACATAAATATACCGTTAAAACACTGAAAGTAAGTACTTGAAATGTTTAAAAATGTCAAATCGCGTGCTACGAAATTATTTTCTTAAGTACGCGATATTTAAATTACAAAATGATTTACGAATATTGCTGGACGCAATAGCGATATTTGTTTTTTTTTTCTTCAAATTCCCGGGCGTTAAAAGCTTAATTGCAATATACTCGTATATAAAAATACATATTTTTTCTTAATTTTTTTTTTTTAGTATAATATCAATAATTCATATCGATAACGTTATTGTACACTATACGTTGACGGTTTTATAGTGTCGTCTAAATAAACGCTTTTATCGACTCCGTAATAAACAAACTCGAGCATAGTGTTGTTAATGAAAACAATATTATTGATACATCTAACGTTTGTGCGACGAGAAAAATTTTTAATTAAAAAATGTTTTAATTAATGTACAAGTAATTTCAAAATTTTCCACTGGATACACACAGTGTGACATTTTTAATGACGATCGGCGGTGATGATAATCGACTAAAATTAAATTATGCAGTCGAGCTTTTATTTTAATAAAAACGTATTTTTTTCTTCTTCTTCCTTTTCCTCTCATAGCGTTTTAAGGTTGAATAACGCCGCCGCCGCCGCCGCCGCCGCCGTCCGAGTTAAATATTAAAATTCTTTCGTTATAATAATAAGACAGTATTGTTATTGTTCGTTGGCCGTTTAATAATAACGTCGAGAATAAACGATCCAAAGTCTGTTTCAACTTTAAAGCCGGTTCCCTTTAACTACTACTACTACTACTACACCACCGCCGCGCCGCCGCGGCAAAGTGTTGTTTCGAAAGTACTATTATTTTATTATTTTTATCATTCGTAATATTTCGGCCGATAGTCGTGGCACATGTGTGGTGGTGGTGCGTTCTTACCACGCGATCCGATTCAAAACTCATATCGCCGCGACTTTACTCCGTCCGAGACGTGTGTCGGCCGCGCGTGTATCGCGCGTTGTTTTTCTAGTATTAAAAATCAATGTTTCGCGCACATCTCGAAATAATATGTTTGAATACGAAAAATACAATACCGTTAGACTGTGGCTGTCGTTTTTTGCGTAACACATCGAATGTGTTCTTATAATACCGCCGCGCGCCGCCGCTGTTAATGACGATGTCAATAAACGCTTTTCGTTTTCAGTACACTGTTCACGCCTATGATATACAATATATTCCATTATAATATTATTATACATTTATCATTTTTATACGATATTATATAAAATGCGCGCGCGTTGCGATAGGTGAAGGTTATGACCAGTGAATATTATTTTGAAAGTCATTAACGGTATTGGAAGTTCAAGAATGCGTATATTAATATATTGCGTGTACACGCGTTGTAAAAAAAAACACATAGACATCGTCAGGAGTGGGGTAACTAGAAAAATAGGTATAATAACAATAATAATAAAAATACACACGCCCGTTTATATTATCATTATTATTATTATCATTATTATCCTTTCCGTACATATCGGAACGGGCCGAAGCTACTTTCTCCCGCCGCAGTTTGTACTTTCACTGACACACACACACACACACGTGCGCCAGTCGTACCTACACATACAAATGGTTTAATAACAATAATGTAATTATGATAACTTTACCCGTGGGCCCTCGGGGTCCCTAAACACACGAACGACGACGAACCGGTTACGTTGATGCTTACGGTTGTTATAAAATATATATATATATATATATATTGTATTTATATATTATATACGCGAAGGGAATAATAATAATAATAACATATTAAACGCAATAATTATTAGATTCGGACACGTAGATTGAAGTTCGTTCAACCGTGTAACGCATCATCCCGTACCGTTATGTTTGTTTGCGATGTATTATTATAATTATTAATTATATTAGTAACGAAAAATAATACGCGAGGAAATGTTTTATCGCGAGTTTTAACCGAAATCGAATCGCTCGTTCGATTTCGGACGCACAATATTATACTCTGCGAAGCAAAAGCGCGTGAAACGTTACAAACTCACACGAGTTGTGTATTATGCATGGAACGTTCAGAATATTAAACACTCGGCTACGCGTTAAAAATGCATTAATTAATCAGTGTTGCTTTAACGTTTTGTTCGTAACGATTCGAAACATCGAGAAACACACACACACACACCGCATATTATATTCAAAGCAATAAGAAATTTATTTACAATAATTATAATCCTATATTATTCGTCGACTTTTCAATAAGAATGGGATTCGTTTTACGGAGGAGTGATTTTTTTTTTTTTTTTACGTTATTCTATTATAAAATCATTGTTTGCATAATTATTTACCTCGAGGACTTGAATTTTCGAAACGACCGGAAAGAGAGACGCGAAAAGATTTTTACTCTATAAATACGTATATATATACGGATATTTTCGAATATATTATGTTTTCCGTTCAACGGTATACGAGTACACAGTACATAAATGATTACAGATAATATTATTGTGATGAAATAAGCGATTCGAAATAATACATATCTATAAAAAACGTTACGTTTCGTAGTTTCGTATAGTATTTCATATAGTAAACTATAATAATTGTATGAATTAAATATTTTTTAATTGAACTTTTTTAGTCGTGAAAATTTAATATAATATAACGTTTGATGAGATGCGATTTGGTCTCATAAATAATACATTTAGTCATCACCTACATAGAAAGTAGACGCCGCCGTATTATATACCAGACGCGCCGGTAGTATTTTTGAATATTTTAATAGTTAACACCATTGTCAGAACTTCCGCCGCCGCCGTTATACACTGTGCGAGCGTCTCTACAACTGATACGTATTAAATAAAACATTTAATATTAATTCGCATCCGTGTGAAAATATTCATGTCACATATTCTGAATTACAATACATTTTAAACTCGAATAGTTGTCGCATGTTTTAACGTCGAAGTTGATTTGGAAAAAAAAGTATTATTCCGTTCTCGACGATGTATAGAGGTAACGGAAATTGAAAAAAAATTATGCGAACAGTAAAAGTAGTTTTGTGCAATCCTAACACGCTAAAATAGAATTTAATTTATATTTTCAATTGAAAGAAGTAAATTAAAAAAAAACACACACGCACGCACGTTAGTCGCGTATACGGTAAAGTGTACTACTGCAGTCGCGTTAAGTGTTTTCGGGTTAAAAAAAATAAAAAAAATACTTCATTTCTAAAAATCGATAATTTCTTCGTTTCACTTTAAGAATTTAAAACCACGTAAACCCCGCGAACTAAATCGAAAATAAATGCAAATTGTCGTCGTTTTTTCTTTCTTCTATAAAAATCGAATTCCAAATGTAAATAAAAAAAAGTAAAACGTTTTATATCAAACCAAACGGAATATCGAAAACGTATTGTTGATTCTACCTGGCAATCATAATTTCGACAAATTAATTTTCAGGCGAACCGCGAACGCCGTCGGCTAATGGTATTATATTGACAGTGTAACGAGTATTATTATTATCGTTTTTATTGAGATTTGACAAAACCGGTGGCCATTAACCTAGTATTATAGGGTATAATAGACATTTCCCACACCTTTGGGTCACACGTGGCCGTGTCTCGGGACATTACGTTACGTTACAGCACAGCGTAGCGTTGCGACATTTACAAATTACAACCGACGAAAATTATCATTTTTTTTATTGCATTTTTAACTGTTAATCCTGTAATACTAGTTAGCATTCTGAAACGCGCGCGCGGTTCAGTGTCTTCGAGATATCTAAATCACTCTGTTACGTCAATACCGCGAGTGGACATCGACATAATAATATTGCCGAACGTTTATTTGTTTTTTTTTTTTCATTCGTAAAAAACAAAAACGTTCGAATTTCACCCGTTTCAGTACGCAGTACGACGACGTTATTATCTCTCGCGGGTTATAATATTATGTCTCTACGTCTTCTTACTGCACACGTATTATATATTATTGTTTGATAACTAACTCGTTCCGGCGCGCGCGCGGCTCTCGCTCGGCGTTCCCGCTAAAATCGCAATAATTTCATCAATAATTCATCGCGGCGACGACGACGACGTGCCTATTCCGCAACAAGGGCAAACGGTTTTCATTGGAATCGATGTGTTTTTATACATTTCTCACGTGACCTCTCGAAATCGCGAAAACTTGTTGAAAATTCCGGAATGTGGTCAATCGGACGTTCTCAGGCGACACGCGTGAGGGAATTCGATTATTAAAACATTAATAAAAAACCATAAAATTTCTCGGCTAATATTAGTAATTCATTTTTATTGCAATTTATTTAGTTTCTTATATTTCCCTTGTACGAGTTATAACATCATAACATGGATACCGTACACACACGCGCGCGCGCGTATACCTACCCGGTGTAAATCCACGAGCGCGCGCGCGCGGTTCGTTTTTATAGTATTACACGTACATATTTTTTTTTCTCGACTATATAATAATAATGTATAATTTACGTCGCTCGAGACGACGACGTTATCAAAGCGTGTTATGAATTTAAAGAAAACGGTTGACAATTTTAACATAAAATCACAATGAATTACAACTGCGGTATATCGAAGCGTGACATAACATAAATCATATATTTTACGGTTCATTTAGAAGAGTGAGAGAGAGAAAACAATCAACGAATTATTAGCACCGAGACGTTCGCAGAGTTTCCACCCATATATCCATCCGATGTGTAATACTTTTTTTTCCCGCGGTAGTTTTATTGTAGTATATAGATATTTATTGCTTTGACCTCCTTCATTTGTTTTCTTTGAGCGCGCGCGCGTGTTTACGGCGATGTCCATTAATCAGTCAAAACGAATCGGCGGATTTCCTGTAGCGAACATAGGCGTGTTCACCTGTCAAATTTGTGTGATTTCATACGTGACTCATCTGCTTATAAATGAAGGGTAACAAATTCTGGTGGAATCGGCTTCCTTCTACTCGTACTCTACCGTACCGCGGGTACATAGCTCGTTTATTTTTTTTTCGCGAACGACACCTGAACGATCGAGACTTTGCGAACAGGATTAACGTGCGCGTCGATTGCACTTCCTCCCCCCCCAGTTTTCGTCGGAAAAAATACGTTTTACAGAACGATCGCGTTACGTACAGATATCCGCAGATTGTGTGTACTCGTCGTCTACGGACAGATCTACTCGTGTTTTACATTTATAGACTCTATTCAAATGTTATATTTTGTTTTTTTTTTTTTTTAATTTACGACGAACAGATATTATAGAATATCGAGTCGGTAAATATTTATCGATACGTCGTCGTCTCGGAGTTTACAAGCCGGTCGCGAGCAAAAGCAATCGAAACGGGCACTTTTATCGTAAGGAACCGACGTGATTTGATTCGTATAAATACTACTATTTCTGAACGGTAAAAAAAAGACGTATTTTTCTCGTGAAAAACGATTAAATCCGAAAAACGTATCGAGAATGTATGTTTTGTTTTTATTATTTGCATAGCCTTCCGTTTCAATACGTTTTTTTTTTATTCATCTCCGCGTGTAAATATTTCTTTTGCAAATCGAAGCAGTTAGTGTCACTAACTATAGTGTCGTTTTTCGAAGAATTTTTCTCGTCCGAAATTTGATTACGCTCTCGAATAATATACTAAAAACATGGTATAAAATACGCATTACACACACAAGTAGGTATATAGGTTATCGTCCGATGTGCCGAATGTGTCATAACACTCGTCAGAATAGTCATTGTTGTGGTGTGGAAATAATGGCATCTCACAGTGTGTTACTGTTTTCTTCAGACGATATCGGAGTGTTTCGATTAAAAAAAAGGAAAATTACGAAACGGTAAACGGTACATTAAACCGACTGACGTGCTGCAGGTGGTGGGTAGATCGACCGCAGTAAACAGGTGTCGAAATTAATTAGTTGGTCCAATTCGACCGTGTGCCGAACGCAAAGTTACTTAAATAACAAGAAGGGGTGGGGGCGGAGGTAAAACGTGATCCGGTCGGAGGTGAAAGTGTATTTGTACGAGTGTGCCGCTCGGCTACAACTGGTTTGAAGCGCCCACGACATCACGAACGATCCAAGGCGCTATTTTGGCGGGATCACGATCTGCCACGGAATTGCATGTGCAAAAAAAAAATAACAACATTAATGATGACGAAAAATAATAATAAAGTAAATCACTGCAGAAGACTGAGAGAAAACGAAAGTGAACCGTATTAAAAATAGAAACGATTAGAACGTAAAAAATTTTTTGCCAGTACGTCGTCGCCCCATACGTACGCTGTTATTATTGTTATTACTATTATTATTATTATTATTATTATTATTATTATTTATTACTATTGTTGTTCTTATTATCGTTATCTTTTTATTTCAGATAAAAAAGCTTAACGAAGGTTCCCAACAGTCGTGTTTACAAAAGAAAAATGCACCCGTCTGTAAGGTAAGTCAAATTCGATTTTTCTCATTCAATACCCATAGTATAATAATAATTGTGTAACTCTTGAAAGTTTATTTGTGAATATCGTGTTTATTGCGATAACTTTTACATTGGACACACTCGTATCGTCAATGGATACAATAAGTTCGCTATCGTTATTATTTATAAAGAAAATCGTATTATTTTAAAATGACCTCGTACAGTTAGTTGGGTACTTTGAGAATATTTTGCTCTTTAAGATGAATACGAGTAAAATCTCGGTGCGATTTAAAAACGAGACGATAATAATATTATAACTAAATGAAACGACGTTGTGCGCGCTCGTTATTGTACGATAAATAATTATTTCAAACACAATAATTGAGATCAAATTCTGGTACAAATCACAGAGGCGTATTAAAATATCTATACGCGGGACGAGGGAGATTTCGGTTCCGGTATTTATGTCACATTCGTCATACGTTGTAAATCATTCGCCAATTCGTAGTTTACATTTGAATAATTTCGTGTTTGAATTCCCAAACGCCGCTCATCGATTTATAATATACCGTTTTGGGTTCTGAAAAATGTTTGTCGAGAATAAGTTTATCTCTATGCATATTCGTTGCGAATTCCTAAATAAAAAAAACGCCACCGATACAAACGGTACCCGACAATCAGTGGTGTATTTTTCGGGGGGGTCCGGACACCCCCCGACTTGAAAAAAAAAACCGCCCCAATATATTACAGTATTATCATTACTCGTGTCAGCTGAAATATTTAAGTGAAATTAATTTTATTAGATTCGACGCGACGATGTTTTACTATAAATCTACTAGTTTTCCAAAACCGCGGAGTTATTACATTGCTAGTGTTGATATAAAAAGAATCGTTAGTATTCAGTACTAAGTTATTATCACCTTCGACTTGTCTGTTTTACCACATCTATCATATATCAATAATTTGGAAAAAAGTATATCTCTTTTTTATCAGTAAACGATTCTAAAAATTGGCTTTTGAGGTTCATAAAATTACATTTTGGTCGGACGACCCACCGAAAAATCAGCCGAAACACGCGCCACTGCCAAACGAGTGGATAATAATATTAAAAGTAACGACGCGACGACGGTTCTCGTTGAGGGAATTTTCTATTTAAAGTTCGTAGAAGCTTGACGTCCGTTAAGACGTCCGTATCGACGAAAAACACTGTCGTCCGACTTGACCTATCTCAACGCGAACGGAATTAAGCCGTTTGCGGCGGCGCCGCCGCCGCGAAAACCTACTGCGCGTCGTTAAAACCAACTCTCGAGAAGACGTTGAAATGCCGCGGCCATCGATTTGTGCAAACGGTTTTATGCGCGCGCGCTAGCATAATGGATACGCGCGCGCGACTTATAATACACATCATGTTGTGCGTCGTAAAACGTTAAACACGCGTAACGGATGTTTTACTATTATTAAAAATGCGTTTCGAAAATGCTTTCTCTCCCCGCGCCCGGCCGGCAACACACGATCGTAATATAACGGCGAAAAAAAAAAATAAAAATAAAACCCGGGGAAAAAATTAATATCGAACACGACGACGACGACGACGCTCCGGCTCGTGATTTCAACGCGAGATGATGACGGACTCGTGATGCCCCGACCGAAAACGATAATAGTATTCGCAATCACGTCGTTATTATATTTTTCGATATTGTTTTCGACCGAGGATACCGTAATCACGGGTTGTTGTGTACCCCGACGACGGCCACTTGTCGATCCTAGTTCTCGATATCGGCTGTCCGTAGGTAGGTATCATACAGTCCTTTCTAATAGAACATTGTGTTTTTGTTTTCACTTCCTCGTCGTTGCCATAATGCGATTTTTTCTTTTACCGAACCGGATGATATTAATATTATAATTAAAATTACATTGTTTTTTTTTTTTTTTTCTCTCTTTACAGCCAAGTATTATAATCACTTAATACACCTAGTAGGCACCTCTACCTACACGCGCGTTACTAAGCCAACAACACAATACGTTCACAATATTGTTACATAATTGTTAATAAATAACGAAACGTGTTATTATATTAAAATTACGGCTCGGTGGATTTTTCCATGTTTTCTTGCGGTCTCGGGTCTACGCACGCTTTTAATTTCGTCGTCGTCGTAACGTTACGACGACGTGCCTCTCCATGATAATACGTACTATGTTACATTTATTCGGATACGTTCGTATATTATAATCGTTTTAACCGACGCGAACGGCCGAATACACGAGGATTCGTTTAACATTTTTAATACATTTATAACGTTTCGAGTACGTTTAATCGGAAAATTATTATGTCGGTGTTCCGGAATATCATAATATGAAATAATTAAATTATAAACTCGTGACAACGTGTAATTGGATTTAATTTTACGTTCCATATTTCCACGATAAATTATGACAGTAATTATTACGATATGGGAAATCGTGTGATATAGTTGTAAAATAATAGTAATAATAATCGAGATCATTTTTTAATTAATTTTATTAAACCCAATGGAATTGCTGCTATTTAGAAATTACACACACATATATATATATACGTATATATAATTATTATACAACCGGTATTTCTAGGAAGTATCATGCGCGCATACCTATCTACTGAAAATAACAGTGAAATAATTCCAAACTTCCAGACGTATTTCCAGATGCACTTTCCCATAATAATATAATATCGATTCCAGATGTTTTAGTCAATACAATATTGTTTTATACGCTAAGCGTTTATCTAATTTATGAATACGTTATTATTTTCTAAGCATAAATGTCAGTAAAAATAATACAATAAATTCCGTCGTCGAGTGCAATAGTGCATCGACTTATAAATATTTACTAGACTAAACAATACGCGCGTTTTAGATATTGATTGCATGATGCGAAAAAATAAAAAAATTAAACAAATAAAATGGTTTGACGAAGGGCAACGATTTCAATAAAATTTCCGCGGACAAAGACTAGATTTGATTCGTATTTATAATAAGTTTATGCGTCAAATTTACAAACGTAGTAAAATAAAAATTCGCATAAACGTTTAAAAAAATGTAAGAATACGAAATAAGAATCGTTTTAATGTATTTTACAGTACGTTTATTTTACTTATATGTTTATATTTTTAACGTTCAATGATTATAGCATATTGTTGCCGTTTCGATTTCATAAATTTACAATAAACTGCGAAATAAATACAATAAAAACAATGCATTCGATAATAACAGTGGTTCCGATGGCCGTTAGCTTAACGAAAGCAATCGCAAAATATGGAACATTATTGTTCCAAAGGACAAGCACCAACCCGTTTCTATTAATTGTCTGTCATTTCATAGTAGGTATGTGATATATTAATATAAGCATATCCGACGAATCCGTTATAATTGAGTTATAGTATATGACTTAAGATATTTTGCATTCATATAATTATATACGAGTAATAACAATTATTAATTGCATATTATATCCGTAATTAAATAACGGTTATGCCGTTCAGATAATATAATATTAAAAATAAAAAATAAAATTATACTTTCCAAAACCATTAGCGCTCGAATACATTATGTCGTTTTCGGACCATATAAGAAAAGTAATTTTGACTTCGCACGAGACGTGGACTGCAAATTGCTTTAAGTAGATGAATTTTTTATTTTTATTATTGTACGTTTCAGCAATACGAATGATATAATTATAAAAAAAAAGTCCGCGTGGACTTACAAATCGCGTGTTATATACGCGTACATGAAATAAAACGATAAATTAATAGTACTCTTAATTGAAAGCAATTATTTCTATCATAAAACTGTAGACTCGGTCAGTAGATATTATAATATTGACTATTCGTTAGAGTCCTATGCTCGATAAATAATACGATTATTGTCAGTTATTCATTTTAAATAACAATTTCAAGGCGGTATAAATACAAAAATCATGTGCGTTTTTATGGAAATGATCAAACACACGACGACGTTGTAGTTTACGAGAAAAAATTGGATAAATTATTTAGTTATCCGTGTTGCTCGCTGTTGTATCGAGACGAGATCCATTAGGATCTTATACGAATTCTTCTAATTGAACAAATAATTTCAGCTTATGAAAATAACATGATGTGTGTGTGTGTGTGTGTGTGTCTATATAATATCAAGTACATAATTTATTATTATTATTTTTTTTTTTTTTCACGAATCGAAAATTAGAATGACGCCTCCACGGAAACTGGCTCTCCAAAACCTACTGACCGAATCACTAACGTTAAGGTAATTTGCAATTTCATCTAGTCTCTAATTATGATTAGAAATCTCGGTATAGTTCGCCAAAGCATCGACTCATTCTCACGGGAGTCGCGTGGCGAAGTACCCACTGCGGATACAAACGACTGTACAACATTTTTCTCGCGCACACTTCTTCGTTTACGCTGTACATGACGTGTTTTGAAATAATTGTTCGCTTGATTTACAGGTACAAAAATCACTAACAAATCCGTCAAAAACAACCGTACAAGATGTTTTGGACGCGCGAAAAAAATCCTCGGACGTCAGTAACCGCGTGGGAGGAAACGCGGCGAATACGACCGTTTTAGACAAGGAAAATCAATTACCACAGGTAACAATAATATTAACCGAACTCCAAACTGGCGCTTACGACTAGCGTGTGAAAAAAATTAAATCGAATTTTGTATCTTTTCGTTACACAATAATTAAACACACGTTCATAATATGATATTTACGTAATCGAAATTGTGTCATATGAGTACTACTAAATAAAAAAAAAAAAACACATACTTTCTACTGTTGCTCCGGGGAAAAAAGAATCCCTTTTTACAAAACACAACATTGAATACCTACTGTGATTTTTCTTTCAGATGGTGGACTTGGAAACTATGTATTCATTACTGTCTGAAAAACATTCAGAATTACTGCGCGCATACAATTGCATGCAAGTGCAACAACTCAAAGACTCGACGTTGCGTAAAGACAAACGAGAGATCCAACGGCTGTCTAAAGTGAATTGTGACCTTTTAACCGAAGTGAACAAATTGCAAACGCAACTCAAAGAAACTACCGAACACAACGAGTTGCTGGAGTTTAGACTTTTGGAATTGGAAGACATCGAAACGACGACTAAAGTGAGATTACAGTGTTAATTACAAATCATAATACTCGATAAGCAGCATTGCGCGTAGGCGTAGAAATTAGAAATATTGGGCGATGGTTTAGTCGTACAAAAAAAAAAAAACGTCGAGATATAATAACTGATCAGGTGCCGAAAAATCGATTATTTTATATTCGATTCCGGTGTGCGAAAACGTTTTACATCGCATTTATACTCCATACGAATACGTTATGTTATTCGATGTCGGCCGGGGCAGCGAGCCTCGCAGAGCAAATTGCATTTTCAATTAAACACGGCATGACGTGTGTTCCATATGATTGCAAAACGAATTTCAACTTATTTCGACCCATTGTTTTTTTTTTTTTTTATAGTTGAAAAGTCAAAACCGTGAAACCACCGAAGACATGAGTGACTCCGGTGTTATGTCACTCGCCACCAGCGATGATTTTTGCAGTGAAGGCGACCAGCATGAAAACGAACTGGTAAGTTCACTCTGTGTGAAAATAATTCTAGTGCAATCTACGTCGACTGTCACATAATTAGTTTCTGAAAAACAAGGTCGCGTGCGTACTAGTAGTAGTGTACGCGTCGTATAGCACAATATAATACAGAGTAATTTAAAATGGGTGTATATTTTCTATTGTCTATCAAAAACCGAGTGGTTTTTTTTTTTATCTTTCCTTCTTCTCGGTTTCATTTTTTCCCCGTCCTTGTAATGCCAACGACGAAAATCGTTTTTTTTTTTTTTTTATCTTTGTTGTGACAACGAGGTGTTGACATTTAAAAGGCAACCCGGATTCGAGCACGAAGGAAACCCGAACGCGCAAATTGCTTCCTCGTGTCTATTGTGTGTGTATTGTGCGCGCGCTTACGAGGTTTTAAAATTAATATTTTTCGAATCAATGACACGGCGGTAGTCGGCCAGTCGTTCTTATAAATATTCCGCGCGAACGTCGTCGGTCGGACGAGTCCGGGCACCGAATCCGTCGACGAAATCGAAAAACAAACGCTCGGCGCTTACAAACGATCGAAACATCACTATTCGTACGGCAAGACCGTCGTCGTCGTCGCGTACGGATAAAACATACGGATAGGAATTTAAAACCGAGAATTATTATGAAATAAATTCACGATCCCGACGGCGACGGCGACCGCGGAGCGCGAACGCGCATAACGCGCGGCGTTTACGAAAAACATATATATATTATTATAATACGTTTCATTCACCTGTGGAACGAAATATTTTGTATTCACAGCGCGCGCGATATTACACTTTGTTTCTATTAACGTCCCCGGCGCATTCAAAATCGCTCTCACGCGATTGTTCGGCGCACGTTTATATTTGGCTACCGATTCATATTATTCCGGCCGTTATGTCATCGAAATCTCCATGGGTGCGCCGCCGCCGCCGCCGCCGTCGACTCCGACGAACCCTCTCGACTCCGCGTGCGCGCCACTATACGCCACTCCTATACTGGAAAATATCACAATTAAAAAAAAAAAAAAACCGCCGTGTGTTCGTATATTCGTGTAGAACGTATTTTAAATACAATAAGGCCACGGCAACGCCTAGAGCGCGCGTTATTATATTTTATGTTATATCACGCCGCCGCCGTCGTGTGACAACCTTGTGACGGGCGTTTTGTAGTGCAGACTTTGCACGGATCGTGATCCGATTCGAAATCGTCCGCATAGAATATAATAATATATAAATAACGCCGTCTTTCGGAAATCAGACGCGTTTTAGATCGTCGCGTCCGTTTCTTTTCGTCCCGTCCCCGCGCGCGGGTCTTACTAACCCAGTGGTTCCCAACCTTTTTTATTCTACGCCCCCCCCCCCTTTGTATATTTTCGAAACTCTCGCGCCCCCCGCCCACCTTCTTTAACGTGAAAAATATATCACTTTATTGTGTACTTTACGAAGAAATTATAAAATATCCGGGATGAATTCAATATTTTATTGATGATAATAATTATAATTTTTCATATTTTCCCTACATTTTAAAATAAAAATAATTTAATCAATAAAAATTGTATTTCGTAATAACTGCTTGCGCCTCCCCAGCAATGTGTACACGCCCCCCCCCCCAGTTTGGGAACCAGTGTACTAACCTAACCCAACCCGAATAGCTGTTATTATTATATTATCTCGGCGTGTGCGCGCGACGACGGCCAAGGTCACCGCCGCGCGTTTCGATTCTTACCTCGGGGGATGTGACCGAGAGGGTTCGACGGACATTTTTGACATTCCACGCATTCCTTTACCTGCCGCGTATTATTATACGTAAAGGTTAACCATATCGTATAAATAAACGGTTTTTAATTTCTATAAAACGCCCGCGACGAGTGTGTGTGTATGAACGTATGAAATTATTACATAATGCATTTGGAAACGCACAAGTGCATCCGCACGATAACTGCAGCACGGGTTTTATCACGCGCAGCGTTATCGGTATTAAATATTCGAGATGTCGTATGTGTTTTAGGACGTAAGGCGATGCGACAATATCAAACAACGACTGATGGAGATGTGCAACAGCGTGTGCTACTGTGTGGAAGACAGGTCGACGATCAATCAAGTGCTGGCACTCATAAGGCATTTCGAGTGCCGTTTGTCGGACGCCAACCAAAACGACCGCCACAAACAGGCGTACGCAGACTGCCTCCAAGAGAGTGGTATCTTCGAAGAGGACATTTATTCGGAGCACATCACTCCGGAGGCCGCCCAAACGGAAAGTCCCGTCGAAAAAACCATCGACGTGCTTTCCACCGATTTGACCGAAGAGCTCAGGAAGTTGTCTAGGATTCGCGAGAAAATCGAAGAGCGGAAAGTGCCGTTGGTAGACGATCGCGTCGCCAAAGAACTGTCGTTTTACAAAGAGCACTGGCGGACTTTGGAGAAAAAAATCGAAGCGCACGAGAGTACGGGCGACGATAGGGCCAAGCTCTTAACGGCGTCTATAGCTAGAGAATCAAGACTGTCCAGCGAAATAAAGAATTTATGTAACGCAATAGAAAAACTAAAAGAACAAAACCGATCGCTAGACGAAGAGAAATGCGAATTCGAAGAGGCGGAAAACGACACCCGACTGAGATGCCAAAAGTACGTGAACGTTTCGAGCGGCGAGCGTGTTGTTTTTAATGATTTTTAAACGGTTTGATTTTTTTTTTTTTTGTTTTTTATTTCTAGGTTGGAAAACAAATACATGACAATGGCGGAGAAAAAAAATGCACTCCAAACGGAGTTGACGGCGAAGGCTGAAGAAATCGAAGCGCTCCGCCAGGAGTTGGACGAAGTGAACGCTAAGAAATGCGAAGCGCGCAAACACGCGGCCTCGATGGAGGCGCTGGTCAGTAAATACGAACAGAGAAATTTCGAATTGGAAGAATCCGAAATGGAGACCAAGTGTAAATTACAAAACTTGGAAAACGCGTGGCCGGCCATTGTGTTGTGGAACATATGGCGCGTTGTGTGCAAACATTATCGCACGCCCAGGCCGGCGAAGGCTGTCGGAGTACACAGGCAGTCCGCGGAGTTGGACATTGATTATTTGGAGAAATTGCGAATCATGACCAAAGAGCGCATGGATATGGACAAACGGATCCAGGACCTCGAGTTCAAAGAAAACGTTTACCAACAGACGTTGCAGCAGGCCGATAACATTTTGGCCAACGTCGAGGAAGGGTACAAGCGGCAAATCGAAGAACTCAACTCGGAGCTGGCGGAGAAACAAAAGCAGCTGACGGATCGCGAGAACCGGATGCGATTGTCGGTCGACTCTAGGAACAGGGAACCCGAACTCCTGGACAGGATACACGGTCTGGAGACCGAGGTGCGAGATTTCGTGCACAAGCTCAAAGCAAAAGACGTGGAGAAACAGTCGTGGGTCCGCCGGGAAACGCAGCTCCGAAACGACATGGAGCAGTTCGTCAACGAAGTGTGCCAGATTAAAGCGGAAAACGCCGTGCTTCGAAATCAATTAGATTGCGAGAAAATGAAATTCAAAGACCTACAGAAAGACATTAATTTTAATCAGTCGGTGTACGCTGAGCTCGAAGAAAAATCAAACCTCGAAGTAAAATTCATTAATTATAGTTACGAGTTAACACTACGACGATAAGAAAATCTAATTATTTTAAAAATTCAATTACAGGCGAAAAAATACAAGTCTACTATATTAAAATTGTCAAAACAAATCGACGAGTACGAGGTCACAAACGGAGAACTCAAAGAAGAAGTCGAAACCCTCGAAGTAAATTTATTGTATTTTTTTTTATTAGTTGCAACTAGGGTTTTAAAATAACACGAAATTAAATAGATTATATAAACGTAAAATTATTATAAAAGTAAAAAAAAATAAGAAAAGTAAAAATATATCGACTAATCGAAATCGGTTTGAGTTAAAAAAATAAAAAGTACTCGTTTTAAATTTCTAAACATACTTAATGACACATACATTAGTAGATAATTTGTTTTAATGGAAATAGTTGTAAACACGTTTTATACTATTTTTTTTTTTCATATAATTTATAATAATTGATAGGTATTATTATTTACTGAGATTTGAAAAATGATTGCATCAAGTTTATATTAATTGACAACTCTAAATAAAATATGTTTTTAAAAAACTTTTCAAATGTTTTCGTAATCAATACGGATTTGCAATAATAAAATAGATGTGATAATTTACGCGTACGCATTAAACCAAAGCTTGGGGCCGAATAATGATATTTTTAACGGAGTGAAATTTTCATAATATTTCTTTTTCAAATTACTAGGTAAAAAGAATAAATATTTTTTCGATTCGATTTAAAATTAAACAAACAATTATTTAACAATTAAATTAAACTTGAACTAATTCGAATTTTTTTTTTTTAAATTCGCCACAAAACATCAACAATTATAGTAGAGTATTTTTTATTTTTGCTACACAATAATAAATTTCAAAAACGAATATTATAATCGCCAAACGTCTTATAATAGGCGAATCGAAAAATATATTTCGATAGCAATCAAACCTCAAAATGTAATAATTAGGACGTTAAAAATCTCTTTTGAATTAGCGACGTGGCAAATGAGTTAGTTGAAATCTGACACGAGTGCGTCAAGCTAAATTGTTAAAATCGACTTAAATTCAACACTTTAACTTAATAACTCTACACATTAGATTATAATGTGCACGTCGTCGTGTACGTATCTTTTTGACTTTGTGTGTACATTGTACTCTTACGTGTATCAATATAATATATTGTTATAGAAAACGGTTTTAATTAAGAGGCGAAAAAACGCTTTCGAGAAGCCAATGCTTAACTCATAGATAACTGTCGTTGGTGTGTTTTTGTGTAAAGTTTTTGTAAATAATTCATTTGTTTTGCATTTTCCTATAGGCGCACGTTAAAATTTTACGAAATGCACTGTCAGAGGAAAGGGAAACCAGAGAAGATATAACTGTCGAACTGAACCAAGAACTGTCTCGGAAACAAGAAATAATTGATGGCATGGAAAGGCACATGTCATACAACGGATCAAAAAACGCTGCCGAAGAGCTCCGATGTGAAAACTTAAAAGTATGTACCGTACGACATGCCGTCTGTCGCCGTTTCAGTTTGTTGTACTGTCAATTTTAATTACTTGTCGCTTTCACTGTATATCCAGAATAACAATGTCGGGAAATTGAACTTGGAACAAATCGACGATCACGATCAACGCGATACGTCGCTCCAACTATCGAACCTCCAACAATTGGACAAGGTAAAGCAATAATAATCATAAATAACAGAGAGAGAAAAATCACAACGCGCCGTTGCAACACTAGAGCTGTTGCGACCGTTTTATTTCGTAATAATTCGTTATTAGACAGATTATGAGCGAAATTTTTCGATAGAGATAAAAAAAAAAAAAAACCATTTCAAATGGGTATTTAATTTGAATAAAAAAAAATTAAAATTCTAGTACAGGTACTCGTATCGTGACTGGCGCGTAGGTATTATAACGACGACGACGCGATGATAATATCGTTAATATATTACAGTCACGGAAAAAACAATACGATAGTTATAGAACGCCCGATGAAAATGTGCTGCGCTCGCGTCGTAACGATTTCGTCGTGTTTCAGACGTGCGACGGTTGTTTTAAAAATGTGGAACCGCTGTTGCATAAATTAATGGAGAATCTCAACAATACGATAACGGCGGCGGCGTTGGACTCGAACATCGATCACGATGCCACCACCTCGCGCGTGCCGGCCGAAACGACCGACGGTAAACCATCTAAGAACGCATTAAATATTACTACATAATATTCTCGTCCTCGTGTTAGCAGTGTGTGTGAGTAACCGCCGTGCGTTGTGTTTTTTTTCTTTTCTTTCAGACCGTCCGAAATGCGAAAACCACCCCGTAAGTACATAACATCTCGCGCCCGGAGAGATTGATACTATTGTTTTTTTGAAGAGACGCGTGTCGAGTACCGATAAAAATGGGTTTGTTTAGGTGCCGTCCAAATGTGCGTCCGAGATCGAACAGACGGTCCGTCACCTAACCAAACAGGCGGTCGTGCTGGAAGCCAGAAACGTCGAAAAAAACAAGATAATCATGACGCTGGCCGACGAGCTGCTGTACTTGTCCGAACACGACAAGTGGAGTCGGCGATTAGAGTTCACCAGAGGTCTGCTCGATTCCCTGCCGTCCGTTCGATACGCTCCCGACTTTAATTGCACGACCGTGGAGAAGTACTTGAACGGCGACAACGCGGAGTGTGCGCCGGACAAAGAGGTCAGTGTATGATAGTTAGAGGAGGAAAAAAAAAACGCAAAACGAAATTGCTCAATATCGACTGTGTATTTGATTCGGACGGAAATATTTTAAGGTCGTCCGCTACAGTCGCAACGATTATAATATTATTATAATATTATATTATTGTATTAGTATGACAACGACATAATAATAATGCTCATAATATAGCTATTTGTACAACGCGATTCAAACGGTTTCGATACCGCCCGGTCATCGGTTGTTATTATTATTATTATTGTGATTACTATAAACGCGTTTTCGCGACATGTTATAATATTATTACGGTACGTATCGACACATAGTGACCGATGACGTCGGAATACCGGTACGCAACCGATATACGTGCTCTATAATCTAAATCGATTCCGATTTTATCGACAAATTCCAAAACATTCTGTATACGGCGACATAATCGACTGTTATTTCAAAAAAAAAACATTTTTAAACGTCGAGGTTTTTTGCTCTAAACTGTCCCCAACACGCCTGGCGTTATCTCTCGGTTTTTTCGAGGCCTATTTTCATAATATTATACTATATTATGACAGCGACATCATAAAGCACACATCACTATTACCAACTGAAAATCTACGTCGTCGAGCATCGCAGGTCCGTCGGCGAGATTTAATCACATCCATTCCGAATGGAAAATCCGTCGGAAACGACGACGCGCGCGGCTTTTTGACGATCCCCAAACGGACAGTACAAAATCGACGCGTCGTCGTGTGCGCGGCGATTTTCGGTTCAATGTTTCGATGTCGATATTCATTCGAAATCGTCTTCAATGTTATATTTTCTTCGCGCGCCACTGCTCTGTAAAACAACGGTCACTAATCGGCGTCGTTTTTCGCTCGAACCGAATTTCCGTTCGCGAGTCCGCGACGAGCGCGCGATTTTCGTTTTCCAACATTTTATATTATGCGCCCTCCGTCGGAAAACTCTCCGCGTAAATCCTCGCCGTTCGAAAACCTTACTCTGCGGTGTTACGTAAACCTTTAAAGTTGGACATTCGGCGGACGAGTTTATTTATTTATTTATTTACACAACCGGTTCGCACGATGCACGCGTCACGTGGCCGTACGCTATATCCTGCCACTTTAAACTCGTTTAACGTCTTCCCGTACATACATACGTAATATATGGTAATATCTCGGCGGCGTGTGTTATTAATATTCGACGGTGAATCAAAACGGACGGTACGAAATAACGATTTCGTTTCAGAGCTACGACCGGAAATACCTGTGCCTGATCGGACCGGAGAACCCTGTCGGTCTACACGTGGTCAGGCAGATCGGACGCGACGCCATCATTCTGGCGTGGAAATCGACACCGCCCAATACCATAGGCTCGTTCGAGGTGGGTTGACGACAACGAACAGAGTCGTACAATAACATTTTAACTTTGCTGTGACGTCCGAAAGAGTCGAAAACCGCTTGGAAAACGTATCTGGGGCGTTTTTCAAACGATCGACCGTTAACGCGCGCGCTAGACAATGGGTGTCTCTACGTTTTTTGTTATTGTCCGTTTGTTTGTTTAGTTTCTTTTCGTTTTTTCAAAACGCTTCTTAAAACCAATAACCGAAATCTCTCGTGTTCGTCGCCGTCCTTTTTAAATCCTTTACCACTAATTTTATTCTAACGTAGTTTAAAATACTCTAGTGATACGCGTGAGAGAGTGTCAATGTCAAACGTGTAAAATGTTTGAATAAAAAATGCCCGAAACTAAAAACGACGTGACCGATAGCGTGACGAACGAAACGCAATCTTCACTCGATTTGTATTAAAAAAAAAAATTAAAAAAAAAAAAAACCAAAACGCGTCATCGCCACTTATATATAACGGTAAATCGATAACGACGACCGATTGTATTTTTTTTCTTCTTTTTTTTTTTACAGCTGTTTCTGAACGGGAAATTCGCGCTGGGGATCCAGAGCCCGAAAAATTCGACCGCCGTGCTGAGTCCTGTCAACCTGCAGGAACCGCTCACGATCACGATGAACGTAGTGAAGGACGACGGGGACGCGTTGCCGCCGATCACGGTGCACCATCCGTTCGTCATCTGACCCCCGCGCGTCCGCCGTTTCTCTAGTCTTCAGCAAATTGTACTGCGAAAATCAATCAAAAAAAAAACAAAAACAAACCATTCAACTGTAACATAACGATGTGTATATATATTATATAGGTATGATATTCGAACGATGCACGTCCGCGTATACGCCGTTCGTACGACCCCGTTGGTCACGCGTCGAGTTTTTTTTGTACTTTGTTTATGTAACTCTTTATTATTTTATACCTAAACGGAAATTTTTGTTATCGAATAATTATATTATTAGAAAATTAAATATATTATATTATTTATATAAAAAAAAAAAAAAATAAAAATAAATTATGTTTAACGAGCGTTTTTCCGAAAATTATAACGACCGTAAAAATACGGACACCTCCGCGGACTCTGGACCACCTCCGGTGGCGGTGACCGACATCGCGCGTGGCGTTTACAACGACGACGACTTCCAATTAACGCCGCTATTATAAATAATACAATATCGTATTATGCGCCGTTCACACCTCTCCGTCGAGTCGTTATGATGTCATTATTATTATTATTATTATTTATCATTATTATTATGCGGAGTGTGTGTGTGTGTGTGTGTTATTATGATATCGACACGAACCATTATTCGAGTGCATATTATTTTAATATATTGTATATCCCATTACTAGCAGCAAGGTTGTCGTTCTAATTTAAGCGACTAAAATAATTGCTTCACCCCTTTCACCATTGTTTCCTAGAGTGTAAATAACGCGAAGGACACGATATATTATTATAATACGCGGCGCGGCAGCCGGTGCTCAAAACGTGCTTTTGATTCAAAATCTCGAATGAACTCGGCGTCCGCGTCGTGGCGGCGGCGTTTGATTATCTGCGCGCGCTCGAAAACAAAACAGAAGAAAAAACAATACGTTTTCGACGTCATCGACGTGAAACCGAATAACACAATATTCGAATCGAGAGACATCTCTAGAGCCAGTCGCTGCACGACGACGTGCGCGCGCGAGTAAAACGCATCGTCCAATAAAAACGTATTGGAAAGAGAAAAAATGTAATTTCCGTTTGCGGCGGCGGTGTCGTCGAAAATGTTTAACCTCGAGAAAAACGATCCTTCTCCCCTCAGACCAGAAGAGATACGTATACACCGTCGGAACGTCGTAGACGACGCGGGATTCAAGTCGGGCCAGCCACCAACGTTTTACCGTTTTGTCGGGGTCTCTCGCGTTTCGACCAGAAAAAAATTCAAACATTTCGGAACTAGAGAGGAGAGGAGAAATTGTTTTTTTTTTTTGATTACAAACAAAACGTCCGTTTCTAATCGAATACGCAGCATATTATCTGATATTTCGGCGATGACTGAACAATTCAATTAAAAATAATCGACTATATGACTCGTAAAAAAACGCGAACGATAACAACAACTTTCATTGAAATTCGATATAATAATATATTATCATTTGATCGCAGTTTTACAAACAAATTATGGATATGAACACAATTCCATGTGGATAGATGATTTTTATTTTACGTCATTATCGTGTCGTTTGGCGCACGTTTTTTCCACTCGTGGAATCGGGACAAAAACCGAACGTTTTCGAGCGTCCCGCGAAAGCTATTTTGTCTCTCGGCACGACGACATCACAGACTTTCGGAACACGGCGCTTTCTCGGCGGCTGCCGCGCTCCGTTTTCCCGAAGCTTTCGAAATCTCAGATCCTCCGCCGACGACTTTCCGACGACCGTCGCGAGTTCGGAAAGTATTTCAATTTCATACGAACGCTACGACGGAAAACGACTATATTCCGCGAACGAAGTATTTGTTTACGAGACATTCGGCGGCCCGCCCACACACCTGCGAACGACAAACGCGCGCGCCGTCGAAACTTATTATGCTTTTGCGGTACTGCACGATAATTATCATCAACGTCGTCGCGGAGAAAGTATCCGTTTCGAACGCACCCACCCGCCGTGGCCCGACGTGTACACGGACCGTACTTTGTTGTTGTCGGTCGTTTATTCAAAAACAAATCGGATTTCGTTTTGTTTTTTTAATCGTTTCTTTTCGGTTTTATTGCTCCTCCCCTCGGACGTTTCCGTCAAGCGCGTGCCGCGTCTCGCTAGCGTAATATATTTTTTCATAATTCGCGGCGACGGCCCCCTATCGGATCGTCTTTTTCATCGCTCGCGTTCGTCTTGAATATTTCCGCAGTAAATTACGCGCGAACGATACGCGGCGGCGGCGTCGTAATCGGACTGTGCAGCCGCCGCCTACAGTAATCGAATCCGTCGTAAAATGCATAATATATGCATACAATAATCTCCGACGTTATTATTATGCAGCTCGATTATACGCCGTTTGAACAACAATTAACAATCGATCGTTTTCTAACGCGCATATTATTATTACCGTCGTCGTCGTCGTCGTACGAGCGCGCGTCTTCCGACTGCGGCGCACAAACGATTCGGTAAACTTTCAAGACCCACTTTGACTTAATGAAAAAAAAATAAAAAAAACCCGCGTTTAAATTAATTAACAAAACAAAGTAAATCTCGCTTGCATCAGAAGATTAATCTATCAAACACTTGTGCTGTGGGCATAAACTATTATTCATTTATTTTTTGTTCGTTCTTGCTGCAAACGAGACTTAAAATGTTTTTCCTTTGGAGTTTGTTCGCGAAACTAATAAAACCGAAAGCAAAAAATAAAAATAAAATTTATAATAACTGGAGCGATTCTCTTTTTTATTTTTCATACAAAAGTACTAAATCAATAGCAATAATTATATGTAAAATACAATATCTACGTCTATTTATTCCGCGTGTGTATTTGTTTAAACCAGGGACTGGAACCTTTACGATTTTAAGGGTTCTGGTTTCGGTTCCGGTTCTTTAATATTTAAAATCTCGGTTCCGGTTTGGGTTTCGGTACTTAAAAATACAAAATTAGGGTTTCGGTTCCGGTTTCGGTTAATAAGGGTTTTAACCGGTTCAAATTTTTTTTTGATAACATGGAAAAAAGTATATAACATGCATTTTAATTTAAAATATCACACATTCTTATTAAAAAATCAAAATATCTGGTAAAAATTATACTTAGAAATTAGAACACGAGACAAATAATTTTGTAAATATTTACAAATTTGAACGTCATTCATTATTATGTATGTTTTTATATTGTTGTAATTGTTAAAATCGGTTTTTCGTTGTACAGTTATAGAATTCTTAACCTTCTAGCGGTCGCGCCAGCGGTGTTTACACCGCACTTTTTGGAAAAACCATTTTCTTTAATAATATTTATCGAAAAAATTAGTATGACTTCCTGCTATTCCTACACAATGTATTTATAAACATATTGCAATAGTCAGGGGTTTACTAATTATACGCAATGAGACGCGTCTCGCCGTCCGTAATAGCGTGTTATCGCAATCATTATCGACGTTGACCAAAATAAATACAATTTTGTAGGAGAAATACAAATAGTGTAACATATTATTTCTTTTGAAATATGAAATACATAATAATATGTCCTAAGAACCGAAAAGAACCGTTTAGAACCGAAAGTAATAACACTTTTTTGATCGAGGTTCCGGTTCAGGTTTGGGTTCTTTAAAATTTTAATTAAAGGTTTTTTAAAGGTTAAGGTTCTATAATTTGGCCAAGGTTCCGGTTCTAGAACCGGTTCTTTTCGGTTCGGTTCCAGTCCCTGGTTTAAACGTCGTCGTCGATTATATTAAATAATCGTACGTTTTATTCGTAACCGTTATAAATGATAAAAAAAAAAAAAAGCCAGCATTGAAATATCATTTTAAACTATTATTTGCGTGATTTAAAATGACCAATATGATATTGTATTGTATCACGTGAGTCGGTTGCAGTTGCTACGAGTAATCGAAAAAATAAATAACAAAAAGTCCAAGTAAATTACACATCAAATAAGTATAATGTAAACACCGAAATCCGGTAGACATAATAATATCTATTCCGTTGCAAATAACGTTTTGTTTTTTCTAAACCATATAATATAATCGTCTATTTTATTTTTTTTCGTGTATAGTTTAGACCCGCGTTTTTTATTTTCTCTATTTTCAAATAGGCCAACTGTGTAAATTTCCATTAGCCCGGGCCGTCGACTGTACATCGAAATTTATATAAATATACGAAAAAATAATACTGCAGTATTAGTGAGTTTAAGTGTAATAATTAACAAAGCTAGAACCGTGTATTTTGGGTTCTTCGAACGAAAATCCGGTCATTGTTTTAACAACTCGATCGCCGTATACAGACAGGAAATCGTACACCGGTCCAAAAGTTTCGTAAACTTTTCGTCTCTGATCTGTGAAAATTTTCTATGTAATCGACACCCGACGCCCATGTCGGCATTAGCGCGGACCGTGTGGCCCGACCGATCTGACCCGTAGCTTTGCCCTTGTCCACGGCGGCGTGGCGACGTACTACTTTCGTTAACAATATTTTCGGCATTTCGCCGGGCAACTGCAGAAAGGAAAATCAATTGTAATACATCGCCGTGGCTGCCGGATGAAACTTTAGACGAATCGGACGAGTTTAATAAAGGAACTGTCGTCCAACTTTTGTTACGTGAATAAGAAACACTATATACGTATATATACAGGTATAACGACTAGTGTACATTCGGTAAATTGTTTCGCTTCAATTGCTTTAATGAACATTACATATCGCGAGCTCAATTGATCGATAGCCTATTCGAAGTCAACTGGTCGTCACGATTCGGCCAAAGTCGGCGGTACTAATACGGACTCGGATGTGATGTTTAAAGACCGTGAATCCTATGAATTCGAATTTGAAAAAAAAAAAACCGGCTAGTATATGCTATTACTGTTACTTATTGGTGAATTGTCGTTACAATTACGATACGTTTATCGGGAAACGAAAATTTACAAATCATGTTTTTGTATCGTTTTTTTAATATTATATTTGCAGTGGACGTATATAATGTTTTATAATACTCATTAGTTTACAGTAAACTTATACAATTGCCGCACGTGTGCCATCTCATCACTCGAGAACGGCTCGACCGATTTTTTTTTATTTCGTGTTCGTAATCGCCAGGACGACAAGACGTGTACGAAAGAAAATGTTTGGAAAACGATTGAAAAATCGGTAGAACGAGATTGGTATGAAAGAAACTGTATATAATTACTGATCATACACGCGGGCGAAGAAGCCGGGTAATACAGCTATAGTTTATAATACAAGTGATTACTTGTGATTCGAATCGTTCGGATAAACAACAATAATTAATAATAAAGCCATTAGAAAAACGCTTTGAAATAATTGACATCGACAATATGATGTCGAGTGTGTTTTAGCGGAATAAACTGCAATAATTGATACGTAACATTTTTCGCCACAGTTTTCGACAGACGGCCAGTGCCGCAATTATGAATTCTGAGGCCCGTGTGCAAGGATTTATTTAGAGGCGCCAAATTAATAATATCATCAATATCCGTTTACTATAAAACCGAATTATTTACAGATCCAATGAAGCTTGCATGATATTAATTATCATCTACTTATGCTAATAATAAATTAATTGAAAACAATTACAAAAAAAATCAAAAAACTTTCGAGGTACGAGCCACGAGGAAGTAAAGAATACCAATATAGGCTAAATTCGTTTTGAAACGGACAATCTTCAATTTTTAGCTTATGGTTTGGGAGGCTCCTAAGAACCGGAGGCCCGTGTGCATCGCACACCTTGCACACCCAATTGTTGCGGCACTGCAGACGGCATTTTACGGTAGGCAGCATGCCTACTTACACACGAGTACCGAATAAACGAAACCACGGCGCAATTACACGCGGTAATAACGTAGGTTAAACCGAAATGCCCGAGTGATTGTTCTGATTCGCACGCGCGCGTCACACACACACACACACACACACACACACTCGCAAACTGTATAATTAATAATTGTAACGGTAATAGTTCGTTATCGTACGATAACGCGTGTGCCGCCGAGTCGGTCGCGTCCGCTCGAAATCGGCCGATTGACCCTAAAAAAACGACCGGTAACAAAAAAATAAAAATCGTATTTTTACGATTGGCCACCATCACTCGTGACGGTAAAACGGTTTTCTTTCTCTTTTCGGCCGGCCGATCCGAGCGCGTTCATCGGACGCGTAATGTTTAACGACGCCGTTATCGGACTCTATATACGACGAGACAACATCTCGACATTGTAATAATTGTTGCGATCCGGAGAGTCGGGAGTAATAATTGTTTTAATTCACACGCGCGCGCGCGCATAAAGAACGGCCGGCAATTAATACCTGTACACAATCACGCGAGTACGTGTTTCGTATTTATCATAACGAATTAACGTGAGTATACGATACACCGTCGGTATTGTTGTGTAGTGCTCTCGTTAATTTCCAGAGTCGGCGGTCGAAAGATTTCTTCTTCCCAGACCCGTCTCAGAAACACGAATCCTCCGAAATCCGCTAGTCTCGCGAACACTGCTCGTCGTTAAACCGACGACGGGGAAGGGGATGAGGAGAAATGCCGACGGAATCGAATACCGCGTGCCCTGCGGTCGTCATTATCACGTAACGCGGACACAGAACGGACGGCACGTCGTCGTCGTCGTTTTAACCGAAACCGACGTTTTGTGTTCTCGCGGATTCGCGTGTGTCAGGGGATGTCTGCAGGAACTAGAGAACCGTATGCATAGAACGCGGCCGCCAAAACTGTCCGACACATCGGGAACCCTCGTTTAAATAATTGAAACCGATTCGTTTGTCTATAATCGAGTTGTATAGTGAGACTCTATCGTAACATGTATATTATCCAAAGTGTCCGTTCGGAAATTTAACGACCAACAGTGACGAGACCGGAAGATATTTGAAAACAAACGGGGTGTTATAATTTTGATATTTCGAGCAACAAACTATTGAAAAACGAGTGCCGTTTTTCCGCCTCTACGCCGACGCCCGTATTTTTCGCCCGCGTATATATTATAATAGGCGTGCGCGCGCGCTCGTATAAAGTCGCGTACAATCGATTGTCTGTGTGTGTGTTTGTGTATATTACACGCTCGGATCGCGGCGGAATACGTGTCGCGCGCGCGCGCGTTATTCGGATGAGAAACGATCTCGCGTTGTTTTGTGCTCGGCCAGAGAGAAAGAGAGACGAAAGAAAACAATGTACGCGCACACGCGCAAGGAACATTTGGAGCGGGCACGTTATTTAGTCTCTACGTATGTGTTTATTATATATATGTGTGTGTGTGTGTGTGTATACGCCGCAAAGTACCTCCCGGGAACAATGGGGGTCAGAGAGTCACACATCATTGAACAACGCTGAGAATTTTTATATCGCATAAATCTCGCGCGACTGTTCGGCGTACTTACACGGGCCGCGTCGTCGTCGTCGTCGTCGTACGTGTGTACAGGGTGGCCCGCCGTGATGTCCCGACGGAGATAGCTCGGCGCGCAGACGTTAGATTCGTTTTTTTCTCCGATATTGTTCGTTTCAGTAGGTTTTGATTATAGGAGTTGGCGCCCGTTGTCGAATCCGCGTTTTCGTCCTCCTCCTTGACCGACGACGGGCGCGAAAAGTATTTGTTTTTTATATGTTCGTCTCGATGCTCGTAAAATCGTGAAATGTCCACGTTATTCACATACGTATTTCGATACAAATCGTTGTTTAAACGTTTTCGGAGCGATTTTTTTAGTCGACTTTGTATTCTTCCCGCTTTAGCCGACTCGGGAAAATCGCTCGTTTCCATAAAGTTGCACCGCCGTGTCTTCGGCACGAGTCGTTCTGAACGTTTCGAATGTATCGAATAATCGATTACGTGATATTATAGAAAATACGAGTTTATAGGAGAGGGCGTGTAGGCAATCGCATCGTAACAAACCAGTGTAAATTAGACGACCTTTTCGACGATAATAACTTCGCTACTGCGACAGTGCAGTCTTCGTACGAGACGCCTCGGTGGAGTGTGCCCTAAAACGTCGTCGTACACCTCGACCGACTCATGCGAATTCATTAATAAGCCGATACGTCTGCCGCGTACGTTTGCCTCTGCGAGCTACGGTCTCGAGTCGGTCGAGGGGAGAAAAAACCGATTCCGCCGAAACTATGACGACACTTACGGAGAAAAAAAGCGGAAAAAAAAACGATCGCGCCGAAACGGAAAACGTCAAGAGAATTGACAATCGACGTCTACGTTTCCGTCGGGCCACCACCACCCTGTACACGGTAATGTACGGTATTCTCCGACGTGCGCGCGTGGGACGTGCGCACACACACCCGCGCGCGTACGACGTTGTCATCGTCGTGAAAACCCAGCGACGAAGAAGAAGAAGAAGAAGAAGAAGATGGAAAAAACGACGTCGTCGCCCGCGATTCTCTCGCCGGCCGGCAGCCGAAAGTTTGGCAGATGCGTCGGCGTCTCGAGTGTGGGGATATGCGATAAATCGTCGCGCGTTATAATCGCGTCATTGTGAAAATTTGTGCGCCGTGTGCAACGCGCACCGGTGCACAGCCAGTCGCGGGGCGAAAGTCGGAAACTCTGGCCGGGAAGAGACGTTGGTTTTCTGCCGAGTTCGTGAAAAGTCGTCGTCGCGAATCCCCGGGGTCGCGCCTAGCCGTCCCCCTCCCCCGCGCCCGAGGAGAGGGCTTGCGACCGTCGCCGGCGGCGGTGAATTGAAATAATAATAATTATTATCATACTTTTGTCGTTTACTCATTATTACTATTCTGTTATTTATATTATTCAATATGATCGTACAAAAAGTCTCCGTCTCGGACGGTCTTTCGAGACGGATCGCGAGATAGGTATTTTTAATATTAAATTATGGGAAAATAGAAAAAAATATAAAAATATTTTCTCGTCGTTATTGACAGCGAGTCATGGTATTTTTTTATTTTTCAAACGCTCCGCAGATCGATATTCGAAATATTTTATAGTTTCCGAGTCGATTTTGTCGATTTTTCATACGATACACGCGTAACGACAATACGTATAGTGTTTGATATTATTTCTTTTCGGCGTAAAAAAAAAATAAATCGAAAGAACGTCCGCCGTACAAAGTCATCTGTTCGAAAATAATATTCTACGATGAAATCGAAACTTTAGTTAGGCGTCTTTTGACGCTTTAACTCTTTCCGTTCGTTTCGAACGACCAATTATACAATATTATTGCTGCATCGCTAATTAAAAAGTGAAATCGCCGACGGTTTATTATCTAAATAATCGTGCTCACAAGTGTGAATACGATTAAACGCCGTGTCGTAGTCGATAGGTTTTTCTAGCATTTCCTTGTAAAACGAGAAATAATAATTATCTGTCCTGTTTATTATGAGTTGCGATCGCGATAAATGTATTTTTTATAATGATTGTCAACAACGATATTCGGACAATACGATTAACAAAGTATCATTAAATATATTATTATGAGAACATTTGTCAAAACTATTAAAACAATAGTAAATAATATAAACGGAAATAAAACGAATAGGTCTTGCTTGGAGTATGTTTTAATAAAGAGTGCAAACAGTGTTACGACCGAATTAAATTCATCACGTCGCGTGTAAAGAACGCACGTTTTTATATATAATATTTAATATTACTTTGTGTTATTATTACGATACGAGTATTCGCTACCACTAAACATTATTTATTTTGTTTTATATTTTTTATCCGACGATATAATTAAATTCCGTATTAACATTATTATACGATTTAATATTCAGCCATAATTTTAGTAATACGTTTAGGGTAGACATGCAGCAGTGTACCATATTATAGTTTATCACTATAAAATACATATTTTTATTGTTAGTAAATATTATTTTTTATTTTTTTTTCTATACAAAGAATAAAATAAAACGTATACACGTTTCTACGCGGCCGATTAGTCCGGAACAAGAGACCCATAGGTGGTGGCCCGGACCGCAGTTATACACGCGGGGGTACGTGTCGCGCACGAGAGTTTGTCGTTTTTATACTTAATATTATAATGAATTGTTATTCTACGGGGATTACGGACTCGCGTGGTTTAGACGGGACAAAAGAGACGCGTATAAAGATTTCTGTTAATCGGTTAAAACCTAGTCACGGTGACTCGAAGCCCGAAATGTTTGTTCTTATTCTCATTCCCGTCGATTGTACTTTAACAATAGCTCCGTCCGTTGTGGAAAATGAAGTTTTCGACGATCGATACGACTAGGCTTAGATAATCGTATAGATAATAGTTTTAACGCGAGTAGAAATGAAATGATAATGTTACGATTATGTACGTATTTTCAAACGAAACGATATTATTTTTATTATCATAATAACTATTTTGATGAAGATAAAATATGAATCTTTTCTCACCGTTACACTTTTTGATTTTAAGTCGAGTTATTTAATGTTTTCACCATATAATAAGAATAAATAAATAAACACCATTCACAGTATCATAAATATTATAACATCGTATATATAAAGGTATTTCTAACGTTATGATTCGGACCGCGAGGACTTTAGAGTCAAACGATAACATAATATATTATGACATTTGTTTGTTATATTTACATATCAAAATGTTAATAAATACTCATCAAAAATTCAAGAATATCACTCGTTCCGTATTGTTTTAGTTATGAACTGCTTTTTTTTCTATACTTTAAATAACGATTAGCCTTATGAAATCGATTTAAATTCATTACATATTATTAAATAAAATACGAATTGTGTCATTATAAAATATTTATTACTATCGGCTTATGTTTACTGTAAACGTTTTTCGCTAGGTGGATACATTTAAAAATTCCCGAATAAATTGATAGATATTTAACCGTCTGTTTTCCATAAAATGTCTATCATTCACAGCTATCGTCATTCAAATTGGTATTGTTCGTCGAAATACAGTTTTATCAGTTTTGACTTCACACGTTAAACTCGCCTTATCAATAACGCAATGTGTCATGTCTCTTTTCATAGGCGTTACCGCGTTAAGTGCGCGTGGGCTTTATATTGACACCACCATAAGAACTATATTTATCTTTGCAATTTTATACGTTAACAATTACAACTGTGCAATTGTGTACGTTAACAATTATAAACTAGAGCGATATTTTTCTACGGAACCTTGTCACTTTGACGGGAATTAAACTCGGCGGCGGCGTTTGGTTTATTACAATATGATTCGTCGTCACACGATTCAAAAACGTCCAGGACCAATGCCTTGACAGCGGCTCGCCATATTTGAACAAGACAATGTTGAACTCTGCCAAAGGATCAACAAGAACTAACTCAAATAGTAAACCGAATGGTTATTGTTACTTCGCAGTACAGTGCTTTGTTTTCAAGAATTTTCAAGTGTCGATTGGTACGTTACCAAACAGTTGGCGATATTAAAGTGAGGTAGTATTTTTGCATACTGGTAATTTCTTCTAATTAATTTTTAGTTTTTTTTTTCTGTTCTTAGGACAGAATCTTTAGATACCAAATAAGACATACTTACTGAACAATTTTACCAGGAACTTTTCAAGACATTATGTTGATAAAGAATCAAAAAAACAATGTGTCTATCACAGCGACTATTTAGAAATCACAATAGAAGTAAATACGCGTTTGATAAAATTAATTTAAAACCGAAATTTGACGTCTTTAAAATACGACTTGATTTTAAAATATTTCAAATCCATTCCGAAATTAATTACATTGTGTATAAAACATATTATATTATATCGTTCATACTCGGTCGGTTGTGTACTAAAATATTGATGAAATTATCGTAATTATTTTCCAAAAACATAATATATATTAATCGAAATTCGTTTAGCGACTAAAAATAAACTCGCAGCAATGCGAAGCCGATCTTTGTATCCACAGGCAACCGCCGATCCATAATGAAAACACTAATATTAGTATAATAATATACAGTATACCTACCTACTGTGTACACACTTACACATCCGTTTCGGGCGTTTCCCAATTACATTATATCGTTATTGAATTATTCATTCTAAAGTAAAGAATTTCGTCTTTGGAACGATGATAATAAATGGTAACGGTCAACAATATCGAGTATAATAATCTTCTATATTTTATTTTCCGACGGAAGAAGATTGTCCGACGAAGGCATTATCTATTATTTCTATTATATATATAAAAGAACAGGCCTTTTTTATGTTCCCGTTTTGTGACGACGACGCTATTTAACTTTTTCCAATTTTTTTTCACAGAGTTGTTCCAAATACCCAAAATTGCACCCCTAAGGGGGTTAAAAGGGGTAAAAATGAAAAAATTAAGGGAGATTTTTTCGCGAGCAGAATTATAGGTTTAGCGGTAGCAGTAGTTGAATCGGAGGGGAACGCGGGGGCAATACAGGTCTCCCGACTTCTGATCAAAGTTTTATGTGCCGCCTTTGACTTTTTTTCCCGCTGAAAAGACACGGGGGCGCTTAAAATCAAACATAAATGATAGTCTCCCTTAAATCATAGGGGCAGTGACCGCCACCCCACATTGCCACGAGGCAATACCTCTTTTTATTTTGGCTATTCTATGAAAAAAAAATCGTGATTTTCGCACCGGAAACGTACAACGATCGAAGAGATTAATAGGTATTACGTAATTATTATATAATATAGTTAATTGTGACAACATGATTATGTAACAATAGTAATGAGTAATATAAATAGGAACACGAGTGAGATACTGCGTGCCAATAAAATCGCGCCGCCCGACCAATAACAGCCGTTCTGCGCACGCAACCCGCCTAATACCGATCGAGAGACGCTCGCGAGCAAGTACCGGACGCACAGTGCTCTGACGACCGGCCTAGTGTCGACAGCGCGGTTCGGAAAGTTCTTCGTCGCAGTTTTATAATTTTTCTCCGTGATAGTGTCGATAATGTCGTCAGTGTAATTATTCGTCTCGTCCGACGACCGATGAAACTTTTAATCGTCACTTTTGTGTATCTGTTAGTGCTTACTTAAGATTTTCACGAACCGACGCCAAAACTCAACAGCAACTCACCGACAAGCCGTAAGTAGTACCGATTATATTTATTTACAGTCTAAAGTTAGGTCATAGGCGGCGCCTCTCTTCGCGAGGTAACGAAATCGTGATTTTTGCCCTATTTAATATAAAAAAAATCGCGATTTTCGCCACATTTAGTGAAAATCGTGATTTTTTGCACCAGAAACGTTTAAAAATCCAACAGATCGGTTATTAATCGGTACCTAATTTATTAGCTTATAAATACAATTCTCACGTCACAGTGTTTCTTATCGAACTCCTCCGGAACGGCTCGACCGATTTTCATGAAATTTTTTATATACGTTTATTTGGTAGCTCAGAGAATAGGACATAAACTATTGTTTAAACCCCTAGGTGTTAAGGTAACCATAGTAACCATAATCATTGTTTATACATTTTTTTGCGAAACATTTTCAATTAAAAATATATACGTGTTTCATATACTTTTCATATACGAGTACTTACAATAAGTTAGTTATTAAGTACTTCAATTTGTTACGTTAAAAGTGATTTAAAGTGAAAAAATATTTACATTTTTAATTTTTACAAAATTCAACCCCTACGGGGGTAAAAGAGGGTTAAAAATGGAAAAACGTTATTTCTCCCTCGACATTTCTCCCAACTTTTCACGGGCCAGATTTCGAGATGCAACGCGATCAGTGAGTGCGTGGTAATTTTGATTTCATTTAATAAATAGATTATAAATATTATATAAACGAATGGCTGGCGTTTTGTTATATTTTTATAGGCCGTCATCGCTCCATTCCTCTTTTAATTATAAACACACCATCCCCAAACACTTACAATAAGTTGGTTATTTTTTTTACACGGAAAAATTCACTAGAAATACGAGTATATGGCAAAACAACGTTTCCCGGGTCAGCTAGTATTTTATATACGTATTTGTATAGGTTTACGGTAAATTAATCTCGTGAAAACTCCTATACTTACCACACTTTACAAACCATTCGGCTATAAAATAACACCGCGGTCATAAGCTCCGGACAGTGCCTTACCGACTGTAAGTTAAGTTACAGAACCGTGCATGGGATACGGGGCGGTATGACCGTCGTATATACACACGAGCGAAAAGATACTGGCCGGAAATCGAACTGCGACTTCCGCACGTAAACGGAAACGGCGACAGTGGGTACGACGAACGGTAAATAATCGCCGAGTCGACTTTACGTTTCTAGGAATAGGAAAAAAACGTGTCTACTTTTGACGTTCGCCGTGCACAATTACACAATGTCATTACCCCCCGGAGGCGGTGACGAAGTTGTGCGCCACGAAAATTTCTATCTTTTGACTCGCCGCAAAACGTATACAAATTATCGAATAGGTTAATAAACGCCAGAGAATAAAAAACCAAATCGTTAAATAAACAACCCGCGCGTGGTGAAAATTGTGGTGAGGAAAACGGTGGCCCCGAAGACGGAATAAAATTGGCCCGTTTACGTTTTTGGAAAGCTCGTCGAAAAGAAAAAAAAGAGTAGAAAAAAAAAACACTAAAACAACGCTGCCATAATGCGTCGTACGCGGCGAAAGTTTTAACCTGACAGACAGACGGACGAAAACTTTCCGAGCCGAACGCGAAACGCCGCCGCCGTTCCCGTTCGTTACGGAGAAAATATGAAAATGGCGTTTGCCATCACGTCACAGTCGACGACACGGCCGCGCATACATTATATTATTACAGCGTCGAAGACTCGTTGTTTCGGACCGTTAGCGAGCGAAATAATCTTTTACGTCTTTAAATAGTACCATGTTTCCGCCATGTAAAAATAATATTCCGTCCGTATTGTGACACTGACTATGTATACGTATTTATTTTAAATTCGCTGTCCGTCACACTTATTTGTCATAAATTATAAACTTAAACGCATCAAAACACACACATTAAACGTAAAGCGAATGATCGATAATGTAAACGATTAATCGAAGACAATCATTGAAAACAGTAGTTCTCGTATATGAACGTGACGTGCTTTTGTGTCGGCAAATTACGCATATCATCATCATTAAAGCGTTTATCGAATTTATCAAATGTGTTTATTTAATTTAAATTTATCAAATCCGATAATTATCATCGTAACGAAAACTTTGAATCGGAAGAGAATTATAAGACTTTCCGCATCGGCACCAGCGCGGCGGCCGGGAGTTTTGCGGGGCAGAGGATCAAATGATTTTTCAACGACGAGTTATTCCGAAACGTTAAAAACTGAGCGCGTCCCTGGCCGGGACGGCGACGGCAAATTCGATTTTTCGGTTTAAACCGAACAGATTCGTTTACTTTGATGAATTGAAAAAGGTTGATCGAAATCGAACGCGCCTAAAAGCTTGAAAGTTTCTCGGTCTTTGCGTCAATCGTTTCCAGGTATACGTACAAACAACAGTCGGTGACGATGTTGTAAACGATTCGCGGCGGCGGCGGCGGCGGCGTAACGAGAAATAAAATCATTTAAGAACGGAAAAAAACAAAATGGAAAAAGTGTGTGGTTCGTTTGCGTCGCGGCCGAGTCCGGGATATAAGCCGAAAATGTAAAATGTATTTGAACGACGACGGTCGTAGTAGACTTTTCGTCGGTATCGTTTTCGCATAGACGTGACAATAGTTTAATCGACGTCTGCGATCGTCTCGCAGGGCGCCCCGTGAATTTTAAATTACTATTTATGGCGCGCTTATCGCGACCGTTTGACATCCTAAGACTCGACGCAATTATTTCAGCTCAACGTCACTGGAAAAACATACGATATTCGCGTGTCGATAATACGTAATAATATTCTTTTCGACTCCTCCGTTATTCCGACGTTGTTATATTTCTATTGAAACAAATCGTCTCGTCGGAAAAAAAATACAGCCAGAGCCGCCCAGCCGAATATAATAATATTATGCCGATAATGATTATAAACCGTAGATTAAATAATCACAGTTTTTTAATACAAAATAATTGACATTAGTGTCGTCGATTTTTTTTAATCGTTTCGACACACACAAGTCACGACCGTGTAAGAAGTGGATGGAAATGTAATCTCTTCGTAGGAACTCTAAAACAATGTTTTTCGAAATTCGTCGCGTGCAAAAACCTGCGCTCTAATTATAACGTAATATTTTTTTATTTCAATAAAATATTCCAACGAAACACTTAAACAATAATAATTGCTTGGCTTTTGTGCGATAATAATAATTCGTCTTTTGATTTTTTCAAAAAAAATCAACGTAAATTCTATGAACATGTTGTAAACAGCAGCGCGCCCAATACGTCGAGGCGTCCATTTCCGTGTAATACTCGTATATTACGCTCGTCGGAGGTTTTTGTAAGTAATATTTATTTTTTACGATAACCATTTAGCACTATAGGTGTGCCGAGGAAATTGCGAAGAGGTGACTTTCGCTGTCATCCAAAAAGCGTTTTTATTATGAGACACTACGCCGATAAAAACAATTTTATTAGTTATTATGTTATTTTTTCGTCGTGTAACGCGCGTTCGAAAAAAGAGAAAAAAAAAACAACGACGACGATCGAGAAGGCGGGCAGGGGACGCGCGTATACGTGTAGAAAAATTACCCGATCGGCGGCGTGAGGAGCGCCCGCCGAATAAAGTAGATTTCAGCCCGCGATAAACGTTAGGTTTTATACCGCGATAAATATTAGATAGGTGTACTATAAGGACGAAAATTACTATTCCCGTGATAGAAATCGAACAGGGTCGAGCTTTAGTAGTGGTAAACTGTTATTCCTTTTTTTTTTACTACACGTTCGCGGCGGTCTCATATACGCACATTTTTAGTCCAAGGCCACATCTTAGTCCTTTTCCATTTTTCATCCTCCCTTAAATGTACGTACTGACAATGCGTGTTACGCGCAGGCTGCGAAATTTAAACTCGACGATAAGGGGCGTCGCTAAATAATTCGTTCCGGCGATATTTTATTTTTCACCTCTACGATATACGCCGTATTGGCGTTCACGTCAGACGAAAGTAAGTTTGAACGCGACGGGCCGAAAAATGACATTTTCCACGTGCCCACGTGCAGTATATTCATTGGTCGTCGCGACAACGATTTCACGTCTCGCAGCACTCTGACACACCTGAGTATTATATATATATATATATATTACAATTTTAGATAGAACCGAAATCAAAACGGGGGAAAAAAGTAAAATAAAAAGCACTCGACGAGATCCGGAATTTGGACGCGTATTCGCGTTTGAAAGCGATGACAATTATTGCCGTCGAGTTTGAAAAACGGTTCTCATCGAAATTCGTGTTTACTGTAGTGAAAATATTAAGGTGTGTGTGTGTGTGTCTGTGTGTGTGATTTATCAATCGAATATTTACGTCTCTAAAACACTCTCTGTGCTCGACGTTTTTTTTATGTATTGTTGGGTTTTTGGACGTTTTCTCGGTGCGTTTTTATCACTCGCGCTCAGTGGTTCGTTGGGAAATCGGACTTTATGAAAATGTAAAATAAAAATGAAAAAAATACCCCTTTTCCGATTCAAAGTCATTTAAGCGAACATTCAAAGTATATTATACCGTGCAACTGTGCGGTATATCAGTAGACGAACGACGCGCCGACAACGTAATATTCTATTATTGTATAAATTATTCAACACGTTGGCTGTGGTATTTTTTATGAGTAGAAAAACGATACTCGTATTTATCTCACTTGTTTCGCGCTCAACGTTAATAACAATAACAATCATTTATCACCGAACCGCGCGCGCAACAGTCGGCTGTTTTTTTTTTTTTAAATTCATTTATTTAACTTCACGCGTCACTTACCTACCTACCTTATACGTCGATTAATTCAAAATAGCCACGACAATAATTGGTTGATAAACGTAAACGTCAAAACCGCATAGGCCGCCGCTGAAATGTCTATAAATAATATTTCGTCGAGTTAACACCGATTCCGGCCGTCCTTCGATAAAACAGTTGCATTTTCGTCGATTCCGGCCGTGACTCATAGTCAGAACGGATTAAAAATATACCGTCGTCGCCCTGACTGATCCTTTAAATTTAGATCTCGTTCCCAAAGAATTTAAACGTCGAGCGATAAAATATTATGAGACCTCGCGGCATCTGCCGTTCGCCAGAATAATATTTACCAAACCGTCCGACGAAAACGATTTTTCGCACGCTCGCAAACCGATTGCCCAAAAGCGATTTCGCGCGATTATGACGCGTTTATTTGTGCGTTTATTGAGTTTTTTTTTTCCGCCATTCGTGTGTTATTTCCGCGTACGTCGAATCTAACGGGAACAATATCGAAATAAGACATAGACGACCATAACGCGTACTAAAAAAATTATGATTTAACCTTAAGGATTTTATCATAAAAAAAAAAAAATAATAAAAAGATAAACGAATAACAATTATTATAATAATCTAATTCGAAGTCCCATCAAAAATTAAATGTAAATAATAAAACCAACTACATAATAATAACTGCATCGATAACTATATAATAATATTGTCTAATTCCTTTAATGTCGAGAAGACGTCTTCATATTTGACCGTATTGTGAATGTAACTGTTATAGTTGAAACGCATCGTGTATGTGTTTTAATATTGCCCTAGCTGATAGTGCCGTTGATTTTGATAAAATCAATAAAACTGCTACTATCATCGTCGGTCGATCGTCGTACACCTAATTTCAGTGTTTATGCGCGTCGGACGGCCACTCTGAATACACATTCAAAATCTCAAAAACAGTAATTAATATTTTATGTGGTAATTGAGGATTTTAATGTCGAATATATCACTATTGAGATTATGATTTACAACGATCCAAGTGCGTAATAAGATTGTTACAGTTTCGTTTAATTATTATAACCATTGTTTCGTAGATTATAAAAATAAAAAACAGCAGTTTAAATACATAAAATGATTGAATTGAAAATTATATTTAATAATATTTTGTTATTATTATATTATTAAACCTTTAAACATATTTATTTTTATTTTTCATACGATATTTTTCGTTTTTCGGTCACGTTTTATTATTTTCAAATAATTCGGCCTCTACGTAGTAATAGGACACCGCGCCGTCGTGAAAACTATGATAAACAAAATACAAATCCGCGTCACTTGAATCGCAAACGTATTGTTTTATTTAAAAACGGTTTTCGTTTATTTTCCACACGCACTGCGAATAAAACGTTAATTTTCAGCGTAGTACGTACACCGCGGTCAGGTACGCCCGCAACAGATATTATTTTACAGATATTTACGCGCGCGCAATGGATTATTCAGAGTAACACGATTGCAGCAGTGTGTTTATGTGATATCATCATACGTACTGTGTGCGTATACGCACATGTAATTTTATTTTAAAATCATCCCCGCACTTCAAACGTCACTGAAACGCATTGTTTTATCGCCGGGACCGAAGTGTTTCAGAAAGATACGCGTATACAGCGCGTGCATTTTTAGACGTATAATACATAGTATACCATACGTATATCACTCTAATAAAACATGTGTGTTCGGGTACCTGACAAGTGGGTAGCTATATAATTTTACGCGCCGCGACGTAATAATACCTATTTAGTTGGTATTGTGTAAATAATATCGCGTACATCGTACAACGTGTGTCTAGAATATAATTATTTATTACGCGGCGTTCGTGTGCGCGCGGCTATATAAATAATAATAGTAACAGACGCATTCGATGTTTTTGAATAACATACCTAAAAAATGGTAAATACTAGAATAACTGTAAAAACAAATTTAGTACGTTTTGTATTAAAACGGAAAAAAAAAAAAACCATACGCTATTTAACGGTTTTATATTAATAACGTTATTAAAACGCATTTGAGAATATAATATTCGAATGTACCGGGGACATGTTATTTTATTGGTTTTCGTCGAACACGTGTTTTATTTATATTGTAATAATTTATGTCCGCAGACGCACTCTATACCGGGAAAGTCGTACCTGCGAAACGTCATGTGATAATAAAAATAAATAAAAATGTCTAATATCATCGTCGTATTGGCAGCTTTTTTCTGCAAACCGGAAAACCGCCCAAACGAACCCGACCACACAAATCGGCCAAATCGTAGTACACGTACGAAATGTCGAGGCTGTGCGAAAAACGATTCGACAGTCGTATCCAAAATACGGGCGTCTAACAAGTACATAAATAACGGTGTGCGCGTCGTGCGAAATAATTTTCAAATCGTTATTGTTTTACGAGTGTAAATCCTGTTTCCCAACACTCCCTTTACTCGCGCAATCTACAAGTGGTATGACCTACCCGTGTGTATTTATCGATTATCAGTATGTTTTTTTTTTATCTCGACGATTCGTTTTCATTACTCGATCGCTCATCGTGTTAATCACGCGCCAAATGTTTCAACAATGTCCCAACATTGGTTTCGAGATGTTCGAAATGTAAGAATTGTAATTATTCCTGATCGTTACGGTTTAATCGTAAATTGAGTTTGTTTTATTTTTTTTCATAAAAAACGACGGCGTTTTTTACCGTAGAAATATTCCCATGTCGATGAACAACCTGACCTGCACTTACAGGTGCGAGGGATTTCGGTCGATATAATCATCCCGTAGGCTTTCGGACTTTTTTCGGGCGGTTTTCCCGTTTCGGTTCAAACCATATCAGCCGTATAATATACCAACACAAAACGTACAAAATATTTCCATCGTGATGCGAGCGTTTGCCTACTATTATATTTTGTTGTTCGATATCGCGTGCCATATATCATCCGACCGCAACACGGGGAACGGCGCGGCGGCGTGCCCAGGATTATTACTGTACGGGAATCATTATGTATTGTACGACCGACATTATATTGTGCAATAAAATCACTCGATCCGCTCGCAATTCGCTCGGCTTATTTCGTGTTACGATGCCGACGTGAATAATTACGCGCGTACAAACGACAAATAGTCGATAATATTGTAAAAACTCACACGAAAACATAATCTCCGTCGACAAAACGACGAGTGGTAAACAATATTATTGTTGTCGAAAGACGAACCGTCATCGCTTAATGTCTACGCGTATTTAATCAATACACTTAAAATGTAACAACAAAAAAAAAAACGAAAAATTCATGTTTTTTAAATTTTTCCGAGACGGCTGACAATCGTATCATTGATACGACGACCGACGTTAATTGTTAAAAATCATCGGCCGGTCGAAAATGTAATTTTCATCCGTGTTTAAAATAAAAACTACCAATCGACAAGCGCAGTATAATCGATTTAAATATAATGTTTATAACTAATTAGTGATTGTTTTCCCACACGGAGAGCTCGTTATTATAACGGTCCGAGAAAGGCCTGTGTAAATTATATCAAACGATCGTTGTTATTATAAAATTATTGTATGACATTTTTTTTTTTTTTCAAATAAAACTCAATTAGCCGTATCAAAATAAAAGCCGCGTAATATCGGGTTGGAAAAAACTGTCGGTCAACCGACCTCTCCTGAATCTCTCCTGGGTTTGTCTCTGACGGGGGGCGTCAGAATGGATCAAACGATTTTCGTTCTGTTTAATATTCGTAAGCTTTTTTTATCCTGCAATGACGACCACTAGCACCGCGCACGACAGTTATTTTATTCTTTTAAAACTAAAAATGTTAAAATATTTCAATTTAACTTTACAGTTTTTTTTTTCCAAAATCCAAAAACGCCATTTCATAGTTCAATTTTTGAAATACAATTTGGCGTTTCAGATGTTCAATGACGATTATTCGTTATTTTTCTATAATTTCTTAAAGTTTTTTTTTTTTCTTTTGATCAGTGCTGTAAACGACCATTGATCGTATTGATATGATATTATCATTGATCTGTAAGAAAAATCTTTATACTCTAAAAAACTTCAATTGTTTGAAAATTATGAATGAAGTGAGCCGCCCTAATTAAAAGTTAAAAACGCAGCAAACGTTTGTCCATAAGATTGTGTTTATAAAACGGTTATCTCGATTTCGTTGAAAAGAAATCGGAATAAAGTTGTCGCGCGTTCTTTTACTACGAGTTTCTTTCAGTCGAAATCCATTAAAATATAAATGTTTATCGTCTCGCAGAAGTATAACGAAAATGATTTAAAAATAGAAAAGTTTAAAACGTAAAATATAAACTATGCGATCTGTTACGTTTGTCAGACCTCCGAGCGGCGTTCTACGGGCGACGTCGTATAATATCGTATGACACAACAATCGCCGATCATCTCTTTTCAAACGTCATATTGGCAGCGTTTCAACAGCGTGCCGCGTGTAATGCTCACCCTCGTTCTACACGAAAACGCTAACAATTTTTAGCCCGGCTTGTCGTTTGTTTTTTGGATACGTCGATTCGATCGATGACGTCAAGGGAGAGCCGCAGCAGCTGTCGCGGGACGATTCGACCGTCACGGCGGCGCGGCGCGGCGGCGGTAATAAATTCCACATGCTTTTTTTACACGTTAATTCGACCGGTACGCTAATTTTACCTGTAAAAACAAACTATGTAGGTACGTATAACCTAGCTGTATTCCGCCGGCGTGTTTTTTTTTTTTTTTACAACGTATGTAAATTATACCGGTGCATGCACATTATTAAATGTTTTTTTTTTTTTTTCCAATTTTTTTACGACGCGTGTGAATTCTATAATATATATTATACTGGCCGGCTGAATTCATAACCAAGACGAACGGTTTCGCGGGGGGGCAAACGGTTCAACGTACCCCGTCACACGAAATACAAAAAAATAGAAAGAAAAACCGTCGACTTTCAGTATCGACGATAATATTATTTATCGTATCCTTTAAATTTTAATATAAAGGGCGACCGCGTTTTTCCCGTTTTCCCCGGGTCCGCGATCACGCATCTACTATATATAGTAACACACGGCTTTGAAAACGCTGAGACGCGCGGTTTATTCGACGACGACGATTATGAAAAACGCGCCAGTGAAGTTTATACATATTTACGCGACACTCGATCGCCGGTCTCGAATTTGCATGTGTCCGTGGCAACGGGTGGCAAACACGCGTGTTTTCAACGGAGCTGAAAACGAATTCGTCCGGACGCGTTGAGAACCGCCGCCGCGGGAAATCACACTCCTGGTGGGTGTGCGTACAATCTCACGGCGGCGGAAATAGTGACTCACTGCGATTACGATTTCGCAAACGGAGAGAGAGAGAAACGAAGACAAAAAAAAAACAAAAACATATTGTTTATAGAATTTTGATTTGATGATGTGGACGGTTTTGTTTTTTTTTTTTGTTTTTTGACAAATATTTGTATTGTGAAAATATACAGTACAGCGCGCGCGAATGAATGCGAGGCGTGCCCTGAATAAATAAAAATGTGCTACGCGACGAACGCGTACGTGTTCGGCTAACCTATAGACGTCGTGTGCCCACTGCGAATTATGTATATGCCCGCCGTCTTAATGAATGGCTAAAACGCGCGCAGTTACAATGCGATCCGCGGATGACGACGTGGGCCGCTGGGTTTATACATACGGTATACCTCATATATTATAATACAATATCGTTTTATACGAGAGCGCCGTGTATAGAGAGAAGTGTCTTTGATGACTCGCGAGTGTCGGGAAAAAATTCGTACTCGACTTGTGCGCGCGTCACCGCGAGAGAGGTGAGAAAAAATGAAAAAAATACACCGACCGAGCGTGCGAAACGCGACACCGTTTTCGGAGGGCATCAAACTCGGCTCTTTTGTTCGACACGTTTTTTAATTCAATGTGTATACGAAACATCCTATAGGCTATATTGTATAATAATATGCTTGTACTCGATCGATGCGATTTCCGGCTTTAAGGTAAAAACCAGGGATGGACGCGATAATATCAATGTCGGCCGGTATTGGCCGATACGACGAGTGGCATATCAATTCGTATGTACTAATAGTGATTATGATTAACATTTTTATTCGAAATCATTCCCACATCAATGTCGGCATTTCAATAATATCAAATCGATTCGCTCAGAAAAGAATGATATGGTACAAAAACAAAATGTGTTAAAATGTTCGCGATTCGAAAGGCCCTCTCGCGAGTCACCGTAAATATTATGGGAAATTTGTCCGTGCGTCACTACTACATTTCGTGCGTCGACGACGGTTCTAAACACGGTGTATACGTCGTACGGGACGCGCCGCGATCGTTTAAAGTTTCAAGCACAAACGGCGCCGACCCGTGTAGCCGAGAACACGTGGACAAATATTCGGTGAAAACAAACCGACGTACTATTGTTGTTATTCTAATCGGCGACAACATTTCGTACGTACCGCGGAGCCGACGACGTAAAATAAAACGCACGCAAACACAAGCATTTGACCGAATCGCACTCGTCGCCGCCATTATAATATCATAACACAATAACACATATTGTCACCGCGTCACATATCGCGGTGACGCGTAACGGCACGCGTATAACGCCCACGACTCCTCGTGTCACAGCGTAGCGTACGGACGATTTAATAATAATTATCGACAGACCGATAATAATACAACGATCCGCGGTATAGATCGAAGGCGTCTCTCCCGCGATCGATCGAGGACTTTGCGCGCCGATCTGTGGTAATATTTAAACATTTTAAACGCTCGGATTCCCGTTCGATTCGTTTTCCGCCGCCGATAATTATTACAATAATATAGACGCGTACATGCGCGCGCGCGCGCGAGGCCGTTAAAAATGTGTACATTTGCAGCGATCACGTCTCGCGCGATTTTTTATCGGAAAACGATGTTTTATTTTTTTTTTCTTCTACACGCCAATACGAGTATCTATACTATGACGCTACTATTATACTGTTATTACTGTAGTGTGACGACAACGTACGGTCGACCCGTCCATAATAATCTGACCGCCGCGCGCAGTACAAATGTATAATATAAACTATTAAAATTGTCGTCGTTTAATTTCTTACGCAATCGGTACGCTCCACGTCCGATCGTCAGACGGCCGCGCGCCAAACTTCGATAAAAAAACGACGAAAAAATCAAACGGCCGATTCGCTAATTTCCGCAAGATCGGTCGGCATGTTTTTCGAAATCGGTTTTCAATCAGAAGAACACTTATTATAGATAGGTACGCGCGTTTCACTGAATTTATAGTAAAGCTCGCATTGAACAACGGGATATTTCCGGTGGATCGATGCCGATTAATTTTTTTTTTTTTACTCTCAATAGATAAATTCAGATTAAAAACTCTGAAGTTTTCAAATGCCAATTGTTTGTTTTTCAAAAACCATTGTTACGAGATGAACAGTTTTGAACGATTTTATATACGGTATCCGAACAGAATAATTGGAAAATTCCGAAAATTAATCATCACTAATAAGTGTATATGCAATGTGCTTATAATAGCGATTAAAGAGATAGGCAATGAAATAAAAAATGCCGAAAAACTAGATTTAAATTTATAAGATAATAATAATCCAGTTGGTCATTCATGTGATTATCTGCATTCGAGTAAATTCACGAGTTTAGTTCGCCATACATGACATCTATATTCATAGTATATTCATGTGTTTTCCAATTGTTTTAGCGCATTACCGCATTACCCATTTGGATTATCTGGTTTAAAAAAAAAAAATGATAGCCGTTTGTCAAAATAATATTATTATTATTATTCATTAATATTTATTTAGATTTGATTATAACTATTTTATGGATATAATTATCCATGGTGTAATAATTAATTTTAATGATAATTAATATAATAGCTATTAAACCATAATTTGTATATGAAAACAAATCATTTTCATACTTTTATACTGAGAACGTCGATGACAAGCTTTAAAAAAAAAAATTTAATCTAAAATTAATTGACTGGTATTTTATAAGATCTGAACTGGCTTAAAGTGTCTTTTATTCAATTAATCTTATTATAGTTTCTTCCTGTTTATCATCTGACCTACATCTATTTATTATCTGTCTATAAACATGCCTACCCAGCTATTACTATCGGTTTCAGAACATTCTTTATTATTTTATAATATTATAAAATCAATTCATCCGTCGTGGATCTACGTATTCGTCAGATTTCCAACAATGGTGATTTTACCTTTCAGTACCTTGTTGGCTGTTGCCTATATTTTAATCATCAGTTATATCATAAACCTTGTGTTAATTTACTGTACATAACACAATAATATTACTTTTAATTTGTGCATTTGAATCGATATACTTATTTTTTAGATTATTAGTGAAGATCGCCCAGTTTCTTTATAAGCGTTTCAATTTAGAAATACTCACAAAACTGGACGAAAACGCGAAAATCTACGACTGTTTTGCGATAAAAAAATATCTCGTTAGACTGATTTAACCGATGCTTAAATAGCTAAAGCGAAAATCCTCTCAAGTCGATCTTTCCAGTCGATAAAAAAAATGAAGCAATTCGCCGGAATCTCTCGGGGGCAAAAAAAATACGCGTCGTCGTTGGAAAATGTAATTCCGACGAAATCAAGTATTTCAACCATCAGTCTCTTTTTCGCGTCCGGGATCCAAAGCAACGTTACATCATATTACGGTTTAAATTTAAAAATACCAATTCGCCAACATCGATCACACCCTGTCATCTGATCGTCCGAGCCTCGCTGTATCTCGTCGGAATTTTAATTTTTGCCATTAAAAGCGATATTCGGCGACAAACCTATTAAAATTCTTCTCCGGGGGGGGGGGGGCTGTCGTTTGCGAATTTATAATAATAACAGTACTGTGTTTCAGTGGCGAAAGATCCCCCCTTGGCCTTTTTTTTTTTATACCGATATACAGATATTACAGAAGTACTGCAGAACAAAATTATCGATTATGTATAAAAATAATTAAATTAGTACTTTAAAGAATACAGTTTTATAAATTTATGCGTGTACTTATCCCCCCTTGACAAAATCCAAAATACGCCACTGATGTATTTTATTATAATTTGGTTTTATCTTTCGCCGCGCGCCGTCGTCATGGCTGCCGTGAATTATTTACATATTTTTATTGTTCGTGTGATAAGAGCGAGACGACACAAACTGATAACGACGTTTCGGCTGATAACGACGACGGTCGCGCGGGGCGGGTCAGCGAATCGCGACCGCGCCGCCAGAAGCACCGAAACAAACGTCGTGATAGCAGTTGGCGACACGCGGTGTATGGCGGACGTCGTGCTCTTGACGCGAACCATTGAATAAAATACAATATTATATTTATTTACATTGTTGTCGATATTAAATAATATTCGCGCTACGATTCGCGGCATGCGAGCCCGAGCGCGTTCGACAACAGCAGCAGTGTCCAGTGTCCAGCGCGCCGCACTCTGAAGCGGTGCTGTTTCGGGCGGTTTCGAAAATCGCCAGTGTTTTTCATGACCGGCGCCGAACGCCATCCAGATGACGTCGACTTTCAGGTGAGATTCGGATAGCGATTTTATAATTAAATCTTGTCGTTTCCGTCGAGCATTACAGTATCTCGGTTATTCGATCGAAAGGCGCCCCGGGCCGACGTTTTCTTTCTTCCTCCGCCCTCTCCACCACCACCCTCGCTCACTCGTTTTGTTTGGCATTTCTGAAACGTTTACAACTCTCGCCGTCTCGCGGCGTGCATTCGAATACAAACACGTACACACTCAGAAAACCGAAAGCGTGGGAAATTCAAATTTCCCACCCCCGCCGACACTGTAGTCGCCCGAGTTTGCCGTGCCTTTTTTAATCGAGTGCGTTTTTATATTTGTCTGCAGCAAACACGATGAGTACGGTTTCGAACGTCCTGATAATTTCGATTACGTGGAATATGAAAAGTTCATGTCCATTTACCTGACGGTGCTGTCCAAACGCTCGATGAGATGGTCTCAACGGATGACTCCCAACACTCAGCTGAAGAAAACCAGACAACTCAAACAGTTTGTGCGCAAGGGAATACCAATGACTCTCAGGGCACAGGTCGGTAGTGTTGGATATATTATATCGTGCGGTCTTTCATACCTATTACGTGGTTATAACATTCTGCTCTTACGTTATTCAGGTTTGGGCGTCTATCAGTGGCGTACCGCAATTGAAGGCTGAGTACGGACCGGACTTGTACAAACAAATGTTAAAAAAACCCATCAATGAGGACATCAAGAACATAATCACAGTCGATGTACCCAGAACATATCCAGACAACATATATTTTCATCCAACTTCTGAAAATAAATCTGCCTTGTCTAGAATACTGTGCGCATTTGGTGCACACAATCCAAACGTAGGATACTGTCAGGTATATTAAGTCACCATCTTCGAGCTACCTTTATGGGTATTTTTTTTATTTTTATTTAATAACTCAATCAGTATTTCCATACATAAAATATTCAAAACCACTGTCGATTTCTATAATTAATTTTATTATAACTGTAAAATTTATTACAAAAATAAAAAAAAAAAATGTATTAAAATGTCGACTGCTGGATATCGTATTAGAATTTCTCCGAGTCATAACCAAATGTCATTGAGAATTCTTTTAAATTTTCCAAATTTCCTCTTAGTATCGGGCAATTAAAAATAATCTATTCCACAATTGAATTGTTGTGAGTGTAGTATTTAAATCTTAACATTAATTTCATCCAATACATTTCTCTTTTATACTCTATAAAATATATAATATTATTATACTTTTACATTGTAATGAATGTTAAATTTAATAATTTTATCATTTAAAATGTTTAGTCTTTCAAGGATAATGTCATTTGAAGTAAATTATGTCTGTATAATTTATTTTACTTTTAGATTTAACCTCGTGTATATTGGTAATAAAATATATCGCGAGTGTTCTAATTACAACCAAAGTCACCAAGTGATACTTTTTCAAAAAATTTAATTCTCACATTTTATACATGAGAATTATTTCTAAAATATTTCTCTAATAATGATCTCGCTCAATAAATTTCTAAAATTACATTTGATGCCTTTTAATTAAAGCCTACAATTTTATCTTAACAATATAAAACAATAAACTAAAAACCAAGTGCGTGATAACAAATTCTGTATTTAAAAACCCTGATCTCATTACTCTATAGTTATTAAATTTTAATTTTCTTTACTAATATTAGATCTTACTTGAATAATGTATGTTTATATTACAGGGTTTAAATTACATAGCCGGTTTACTGCTGTTAATTACCAAAAATGAAGAAGCTAGTTTTTGGCTGTTAAAAGTATTAGTCGAGAAAAAACTACCAGACTATTATTCTAGGACCATGGATGGTGTCATTGTAGATATAGAAGTTTTCTCCCGCCTTGTAAAGTAAATATCATAACATCTGTATGCTTCATACTTATTCAATATATTACTAATTCATAATGTTATGTGTCATTTAATTTAGAAAAAAATTTCCTGATGTGTCACAGCATTTGACCAAATTAGATATGCCATGGGCGCTCATTGCTACAAAATGGTTCATTTGTCTCTTTGCTGAGGTCTTACCAATCGAGGTATTTACTTAATTTAATCATTTAATAAATCTAATTCAACTGATTTAGTTATACAGTAAACAGTGTGTTGGTATAATTTATATGAAACGATAATTCCACAAATCATAAAAAACATAATTATCATATTTAATTAATACTGATGTTTGTTTGCCTGTGTTCCATTTCAGGGGTCTCCAAACTATTCTGATTTGTACATTTAAAGTTTAACACTACTGGTGGTTATACTTATTTGTATTATTTAAAAACGCTTTGAAACAGATTATTTAAAATTTATTTGAATTTTGTGTCATAATTCCTATTACAATAATTATAATTTAATTGTTAGCATTCTTGTGAATATGCGCATAAGTTGGAATCAATTTATTTATCCCGGTATGAATGCAATGTGTTGAATAAAGATCATAAAAAATAAGTAAATTTTGTTTTGAAATTCCAGGGTCGGGCTGGGAGAGGACGTAGAGTTGAGTCGCGACTGAAATGAATTTGTTTTTCAACGGCGGCCTACATAGAATCGTTCTGAAATTATTTTTTCACCGAGATTTTTACTTTAATAACATCCTTAAGTTAAAAATAACGGGTTTGATCTACCAACGGCTAAACATGATACCAAATAAGACAATACTGTTATAAATGTTCATGTCGATGTCACATTATCGCTAATTTCACTGTGTAATTCTCTTTTCTAGACAACTCTAAGAGTATGGGATTCCTTATTTTATGAAGGATCCAAAATTATATTTAGAGTTGGTTTGGTGTTGGTGAAACATTACAGAACTGAATTGTTGGCATGTGAAGATGTTGCATCATTAGCGGAATGCTTTAAATCTATTGTTCAACGGCCATTCGCTTTAAACTGCCATGATTTCATTAATGTATGTATTCAGTTGACACTGCAAGAGTCCATAACTTGAAAGTTTACAAAGTAATTAATTTTCTCTTTTGTTCAGGAAATGTTTAATGATATTGGATCGTTACCCATGTCACTGATTGATGATCTGCGCAGACAAGTATCTGCGGAACGCGAAGCTGATAAGACTACATACAAAAATAGAAAAGGCTAAACTTTTATGATATTATTGTTATTATTTAAGAGTTATATGATATGAAAAATATTTGTTAAGATGCATAAATTCTAGTCATTTATTTTACGTTGAAACATATGGCCCAATAATTGAAATTTGGAATTCAAAGTGAACAAATATTTTATATAAAAATTATATATATATATATTCACACACATATTCACATATTATATTATATACTGTTATTGAATATTTTCTGCCATATCATAATATGATTTGTCATTGTTTACAAATACACGCGTTGTAACTTCTAAATTTTATGTTTTTAAAATTTATGGCTGTAGTATTCGTTATACCATACAGTTAAAAATATATCAAAATTTAAAGTCTGTAACATTTAGTATAAGTAATTGAAACTATTTTATGTAATAGAGTAAACCATGAAAATCTACAAAAACAATATACAAATAATTGTGTATCGTTCACGTAATCGTTTTAAATGTTTTGTTTATTTTTTATTGTATGTTTTAAAAGCAACTAAAAGAAATGACAATTTTACTTTTTTTTATGTCAATTAATTTATACTGTTTTTATACTGTTGTTAAATAAATATTATCACGGTTTTACATGTTTGTACAAATTTAAAATGTATTTCACGACCGCGAATTTTGTACTTTTTATTGTTAACCAATATGATATTATGTATTAAAATATACACGATCTGCCATAAGTTTTAATTTTTAATTTTATAGAAGGAATACAGTTTTAAGTGCTCATCCAAAAAAAACGTGCAAACTTAAATTTTCAAAAAAATCGGTCGTTCGTGAATTCTAAAATGTTGTACAATTATTTTAGCAGAACTAAATTACACGCCAAATGTTGTCGCTTTCTTTTAACGCGGGAGGTAAAGGATTTAAAATATTTATATGAGTTAATCATTTAAAATTGTGTACGAGTTATAGACTGCATGTTTTTTCTCGAGCACAATTATTGTATTATTGTCATTTCTAAAAAATAAAAACTATGTACATTAGAGAACTCGATTAATGCGTTGTTTGCGAGAATAATTTTATGAGATTAGTCATGACTTTCTTCGAGTACTCATAGTTTTTAGTTACTGTACAACTATTTTCTGTTGCCGCATGACTCACATTTTGAGATATGCGTGGTGACGTTAAATATATTTTAAGACGAATTTTATTGCACATGTTGATAGTAGTGACTCGCGACATTGATGACGGGACGATCACTCGAACGAAGAAACGAGATAAAACGGCATTTATAGAATAATATTTCTCTTCGGACGGAACAAGGTTGTATATTGTTGTATTGTATAAAAACCGTTGGAAATAATCGTTTATTGTAGTCTTATTGTAATCGCGTGGGTTTAACTCTTTACTTAATGTTTTATGACGTGTGTGAACAATTCATAAAAAGTCTCTGTTACCGGATATTACTGGTCCCGAGTGTAATTCTTTTTATGAAGCCGTTAAAATTTGAAAGGAAAGATGAATCATTGTATTTGAAAACAAATTTCCGAGCAAACCTCTGTGCATAAGTGTATACCGCCAATTTTTTTTTTCATTTATTGTTATGTTTTCACAATCTTTCATTTAGGTGACCTTGTTCATTTACATAGATTTAAAAATCTATTTGATCTATGTATTGTCTATATTTTAGGAATGAAATACCTACATAATATCTACGTAATTCAGAACATTCGTTGGATTATTTAACAATGAAGATTAGGTAATCAATGTTGAGCTCGTATGTATTTGTTCATTTGATTTCAACAAACTTGAATGCTTTTCGAAAGATGTCTATTGACTTTGGCCGTTATAACTTGATAGAAAAAAAAAAAATTCAAATAACTTTGGTACTAGATTTAATAGAGTGGCACTGGGCGGAGTATGTCGATATGGCCTATGGGAGGTGGATCGGTCTTAAAAGGTTTGTTTTTGAAATATTTTCATACAGAATCATATTTCACTGAGTTTCTGTCATCTAGAGTGACACTATGTCAGTGTACAATGATTAAAATTCCGACTGATTAATCTAGTAAATTGTGTGTTTCAGAAAACTAGACGCATGGCAATTATTTATAAGTGCATCAATAAAAATAGTATTGGCTTTTATCGGTGGTCATGTGACAAGTATTACCTCAGTTGACAATAGTGTTACCTGCCAGTTTTAACCTTGTGACATAAAATTTAAAATTCAAAACAACATTTTTCTTATGTAAATCTGAGTTCATTTGTTAGAAGAAAAAAATTTACTAAATACTATACTCGGTAGGACTGTGTCTAAATAGTTCTTAAGAATGAAAAAATATTCAATATCATTATCCAGTTTCAAATCTAAAAACTAACCAGAAACCCCTTCAAATTACCTTTACGAACCTCCTTTGAGAAAATTTAATTACAAATTTCCTTTTGTTACCTATATTTTTTTTTAAGCTACAGAGTAAGTACAAGTGCATAACCGGTTTCTATTTTGATACATTTATGCGTTGTAAGTAGTATCGAGAATATTAACAATTGTTTTTAATTTTAAATTTTTACCTAGTCAAGAAAATCTGCAAAATGTACTTACCTGGTAAAATTCATGAAAAACTTTCAATTTCAATCCTCGCCGTTTGAAAAGGTGATTCAAGATTCTTCAAAAACTACTTGTTAGATAGTAAAAAAAAAAAAAATTAAAATTACCCAACAGTGAGAAACAAAAAAACGTGAGTTGGGTACAAGTAATAGGAAGTTATTTTTCGGGGCGCAAATTTAAACGAGGCGAAATATTTATACATACGTTAAAATTAGGAAAAAAAATAGAAGTTGTAATTTTTGTTATAATATTGAGTGATTTTGTAATGGTTTTAACCAACCAAAAATATTTGGCGATAAATCCTAAAATCCTAAATTCAAAAACGTATTTACGAATTTCGCGCTGGAAAAATTCGACGTGATTTTTTAAATTTTTTATATTATATACAATTGATAGATCGCCGAAAAAGCGATTAAAAATGTATTCGCCCAGGACGGAAGAACACTTGGGATCGGACCTGGCATGCGGTATACAAATAGTTGGCTTACCAAAAGATGTTACGAAAACGTTATTTTCTATTTCGAAGCAATTCCAAAGTGTTTTTTCCCCCTTTTTTTTCTTTTATCTAACTAAACCCGATGGCGATTTGTTTTCCGTGTAGGTATGCATATAAAACGCGACACAATAAACACGACCGGAGAACAACATGTACTTTATTTTACTATCGGAAGATTGCGCGTGACGCTGTTTCAACTGTTTACTTTTATTTTTTATTTCATTTTTACGACAAACAGTTATTTTCCCGGTAGCCAACGCTATAGGTAATAATGTTGTAGACGACAAACAATCACTGTCGCCCGCCGACCTGTCTCGGTCTTAACCTCTATCGGCACGTCATATCGCGAGAGGTAAGGCAACCACTGTATAGGTAATTACTGTTGTAATTATTATTGACCGGAAAACGAGCTTCTTTTTCTCAGAAAGTCATAAAAACGTGTTATATTTTCTACTTCGCTCCTTGTTGATTCGTCTCGCGCAGCCTTTGTACAAAACGACGCTGTAAAATACAAATATTTAATTTCGACCGGCGGCGCCTAACAAGAACGATAAATTTATTGTTTTCCTCTACGTCATCGCATTAGAATTTAGAATAAACAAAATATATTTGGAAAACCGAACGTGTTTGTGATCGATGGATGATGCATTTGACGAACGCCATTTTAAAATAAATTTATTTACGTTCGTTTGGAGTGAGTTTGTGAATTTTAACAATATTTAATTATATGTTTTTTTTTTTTTTCAATTAGTTAACTTTACCGACCGTATATTTGCTATCGAGCACATTAATTCATTTTAATTATTGTTCATCGATAACATCTCAATTGGCCCGGCAAATAATTAAATAATATTATGTTCTATTTATTGTTTGACATTTACATACATGGGATATTTCACCTAATAGTGTTATCACTACTTATACTGTAGTGTGATGTTGTATATTAATACTATTTTAGAAAGGTTCTAAAACGAAAAGTCTCAACGATCTCTTGTTATTTCTTAATCCATACCATATCAATGGTTCTATTTATCAATACACTAAGAAGTACCTATTTTAAAATTTAAATTAAACCATTACGATTTAATTGTACTCGATCGTCCCAAGTCTTTTAGGTTTTTTCATTCTTCTTTCTTTTCGAATTTTTTTTATAGCGTCTTTATTATCACTCGCTTCTTTTTGCTACCTGCAAAAATCTCCTTATCGTTTTAATTTACTTTTATCTCCGCTACCTCATACTTCGAATTTATTTTTATTTTTTTATCTCTCCTCCGTCTGACAGTGATCAAATAACTACTTGCAATCTTTTATTTTTTTAATTGATGTATTTACTTCGAATAACGGGGTTTTCTACTCGAAATCAATCAGAAGAATCAAACGAACAATTAACATTTTATGAATTCTGCCGGAAAAGAATATAGATACGCGTGTAAGTAACTGTCACTGACGAAGAGAAAAAATACAGAAGATTTTTCGGTAGAACACAATATGTTAGCAATCATAACATCACAATTATTGTTATCAAACTATCGCCGTAAAAAAATATAACGTCCGATGGCTCCAAAGTACGATGTGATATGTGAACACGGGCGCGTGTGCAGATGAGCTACAATTAGACGTGACTATTAACCCCTAAATCCCGAATTGTCTCGTAAGGATTATATTATTTTAATACTTACGAAAAAAAACAAAAATTAACAAATTAATTTGAAATTTATAAAATATTAAATTAATAATATGTTTCAGTCCGAAAATAACGTCTTCTTTTTTTTCAAACACATCAATACTATTTGAGCCTATAAATACACCCGTAAACTATATTTTTTCTGTGATAACGAATAGAAGTGAATTTTTTAACACCTTACGAAAACAAAAAAAAAAGACTCGACGACTGCAGTTACACGACGACGAGCGCTGAAGTTTGGAAAGTATTATCGTCATAACGTCGAGACTAACGAGTCCCGTTCGGCGCGATCGAAACGACAAGATACGAAATTCCTTTGCCTCTTCAAAATCGCGAAATACCAACTATACTAGAAAATTGACCGTAAATCAAACGTCGAATCACGGTATGCCGTCTCGTTAATATTATCTACGACGGCGAGAACATTTCGGTTTTGCGCAGTTTTCCGAGGTGCCGAACGGGTGTCCCGCGTATCCGCGGCACATTACCTAATCACGGATCGATAAAAATCGGCTCGTATGCAACGCGGCACGTGCGACCACAATAATGGCGTGAAAACAATACGAGTGATGTGCAAACTATATATTATAATATACGATGGCGCAGAGCAACGAGCGGATGCACTTGTAATCGGACATAATAATAGTAATATTAATAATAATAATAATTAATATGTTATCGACAGACGGCAGTGCATTTCACGTGAACATTACGAAACGAGCAAACGGCGACGCATAAAAACGTACGCATATCATAAAATAAATATATATATCATGAAATATAATCGTTAATTATTAATATTGTTATTATTCAAGGCTGGGCGAATTCGCTGTTTTTTCTCTCCCTTTTTATTCCGTCGATTTGAGTTAATATTCAAATGCGTAGACAAATGTGAGTTAAGCTCGAACTTAATTAGTTGTACCACAAATGAATATGACGAGTAAATTCGGTATTTTTTCATTGTTATTTCCACGTCTGTCCCGACCGACCGCGGTAAAACAGTAATTATTGTATTATTATTTAATATTCGACTGATATTCAAATTGAAATTTTCGCAATATTAGTGTCACAATAATTCGAATATTAGTTATGTGACAATTTTTTTATAAACGACGAAAAGAAACATAAACAATCAAATCATTCAGAGATCGAATTTTTCCAACGTGTACCTATCGTGATTTTACATCCGCCGTGTTTTGGATTGCCGAAAAAATCTATTTATTATTGTATACGTTATCAGATATTTATTGTTTACGTTTTTATAATACTATTTGTTTTTTTTTTTACAGATAACGAACTTAATTAGGCACCTAATCGGTCGAAGTTATTATTTTCTAGTAGTAAGTAAGGTACACGGTCTCGTGTCAGTTGTACTCTAGTACTACTTTCCCTACCTTGCCTGCCTAACTGGCGTAAATAAAAAAAAAAAAACCTTTTAAAGTTAATTATCACGTCTGGTACACAATACATTAAAATAAGTAAAACACAGTATTTGCCGACCAAAAGAACACGGCCGATGAAAAACTCCATGTACCGGCCGGATGTTAGAAATTCAACTTCGCAACAACGTAATTATTATCCGTTTTTATTTGTGATTCGTCGTTTATAATAATTTTTACGTACCTAATATTCGAATTTCTCGACGTTTCTGGGCTCGCGACCAAGATTATAATATTTCGCTTCATCGAGCATCATACAAATGTACCTACGTATATCATACATGTAGTATTATCGATTTGAGAAAAAACATTATTGCGTCGAAACATTTTTTATCCGAGCAATAAATCACGTCGTGGTTTTACTCGGCCCGATTATATTATGTAGTATCAGTAAGCTGTTAACGTTTCGAGTTTCGCATTAGTATTTTATGAAATAATAATAATATAACAGCGTGTCCGGCTTGATGTCCGTACGATTTCATCGAGTGGCTACGAGTGGCAAGTACGTCACGGACCGATGGGTTTTCTGCTACGTACGTTTGAAATAATATTGAACTGATCAATGGTCAAAACGAATTATTATAATAACTGTGCTCGTTAAACTGGCGTTAATAGTCTGTGCGCGTGTGTATAGTATTGTACAGCCGTCATCGTAATAATGTTACGTACCTATAGCGCTATCTGTTACACGTGCACGTTGGCTTACAGTCGTTGACGTTCGGACCACGAGTCCACTACAGTTGTTTCTGCGCACTATTGCTATGAATTAAAAACAAAACCACCAGATTCAACCTCGAGATTGATTCGACGCGTTCAATTCGATCGCGATAATAACCGACCGACCGATCTAACGGTTTTCCGCAAGTCCGAGTCAACTTATCGAGTTCAATAATCGTTCCATTCGCGACGGACTTGATCGTTTTGGAACGTTCGACAATATTATACAAGTGCAATAATTTGTTGAAGATAGTTAATCGTGTTCGTCTCGTGAAAAGGCCTAGTGGCTGCGTTGACCAGAGTTTATACTTCTATTTTTAATGTAGATCGAACTTTATATTTTTATCCGACTTTCGTTTCGGTTTCTCTGCAGGTTTCAGCTGACGTTCTACTTTGTCCGTGGCACTGCACGATTATTTTCACGAAAAATTATTTATTTTTTTTTTTTTTTTGTACCGGCGATGATTTGAAGAACATTACATAATTATCATAATTATATATAATATTAAGTCTAACTCAAATTGAACAACTGTTGTACTGTTCGTGTGTTTTTTAACACTATTTTTAACGTTTTGTTAGCAATTTCACTTCGTTTAGTAATCGACCGGGGTAAATAATTGTTTGAAATATTTTACTACTCGTACTTCTGTTATGGTTTCTCTTTTGATTCAATCAATAATTTTGAACAATCATTAATAACATCAGTAGTTGAAAAAATATAAACAATAATAATAATATAATATTATTATGATATCACGCTTTAATCAGAGTCGTAGTATCCCCGGGGACGAGAAAACTCTCGGATTTATATTGTTTTATCCATTTTTACCGGACGTTATGTTGAATAAAATCGTCGTCTTCTCTTTTATTATACGACGAGTACACGTTTATTCAGTCATTAACAAATCATGTTTGTTTTTAATTATTGTAAATATAATTGCCGCGTTAGGGTCTTTGAAACTATAAGAATGGAAATGCGCGTTTGGAGATATCGCGCCCCCGGCGTAAGACTTCTCGTCAGTGTAAAGTTATAGGCCTTATTTTCGTATACGGCGAGGAGATTCCGAGAAAAGCGTATATTGAAACGACGCATCTCTTTGTTTTTTCTGTAAACTTTTTCTGCTCGTATAACCACGCCGAAATTTCACGCTGCATCACAAAAGATACTTCCGAGGAACAATTTCCAGCAAAAATGTTTCAATTTTTTCGAGTATTTTCGTTAGTGGTTGGTTTTTTTTTGGTTTTTGCAATTCCATATGAATATTTTTAACTGAAAAAAATTGAAATCATTTTTTTTTCTAATCGCCACCCTTTTGATACCGAGTAGGTAATTAATTTTCATTGTTGTTTGTATTTTGCACTTTTCAAACTAATTTGCATATAAATAAAATAATTAACGTTCAAACGACCGCGTCAATGCGACGAGCGACAAAATTATGCTTCGAATCGACGTGCATTGGCGAGCACGAACATGCTAACAACAATTTTCGGAATAAAACACTTTTTGAAACTATTCAAAGTATTATTTTAAAAGTGTCTTATTAGATCTTATAAAAAGAAAAGAAAAAAAGTGCTTATTGGACGAGTTTTTTTTGTTGTTGTAATACTTGAAAAGTATTAACACACTATCGTATATCATATCGATAAAATCGATGTCACAAATAAAACTTTAACTTTGAAATACTACACGAGTTTTTCGTAAATTCGCGCTCTATTATGGCGTGTACACGACTGAGAATAATAAATACAACCACTCTGAGCATACCATTATAATATTATGCACTATGACGAGTAAGTTTATAGTCGGTACAAATTTACTCTCAGTATCAATGTACACCGTCGTCGGTACGATCTAATGATGTGCGGTTACTTCACTCATCAATGGATGGTTGGAATCGCTAGAACACTCGTGTATTTATTAGTCGTTTTATAATCAACAAACGTTTACATTTATAATTAATTCATACGAATTATTTTTATTTTTTATTTTTATTATATATCACAATCTGATAAACGCAAACAATGAGTAACGCAAATAAGAATACATTTAGAAGAATAAAATAAAACACGTGAAGAGGAGGAGACCGTTCAACTTCACATATCTGTTTTCACACAGTAGGTATACACGATTTATATTTTAAGATTAATATATAATATATGTATCACAAAAGTCATTACTCGTGATTACTTATCTATACGGAGGAGACGGATTTTTAAAAATAAAAACATTTACGTACAATGTATTTGTTTATTATTCAGTGTATACTTACAATATTATAATATTGAAATAAAAACTCGATCGAAACATTTTATAACATTACAATGGAAAATACGAATTGTAATTATTAACAATAATAATAATTTTCTTTTATTCGTAAATAACCAATGAAAAAAAAGTTTACTTTTTTTTAGTTTGGAAAAAAGTTTAAAACAACATTTCATACTCAATTTAAAATTTTAAAATTCGAAATAGACGTTCTGAACATTCTGCTCTATAACGCTTGAAACTCTGAAGTGATTAGCGCATATTTCATGTCCATTCTTTTTGTTAAGTTTAATTTAATCTCTGAATTGTTTTTTAGGGATTTGATTTTTTTTTGTATCGTCTTCACACCGTTAAATCCTGAGTTTTTTTCCAAAACGGTTTTGAATATCGAATTAATTGAAAAACTCTACTATATCCGGCAGTACGTTTCAATTATTGCATTGTCAATGGTATTTTAAAAGTTTCTGATTTCGATATTGTATACCTATCAACATAATGTTTAAAATGAACCGAGATAAAAGCTAAATTATTTTGTTTTTATGAATCTCGCGAGCAGGATTGGGATCTGAATTTTAAAAACAACGTTTTCATCACTTTTCCCCCTTTACACGTCATAATATAAGGTTCACTGAGAGTAAAGAAAATCTTACTATTTCGTCGTAAGGTTTACTTGATCCAAATGAATTCCACTTTGCGCAAAGAAAAGTCCAAACAATACACACCTCATATAGCGGACACGAAAACGGTGGAAAAAAAAAGAAAGAAAAAGATTCTAATAATATGTTATACTCACACGGAACAATACATATTTAGACGACATACCATAAAATATGAATATATATAGGTAACCTATTAACTGTCAATCGTTATGTTTGTTTCAATTAAAACATTAACAGCGCGTAAAAACATATTGTAATATTATATTAACGTGCAATAGTTTTGTTTACGATCCAACAAAAATGTGTTGATTAGATATCTAGGCGCGACTTTACAACGATGACTAAATATAGCAGTGCATCCTTAGCTCGTTAACAAATTTTCGACATGGCATTTTGGTAATCGTTACATAATATGCATATATTCTGATTTTTCTACACGAACTCGGTCGATAGTCGACAAAGTACATGTTATTAAATTAATATATTGTTGCATTGGAATTTTTATGTCGATTCGCCATTTTATTGAACATATTAATTATTATTTATTCAAATCAAAACGATTTCATCGAGGTCGATCGAGTGCAAAATAACAAATGTTTGTACTATTGGTTAAGCTGACGGAATAATAAATTTAATTGATTTCATTAAAAAAAAAAAAAACTGGACGTCATGTGCTCGAAGAGAGAGAGAACGAGAAACTCAGTCGTATTTTTAAGTTTCAAATCGTTCGTATAAAATAAGCTTTGTGTTCTTTATTAGATAAATACACATGTTTATCGGTAATTATACTAATTATACTATAGTAAGTACCTACTTGACTTGTTTGTTAATTAGAAGATTATGATTTCTCCATAATAATAATTATTGGTACTCGAAACTTTTCGATTTTCCCAGCCTGAAGCATATTATAATATCACAACTTAAAACTTGAAAATGGTACGAAAAATAGACATAAATTTTTTTTCTAAAAAAAAAAAAAAAATAACAAGTCGCAAAAAAAAATCCTTGTAAACGTTATAAAATTAAACGTCGATCAAGTCGAGTATTTTGACGAAGATTTATTTTACAATTAAGAAATAAAAACTGATCCACCTTCACAGCTCAAAATCGTTTTTCAATTGCAGTACTAGTACGTTTGGTTCTAATCAACAAGAACTATCAATCACCCTTCTTTGTATCTCATGTGTGAGTCTTCTGTCTCATATTTTTTTTCATTTTACCGTCTCTTAGTTGTAATTATTTCCCGGAAAAAAGAAAAGATAATAATTTAGACAATGTAAATTTTTTTTTTTTTAGATTCTTCGTTTCACTCGGAATCCATTGGTTTTACCATTATGTGTGTTTTTTTAATTTTTGAGTACGTATACATGACGAGTACCCGAAAAATTGGTCCGATTTTCCACTCCAGTAAAAGTTTTTGTTGGCATATTTCGTCTAGTTTAGTTCGTCCGTTTAGGCTCTTTTACACATGCGAGCGTTATGTGATCGAACTATATGCTTAGGAGTGGCGCCGACAGGTTTTTCAGTAGCCATTGCAGTTTAACTGCGAAACGACTACTAAAAAAAAATACTGTTTAATGTGGAAATATTGTTCAATAATAAATGATCGAATTCCCGCTAAATCCAACATCGATCTTAACTACAGATCGATAATGTTTTTATACAGAATATTCTGCTTTTCCATCATGTGGATGACGGATATTGCCGTGCGTTCTAGCCTCGTCGATCGTTTTTCTACTTGGATAAATATCATTAACAGTAAATAATATACCTGTTTATTATTGTATTTTTTAATACCGATTTTTTCAGTTAAAATTATAAAAAATTTTAAACCCCCTCCCCCCACACCATTTTGGACTACCAACGAAATCGCTGGTGACATGGTGACCCAGGTAGGCGTCACTGGTGCCCGCGGAAACTTTGGTTCACCTTCGCTCACGCGTGCTCGCGAACGTGAGTAAACGCACCTTAACCCTTTCACTACCCTTGTTCATTACAATGGACATGACTTTATAATTTTTTTCCACACTTACTGTTTACCAATTTTGGTAATGTTTAATATTGATAGCAATCTATAAGTTCTGTAGAACATTATAAAAATATTTTCATTCCGTTAACTATTATCAATTCTTGTCAATAAATAATTAAAAAAAAAAAACATCGTGTATTACAGCATGTCAAAAATATCGAAATATTTTCTCATTTTATAGCTAAATTATTAGTGTTGGCTATACTGCGTATTTTTTTCTATATCATAAATATTATCAAGAACCTTATGCCGCCAATAGAATTCAGCTTTAGCAATTATTTTGTTAGTTATACGTGATAATACGTATGTCCATTGTAATGGGCACTGGTAGTTCCTGCGCTACCCAACGACCGTTTTCGACGGCACAAACATTTCTTGCCTCTTGGTATTAGAAATCAAAAACAATGATACAATAGACATATACTTATTGTTTCTTTTGTATATTAAGCGTCATTATGATAAATATATCCCTATGATTCCTATTTACAGTGGGAGGTTCAGGTACTTTTGATTGGGATTATTATTTTATTACATTATTCCGATCACAACGTATTTGTATTTTGACGATGTATGAGCGATTTTGAGCTGTTGTGTTGTGTTGTTTGTGTTTTGATTTTATTATGGCACCAAATTTTAAACCTTTTGGGAGAGGGAGATATAAGGGATTTATGTAGTTTGTCCATAACATCCGAGGATGAATTAGAGTTTCTTCTACAAGAATTTGAGAACAACGATTATTCGGGGATAGTTGAAAATGAATATTTAGTATTGGAAGATGCAGATATATACGACGAATCTGATAATCTAATCGAGCAAACCCAAGAGCCAGTGGCCGAAGTCCCTAAAAATCAAATATTAGGTCAATACAATACCATTTATTAAAAAAAAAGAAATCGAATGGATAAGAATATTTTTTCCTGAATTCCCAGTGTCCATAGTAATGGACATATGTGTAACTTTTTTAATAATGTTCCAAAAAAAAAAAAAAAAATTGGGATATTATACTGTTAGATCACTGATTACGAATATGCAAAAAAATAATTTTTTTGCCCAATATTTTTAATTCGGTAGTGAAAGGGTTAAACACCTACCTATCAGATAACCGCGTCTAGTGCAATCTCCGATAGCGAATTACAATGTACGAAATAAACAGAAAATGTTAGCGAAACGCCGCCGCCGTGGCCGTATCTGTAGGTTTAATCACAGTAGCGTTTTTACTTTATTGGCCATTAGGACCATTAGGTCTTAAATTGTATTATTGAAATCGCTCTGCGAATTAAACGCAATCTAAATTTAGTTTCTCGATCTCGATAAATAAAATATAATTAAACATAGGCGCGCTCCTTGTTGGATATTAAATTGTACGATTATCGCCGACGGTTTATTTTTATTTATTTATTAGACGGTTTATCAAATTAAGGAAACAATACGTGCACGTGATAATCCGTATTTATTTTAAACATTTTATGTTTCACGTGTTATTTTAATTAAAACGACTTTTTAACATGGTCTCATGATAAAAATTTTATTTTGAATGTAGTCGGTTTTATCATTGACTTTATTGTTCGTCGGGAGCGTACGCATCATAAAAAGGGCCCATTAATCTCCCAATATAAACAAAGGTGAATATTAATGTGTGTTCGAATATTTCAACGTCCTACTTCAATTATTCATATTTATAGAAAATTAAATGAAATTGTTTCGTTACACTCCAATACTCTAAAAAAAAAAAAAATAACAACGTGTTAGTAAATAATATATTCGTATGGATAATACTTTATGGCGGCGGTTCTCAAATTTTTTTTTCCGGCTGTGCCCTTTTTGGATTAAATTCATCCGCGGTGCCCTGCTGTGGAGTACCACGAGGAACAGAAATCAAAAAAACGAACGCTAATTATTCTCATTTACAATCAATTTTTATGATTTTATCGACCGAAAAATAATACGAGCGTTTTAAGCATACGACCAATTTAAAATTAATACATTTTTATATTTTAAAGAAACAATGAAAAATATCACGAAACAGAAAAATGATTACGAACGTGAATAATGCAACTAATGAGATGACGAAACACATGGTTTTTATAAGATTCAATTTTAAATCAACAAAACATCAAAAAAATAATTACAATAAATCATTTTCGTTTCAAAAAACGGAAAAAATCGATAAATACTTATCAACGCACTTGATCAAACATATCATATTAACCAAGGAGGCAAGGACATATTTCGTTAAATATTTAAATACAAACAATATTCTTCTCTAAAGACTCTAAATTATATTGTTATCGTTGTAAATAAATAAAAAATTAAATACCAATGTGTTTGAATTTCATCCATATTAATTAGATTAGTAGCAAATATAGTATGTAAATAACAAAAACACATTTTAAAATATCGAGACACATATTATGGCGTTTCTTTTAATGTAAATTATACACAACATACGAGTAACCTGAATATAGATTTGAATAGTTCCTTTTGATAGTTTATTTGAAATTAGATAATCGGATATACAATGGGAAAAAAATTCTTATCAAGTTAAAATTTCAGTCGGCTATTTGAAAGTCTCAAATTAACATTTTTTTTTTCATATACAATATACATATAACCAATATAATCGATGTAAGTATTACCACTTTCGCGGTTAATAGTCTATCATTTATAGTTATTCAAAGTTTAGAGTATTGAGAAATAAATTTGTTAGTATGTAGAGACACGTAAAAAAGAAATATACCTGAAAACTTCCACGACTCAATTTTGGTATCGATGAAGACTCTGTTAAAGAGTGATATTATTTGCCAATCATAGCAATTTAAACAGCTCAGTTTAAGTTTATTCTATGTAAATATTTGAAAAAAAAAAATGTAAAGTTAAAAAACAAGCCAATGGTCCAGCTATCGAGACTTGAATGAAATAAAAAATAAGTTTTTTTATTTAAGTTTAGATTATCCGTTTAAAGTGTTTAAACTCTACCACATCAGATATTTGATGTCATTCTATTTGATTTGAATTAAAAACTAAGGACTGTTATTGGACAAGCCGATACAACTTTTTAACGAATTCGAGGGAGGAGAAACGCGGTTATCAAAAATATATTATTTTACTTATAGTTAAGTTTCATCAAGTTTAAGTGTCTCGCTATATTTTATTTCAGTTTTAGTTATTTAAATAATACTTGTATGTTTATTTTTTGTTTTCGACCCATTATTATGTTAGATTTAATTTTTACATCATCTCAGAATTTATAATATATTCATATGTACCTATCGTTCATCATCCGCGAATACTTATATTAAAATTATCGTTTTATCATATTATGTTAATTAATTGAAAATACTTTTGATGAAAAGAGCTTTAACGTTAGAGATAAACTCAAGAGTGCACTTTTCCATCGTGTAAATTATCGATTTAAAATTTTTTTTTTATTCCGTTTTAAGGTTAATGAAACAACCTTTTGGCTTTCTGTCTTTATCAACGTTTACCCGCAGAGTTCATATTAATTACAGTCTATTATACACATTAGAACAGTATAATAATTATTCTTCTGGTGTGTGTGTGTGTGTGTGTGTGTGTGTGTGTGTGTGTGGAGTTTTATTTCCACTTATAGGTGTTTCCTACCCCAAGTCTAAATCACTTGTACTAGGATTAGTTTCATTAGGTCATTCGACTGTCTGAACATTCGCGAGTTATACAAATATGATATTATACTCGTGTATGATTTATGTACTTTGCGTCATTTTACGCGTTCATTACGAGCGAATTAACGGAGTCGATAAATCTTTGAGAGAGCGAATTTTACTGTTTATAATAAATAAACATTTATTGACTACGGTAATCGAGTTGGAAAAAAAAATTCATTAACATAAAACATTCTCGCAGTGGCGGCAAGTAATGGAATAATACTCATTAAAAACAGAGTATCAGACCTAAAAGTCAAATAAATTAGAAAACGTCGTCGTGACGTTTGATTTATATTTAGCTGAGTAACGATTATGTCGAAATCGGTTTTCTCGACGAGTTCGACGACTGTTAATATTATATTATTATTGAAACGGACATTACGAATTTTTTCCATTTTAAAATTTGAACTTTATCGCGTCTATACGAGTATGACAAGTTAATTTGAAAATTTTAATCAAATCAAGTTATATTATTTTATAATCTGAACGACGACGATGGAATGCATTCCAAAGTCTTATTTTTGACATATAAATTTCATTACTACTCGTGTGAATCCGGCGAACGCGGAAAAAGGCCAAGTCAGATATAGTTTTTGTGCAGAATGCTATTTTAATATAGACGCGTGGGATTGCAGATGGTCGAATAATAACATTATTATCGAGTGCACATCGGAGTTAATTTCGAAGTTAACCGTGTGACCGTGTTTAATATCCGCGACAAATATCAAATGTAGAACGTAGACGCACATTCCCGATATTTAAATACGTATTTCCAGTAGCGACGTTACAACGAAGACGTTTCTAGAATTCGCGACGAACGAAATTATTTTTAACGACTTATTTTCATTTAAAACGCGTGCGCATTGCTCGTACGTAAAAGGGGTACGTGGGTATGAGTACTTTTATGATAAACGAGTCGCGACTGTTTTCTTCTATAGTTATTGCGGTTGCCAGTAATTCATTTTTATTTTTATTATTTAGGTACTCGGAGTAAATTTTTTTGCTCGGCAATAACTTAGGAATGACATTTGAATTGGCGGTAAAACTTTCGAACTCGGAAGAATTTCTACGGGAATTTCGATCTCCTAAGAGTTTTTCTCTACATACGATTATACGACATTTATTAAAGCTTACAGGAATTTATCTCGCATAGGTGGTCGACCTTTCGCCACAGCGTGCCAACTAAACGAAACCGTAATTAGACGAAGGTCGCGTGTAAATTTAACAATTTCTTTTGTCTGAGTTATGTTACCAAATTTGTCAAAATCAATGCCAGCGTATTGTTATGAATCAGAAGAAAGACTTTTGTTTTCTATTTCGTTCCTCGATCGATTTAACATTTTCATTGATACAACAAAAGGTTTACGATCCGCGCGCTTTCGAACGTTGTTTTTAAAACTCGTTTTAATGTATCGCGATAATAATATTTAAAAATTAAGGTTACGAAAGTGAAATTGACGTCCGAACATTTATCGGTTTATGCGATTTAGAAGAAACAACGAAAGTAAAATTATTAACGTTCGGACATCTATCAGTTTATGCGATTCGGAAGAAATACCAAACACACTAAAACAAGCGTTCTTCAATGAAAATAATATATATTTAATCGTTGCGCATCGCTTGCCACGCGACGTGTGGGTAATTCTATAAAACAAAAAAAAAGTAATTCACCAAGCCATAAATGACATGTTCAGATGTGCTGTAAATTTTGCAAATCGCTTTTGTTCGGAAATGATGCACAGTTAAATTGTTAATGTTTTTGTAAACTGTTGGTCGTTTTAGCACGATTTATTATAACCTTCGCCGTCCGTTGCTATCGAGTTGGTCAGCGGTATTTTTATTTCTTCGGATATTTTTGGCGGTGTCCGTCCGCACGTGGGTGGTTTCCTAAATCCCAAATTATTTGTTGCTGTAATACGTTATAGCTGCACTGAATATGGGTCAGTGGATTTATGCGATTAAGCGAATGGATTATACTGCACCGCGACACTTATACAATGTCGTAAACATATTATTATTTAAGCGTTATCTTAGTTTAACGGTTTAAGAGCGTTATGGCGAATAGTGATGGTTTTATGTCGTACGACTCGCGTGTTCTCGACTGTTCTATAGAAAGTCACTCATTTTGGTTTGTAGTGAAACAATATGAAATGTACTTACCTACACTATAACTATATTAGCACGTATTATTAATTTTTTTTTTCCAGTAAATATGCAATAAGTAAATTTTTTTTTAGGTACTCGTACAATTGAAATAATGAAATTTAAAATATATTCAGCATTGCAAAAACAAAACAAAAATTGTTGTTACAATTAATCGAAATTGTAAAACAAATTTAACTGAATAAAACTTTACCATTACTATTACACTAGGTAGTTTTGATTATCTTGTATCTATTGTTTACTGTTGTGTTATTTCGAATTGTTTATATATGTTTTAAACCTATTATTTAGACTACCCAGATTTATGTAACTATCATATTTTGCATTGACTTTTCCCGTCGCCGTATCTTGTCTGACTCTGACGATAACCACATAGATGCTTTGATAGATACATAATTGTAATAAATGGACGAGCTTTATAAAAATTAGTCACAAACAGGCGCACAATGGGACCGATTTCATAGTTTTGATTATTGTATTATGCTCGTACTTGCGTGAGTTATCACTTACTGAGCTAGGATTTAATTCAAATTTGGTTTAAGGTATTCAATTAATAGCGTTTGTGTTTATTAGTGGACACAATAAAACAAAGAAAAATATACCTGATGGGTGGTGTGTCCGCACACGTGCGCATACTAGCAGATCGGTTTGGATTAAAAGTTTGAAAAAACGTGACTATCGACAAATGAGTTCACTTCGAATTCCGTAGGGGTTTTCACTTGTTCGTGTCTTTTGCCCAAAATTATAAGATACTCGTATTTTAGGATATTTTCTAGAGTTCGATAAGGACAAAAAATAAAAATTAAAAAACTAAACCGTAAAGCGATTTCGATACTTTTCATTTATGCAGTGTGTACCTTAGTCAGACTATGTAGTATATTCGTATATTCGTACAGATATCGAATACATATGTATGCATATAGTGAGCGCATACAACACCGAATTCTAGGATTCGTAGAAAAATGAATATTTATCGAGCAATTAATATCGCGTGACATTTTATCGAGGTGGGTATTTGTTTTTTGTTTTTGCGTCGTCGTTTACTCTTCAATTCAAATTCGCCGACACGTGCAGCCCACACAGATACAATTATAATATTGTGTTACTAGATTTTGTCGGATACAAACTCGCTCTAGCGAATAACTATTTTGCACGCTTTGGTTTATTTTTTTTCATTCGGATTTCACTTTTTACTGGCAGAAAGTCTTGAAACTCGATTGTGTCATTCAATATTTAAATGACAACGATCCACTGCGGGGATGGTTGAAATGGTCGTTATAACAGAATACCGGGGAACGGACCAGTATGTTGTATGACGTATACAGTCATTTGTCGAGATTAAAATCTTAAACTGGTTTCCCATAACCTAGACGGGCACTCGACCAAAACGTCAAAGTCAACTCAAAAATCACGACTTAAAACACAACCTTCCCTCTCTGCGCGTAAGAACCATGTCGTTACGAGTTCGTATGCTTTTCCATACTTGCTCCAAACTTACTTCTGTACCAATTCTCACGAATAAAGAAAATCGACGCCTATTTTACAATAAATCGCGATTTCCTAAATGTTGTTAAACATATTATTATAATCTGTTCGCTTGAAAACTAATTAAGTCGGTCAGCCTTTTCGTACGTCACGAAGGCTATTGTACGATTAAAATGCGAATTACAATATCACGCACAGGAGCGTATAAAACATTTTGAAAATAATAATTCGCGATAAAATAAAAAAAATCATATTCAGCCATTAGCAGATAACCCTAAAAAGTTAAATTAATTATCACATTTCGAACAACCGTGTGCTAATAAAATATGGCTGCCGAATAAGTAGGTCAAAAATCTAGTGCATAAATATTTAGCAAACACGATTCAATGTCGAAGTATACTCATTAATCGAGTACATAAAAATGAAAAAAAAAAAAAAACAACAAATATTAATTATTATCGTCACAGGTACCTACTCCGCGCGTCACGGCTCACTCGATGATTTCATACAGTGCAAAATAATTTTCAAGTACAAATGAATATCGATTTCATCTTAAAATAGTTTTTTAGCGTTTAAAAATGTCGAATTCGACTATAACGAAAAACGCGGCAATCGCATTTTGGATTTCAAGTTGTGCAAGAGTACCGCTCAAATTGGTTTTACATTGATTATTATTTATTGAATTGATTGTATTCGTATGATAAATGTTGATTAATTCAAAAGTCAGTATAGCTATATTATACCGTGAGTATTTCAGTGCGAGTTTTTAAAATATAACAAAAAATGGTCTTTTATTAACACGGTTTCAAAAAAAAAAAAAATTGTATTTAATTTTAAAAACAAAATATTTGAATTTTTTTGAAATGTTCATAGCTATGAAGTAAAATATATTTTTTAATTTTATATTTAAATTTATCAAGTTTGACTCTGATTTTGTACTTTGTTAAACATGTCATTTTTTTTACACATCCGGTAAGTGTTTTTCCCAAAACCTTAAAAATTTCGACGAATAGATGTCGGTGAATTTTTAGCCACTTGCATGTCATAATCAATTTCAACACGCAATATTCGTTAGATAGTCCACAAATGATCGAACCGTGCGTAGTAGTTTACAAAATACGCGTTGAGACGCGTAATATAGAGATATTAACTAGTCATAGAAGAGCCAATGTACGAATAATAAGATTATTATTAGTCTCTTTTAATCATTTATTTCATACAGTGTGACGTACAAGAAAACGGTTCGTTATGAATAACGTTTTACAATAAAAATTTCGTACACTGTCTCGGGTCAGTCAATATAATAGCGTAATCTGTATCGAATTGCGGCGTATATTTTTATTTTTCAATAACTGACGTAACGGTTAGATCGCCGAAATATGGATAAGGTTTCGCACTTATTAATCGGATCGAAGTCCATTCGTTTTCACCGTAAGAACGAAAAAACGAATACATTACTATGCTAAACAGTCGAAAATAATAGTCGATCGTGCAGATTATCGTTGCGCCTTTTCGGCGTGTGATCCAACACGGGTAGCAATTACCTGTCTATTATGAAATCTAGCCATTGTTAAATGGCTTTGATATTAAAAAGTCGGAAAAACTATCGATTTAATACTGAGTATTAGTTAATAATAACTGATTTCTTACAATTATTATTGTATTGGCGTTATAAATTCAAATGAAAAAGAAAAAAAAATAATGAACAATCATTGTGCAATAGGAACATATTTAAATTTAATATCATTTAATGCATTGTATAGTTTTCAACGTCGAAAAAGCTACCGAAAAATAAACGGCATTTTAATATATTTTGAAATTGAATATACTGATGTATTAAGTCATCAAATTGTATAAAATATGCGATGAAAATGCCAACTAAGGTTTCGCACATTTTTCGTATGAATGTAGGTTCAATAGTGTAACTGTAATGTAATTTAGACATGTTATTTCAATGTGCGCGATAAAATAATAACCACGATTTAGAGATTTTACGAGCTTAAAGTGTTATATAAGTAATTAAGGCGATATAACTCCGTTTTAATTTTATTATATTGGGCAATAAACGATAATAAACGAAATAAAATATGACGTAAAATCAGAATCGAACAAAATCTGATTTAATTAATAGAAAAAAGAAGAATTTTCAACAATATATTGTTTGACAATTTAAGCGAATTAAAAGTATTGACAATTCGGGTGTAGCATTAGCTTGAACGATGCCCAATATTAGTTTTATAAAACGAATAAATTCAATTATTACTCGATAAAACAAAGAATTTAGAACATTACATAACAATAATAAAGTTTAACAAAAAAATTAATACATACACGTGTATGTTTCCCGACGGCGCCTAATGTATTTCTATTTGTATAATGTATGAAATAAACATACTATTGTAATTTAAATAAATGCTTTGTTTGAAATTGTATGTTTATTAAAGTCTATGTTTAGCTAATAAAAAGAAATGAGTCAAATATTTTTTCTTAACGTTTCAATGGTCTTAATTAGTCTTACGGATGACAGTTAATATTGACACTTTCTTAAACTCTCGCTCTCTACTGAAAAAGTACCTTCCACACAGCCGTATTGTTTTTAAAACTGGGAGTTTCCGACTTTAGAAAATCATTACGAGAATTTATTTAACGTTTAATGTGTGAGAACAACAATAGAAATTGTAATAGATCTTAATGTCTATAAATGTTATTTTGAAATATTTATGAATTTATTCTTCATTATAGTTCGAACGAATATATAATTGTAATTCGGAAGTATTTAATAATCTTCGACACGATAGTTTGAACAGAAATGTTAAATTTAAAAGGTGGAATTCACGTAGACGATAAACGTTAATTCAAATTTGTACGTTGTTTTGTTGTTTTTTTTTAAAGTAATTTGTTTTCAATGTTTTCATAATATGTTCTTGGAATAAAATAATTAAAAATTAAGTATTCTGAGGATAATAAACTCTTACAGTTGAGTGTATACATTTATTTTGTTCGACACTAAACACTTTCCCTTCAAAAAGTGAAAGGAAAGGCTCAAGTGTTCCAGGTGTCAATATTCGAAATACGAGCCTGCACAGATAGAATGTTTTATTGTGAATTTTGACTCGAAATGATCTGTTATAATTGTATGTATCGGCTGCTGGTACGTCTCGTAAATACATCATAATAATATGCGTATGCGAAAGGCTGAACGCGGTTCTCGATCTCGGTTCGAACGAGTAAAAATAAAGGTCAAGAAAAGCTGAATTATCACGGCGGTTCGGGACGTTTGAAAATACGCTCACGATCGTTTTCAGCGCGCGCTTTTTCACTCTTAGTCGAGCGCAGAACGAATTACGTCAATACCGAAAGCGCGGCGGCGGCGCGGAGAGAGCACGTTTTATCGACGTCAAAATAACATAACGAAACGCTCGAACGGCGAGCCATTCATCGAAGTCACCGATACGAAAACCTGACAGAATACAGTTTTCTACGATCCGCGCGTCGTGTTTCGACGTGCGATAATGAATTTAATGCGAACGCGACGGTGCGCGTGATCCCGGCGGCGCGCGAGCAACTCGTCGTCGGGTCGGATCAGTGAACTAAACGAGACCGTATACGTACGGTATAAACGTGGCCGTGGCGACGACGGGCGCGCTCATTGACTTGAAACAAGTGAACGCGAAATATTATTGTCCGCCGAATGGAAAATATCTCATAGAAATTATAATAATAATAATAATAATAATAATAATAATAATGATAATAATAATAACAATATAATACGTCATATTATTAGCAGTCGAGCACGTCACGCGTATTGAATTCCAGCAATGCGGGATGAGGCGAGGATCACTGACGCGCACTGCGTAGTGGAATATACTTTTGACTTTTTGCACGTGGCGGCGGAGTTGCAATATCTGCTTTGTCGTTGGTAATCGGTGGCCGGTGTTTGTGAGCCAACGCCGAATGGCCAATATGCGCTCACAGAGACGACAGATTTCGAGGATTTTTAAGAATTCGATTGGCACGATTTTTTGTAGAACGCACATGACAATAAACATTCTTTACGACGAAAAAAATATCTCGAAAATGTCGAATAAAGATCGACCACACGTGATTTGACTTTATAACGAGAGCGTAATTACGGAGTGAGAGGGTACGAGGATAGCTGATATCAATGTATAAATATTCGTGTACATTGAAACGTACAAACGATTACGAAAGAATACGAAGGGATATTTTGATATCGCCGTCCGTAAAATAAATTCCCAATCGCGCCCCTGATCTACATTGATGACGTTTGAAAGTTGTATCGTTTTAGTTGGCAGCCGCCGCCGACGAGCGTGTTGCGCCTCGGCCGGCCGTAAATAATAATAACGCGTCATTCATAAAAAAATAGTAGGTACAGAAATATTTCGAATTATCGACCCGGTCACTCGACCGACCGGCCCATCCGGATTCGCGCGGGCGACGATTTTTCAGCGCGCGCTTGATATTTTTTTCTTCCTCGCCGTGTATACACTTATTCCATATACGTAATAACGTTACAATATTATGGTATTCGACATCAAACCGATTGCTTTGTTTCGTTCGCTTCCGCGTGCGTTTCGCTATTAAATATTATCATGATTATTGTAGTACGCGCGTTCCAGTGGCGTGAGTGGCGCGGGGGCATGTGCCGCACAGTATAAGGTCGCGGCCGTATCGCTTTCGGGTTTCATAACAAACGTACAATGAGAATAATAATTTATATCGCCGTATCGTGTTGCGCGCGTTATGGCAGTGTTATTGAATGCGTCGCATGGCGTATCGCCGCGACCAGGCGTGTGTACGTAGAGCCGGAAAGACTGCCCGTGAGCGCGCTGGCGCGGAGGCCGCCCCGTTCTCGGGGCCCGGCGACCGTCTTGGCCGCAACCGTCTGTAACCGTATACCGCGCGGGGAGACGGGACCGGCTTTTCGGTTTTTCGAATTATCATCATCATGCGAGTTCTCTTTATCGTCCTCGGCCTTCGCGTGTCGTCGTCGTAGAAAAAGAACGGTTCGAACGAGTCGCGTTTCCCAACGTTTTCGATCCCGGCCGTCACTCTGGGATTCACGAAAATGTCTATTCGTCGGTTTTTTCTAAAATTGCATAACGCTTTTCTACTGTTACACACTCGGACGATGATTTAAGCACGAAACTTATAGTCGGTTGTTCAACGTGCTGTTTGAGTTAATATTTTTTTACCATTCGAGTCCAAGACTTTTATTACTTACTTATATAACATTACAGAATCCATTTATCATTATCACATAAACATATTATAATAACTTATTTAATGTGTCTCTATATCGATGGCTTTTGACTCGCCGCCTCCCTTTTCGTGTACTCATCACAATATTATTGTGTGTGTACATTACGTTATTATTGTCTCGGTAGTTTCAAATGTATTAATAATGGCTAACGCGTTTTTTTTTTCTTTTTTTTCTCTCTCTAATGGCATTATTCGGTTTTTATTTATTTACTGATGATTTTGATCGTATTCGCCGGTAATCACCGTTAATTGTGTTATTTTTAAATGGATTTTATAGGCAACACCGTTATTTGTTGTCAGGCGATTCAATATTCACATAATACTATCAATAATAATTTAAATAATAATTAAGTAATAATTTAAACAACATGGAATTTGAAAATGTTATCCACGAGTTGTACGTTCTCGTTACAATATTTAAAAACGATCAAATAATAACACACACACACACACTACTTGAATAAAATATAGTTTTCGAGTGGAAAAAACAGATTCTATTATTCGTGTTTTTCACTGAAATGTATTTTAGTCGATTTTATTCTAACGATCGGTCAGGCTTTTGTCGACTTTATATTACAATTTTTTTTAAATTAAAAGTCACCTCAGCTGCATTATCGGGCAAAACGGTCTAATTGAATGAAATGTTATTTGTTCAAAATCGTTTCGTGCTATGCCAAAATAAATAGCCTATTATAGACCGCTTAAGCTATTATTCATTAACCTATTGAAAATCGTAAAAGTACCTATTAGATTAATGTTTAATACGGTAAATACTATAGCGATCTGATGATATTATTTATTTGTGTTTTTAATGGTGTAATAGGTACATACGCGCATCTACAAATTATCTACGAGATTATTACTTATTAAACAGTTTTGAACAATGGCGATTAATCGAATGTGCTTTTTCTTATTTTTTTATTCGGTAAGTACTGGTGATTTGTATATTTTATTTGTAGTATATTCATTTTACAAGTGTATCGTATTTGGCGTCCATTGACTACGTCATACACTTGACTTCTACGATAATCTTACAATTATTTAAAACACTAATCGAATGATGTAATATATAGGAAAGTATTCCTGAAGCACATTATTTAATTATAAAAATGTCCACGTAGATCCCATGTAGTTCAAATACCCCATGTCATGGAGTATGGATTAGATTAAAGAGTATAATTAATTTACACTAAAATCTGTAGAATTCTACGTGGAAAAATAACCGTAAAAATGATTCGAAATCTACGCCATTATCTGAATTCGAATTAATTCTAGACATTTTTTAGGCGGTTATTTTGAAGTAGGAAATATAAAATTATTGATGATTTCTGTAAACCGTATCGATCGATTTATTTTGTAAAACAATAAACATTGGGTACATACCAAACCGAATTTGTGAGGTTAAAGTGAGATCAGAGGATGTTTAAAATCTATTTTTCCATTTGGGATAATACTATTCGAGCAGGACAGAAATCAATCCTAGAAGGCGTGTACAAAATGAAATGGGCGGCGCGTTCGTTTTTTATTTTGATAACTATTTAATTAATAGATTATTAAATTATTATTGTGTACGATTAAATTAAAGCACCTTTGATTTTATAGTTTTTTGCGACGTACAGGTAGTTAAATTTAATCTAATTGCCTATTAAATAATTATTTTGCTTGAGAGAAAAACAGATTTATAAATTTAAAGTAAACATTTATAATGTTTTTACCAAAGATATATTATTATATTATCTTTAATAATGTGACTAAAGATAACTGCAGGCAAAGTACACGGACTTAATGTTGAGCAAGATCATTAAACTTACTTTAGAGGTGTAGAGCAAACCAGTTAATAAAGTTTTCGTAGATTTTAAAGTAAATACTGATCAATCCGTTACATCTGAGTAAACGATCCCGATCAAAATATATTCAATAATTTCACGATGTTTTTCACTACCATAAATGTATATCAATGTTTATGTTTATTGAAAAAAAAAAAAAATTAAGAAATCTCAAAAATTTTAAATATCTTTAAACAGCACAAGAAAAGTAAAAACCTTTTGAAAATTATTTATACCATTTTTAGAAAATAGTAATATTAATAATCAGTAAAAATGTCTAATCTCAATGATTTTTTTATTTTGTTTAGAGGAAAATATCGTTTGACTGTAAATTTAGTTGTTACTTTGTAATTTTACTTCAGTTTTTCGCAATTATTTGGCAAACTGTTGGAAAATTCAACAAATGGCTTCCGTATTCTGGCATCGACTTGACAACAATTTCTGTCAAAAAGTACTCTTGGTATTGATGATTGAGTCAAGTATTCAAGTCGAAATCATTTCGATGAACAGAAAGAAAAAAACACTTTTTCATTTCATTACTTTTTTTTTACCAAAGAAACACGCGTACGAACGCCGGAAAAAACTTACTATTATTGTCGTTGTGGTTTTTTTTTTTCTAAATATTTTTGATATCGAAAAACTATCCACTCTGATACTCAAAATGTGTCCGCGTGAAAATCTTCGAGTTGTCAAAATACATTAAGCTTACCACTAGAAATATAGTGTGTCTACGCGAAAAAAAAAAAACAAAAACAATATGATAAACATAATATAACTAGTTATTATTTACGTTTCTCGTTTAGTTTAGAGTTTGAAATCAATTATTTAACAGCGAGTGCAATAAATTGCATTCGTGTTGCCGAATGCATCTTTGCGTGCAAATCACAACGAATCAATTAAGTATGCTTGATTGAATTACACGTCCAAAGAGTATATAATATAATAACTATTGTGCGGTTGCCTTATTATTTAATAATAATCAATAATCAAGTAATTCGAATAACCTATTACCTACGGATACACCTGGCTCGCTGATATCGCACGATTAAACACTCAATACGGCCTTGTCGTCGTGTGTGTGTTTTTTTTTTTTCACTCGATCCGTTTATGAACCGTCGATAACTTTAATGAAACTAAAAACGAAGTAGAAAACATTCACGTGTACGTCCCATGCGTAAGCGTGTATTGTGAACGCCTACATATTATTATTATTATTACGAGTATCATACGGACCCAGTGTACTTGTGTACATGTGTACGCGTACGTGAGAGTTTCGATAAATTGGGGTATTCAGCACATCGAAATCGATTAAACTCCGTGATTATCGAATGAAAAATAATACGTAATAGTGTGCCAGTGTGATAATAACGAGCGGCAATAAATTTATACGACGGCGGCGATGTGCACACGTTATATTTATGTAACATCACATTATTCGCAGTGTAATATTCATTATAAGAATGTAATCGAAACCGTGTGGCGCCGGAATATAATGTTTGCACGACTGCGCGCATTTTACACGTACCCGATAATTATACACCTCTGTACGATTGGAATTTGTTCGTATCGTCGTTGTCGAGCTTAGAGGAAGCTACAACGGCTGCGACAACATACGCGAAATCGAATCGTTTATTTATCGCTCGCGTTGCACAGTCGGATCAGAAGAACGGCACTCGTCGGAAAGGTGTGAATATCGTTGTAAATTCCGAGAAAAAAAAAAAGAACAGGATTATAATAATATTTACTTCACTTGTTTAGATGTATAGTTTTTATTATTGCTCGTAACTTGACTTTGTTTTATCTGTTTATAAAAAAAAACTGACGAAACGTCGATAACTGAATTCGTTTTAACAAATAAGAGTAAGTGCAAATTCTTTGATCTATGACCGTTCCATACGAGTTGCGACTTAACGCGAAAAATACGAAAACATGTTTTTGAATCACTTCATTAATGTTGCTGATTACACGCATCAATTAAAATTGGTACTGACGTGTAGTAACGGTTGTCAGTTTTGGTTAATCGCATCGAAATAATTATTAAGTTTTACTTTGATCAAAATATTCTGTTCACAGGGTAATTATTTTTTACTCGATAGGTTTTGGAATGATAGACTTTTACGAGTAACAAAAAAAAAAAAAACACACATACAAATACCTTATCTACCGCTCTTGCCCGAAACTTAAATAATCATAACTACAAATTTAATTTTAATTTAGGTTTAGTTGGATGAAAAAAAAAAAAGAAGGAATTAAGTAGATCAACCATATTAAAATGAGACGTGATGCATTTCAGGAATTGATCATAATAGAATGTGTAGAAGAAGAAAAATCTTATTGGAATAAGTATATGCGACAATACGATGACTAGTGATGGACCAAGACTGATGGAATTAGTATGAAGTATGAAATTAGTAATAAATATATACCGTGTATGTATGCAATTTATACTAAATGGTATTTTTTGTTTTTGAATTGTTTATATTTATAAAATAATAAAACATTATAAAAAAAAAATGCATAGTTAATCTGACAAAACGTACAAACTTTTACCTTGACTTTTTATACTTGCTATTATCGTAAAATATATAGTTTTAGATATATTATATAATCTATATATTATACATCTATACATTAGGTGTATAATTGATAATAGTTAGTATTTTTTAAATTTTTTTTTTTAATAAAGAACCGAGTTGTTTCGATTATACTTTTTTATGTGACTATGTGTAAGAACATAATGTATATATACAACATATTGTATATATATATATAAATACAATATGTTTTCATACATTTTTTGAAACCTTGGATTGAAAATTTATCATTCCAAATAGAAGGCAGTATACTCATATATACGTATGATTACAAAACAACCGGTACAGAACTATCTGTAAAATTTTAAATCCTAAATCGCGGAAACGTAAAATGATTACTTGTAGTTTCAAGCGTTAATATTTATAAAGTCAATTTGATAAAACGCAAGTTCTTCATAAGTCATGGCCATTTAGGTGCAGTATAAATAAATGCTTTAGAATAGGACAGGATGTTGTTTTTGTTGTGCTCAGCACGTGGTGTACAGAAATTAAATTAAACAACGTTTTATTTTATTAGTGCGAAATGTATGGTAAAAGAGAATTGTTATAGAACGATTGATTGATAACGAGATTGATGTGACTATTTTCTCGGTGATGAAAAATAGAAACATACAATTTTTAACCCAGGAAATAGTAACGAGACGATAAAAACTCCGTTACTCAGAGCGACAAAAATCGAAGTCTGAAGGGGATGATCACTTCGACACGATGGCTTTAGAACGTTTATATTTTACAGTCAAATGTAAAGAAAGAGTGAAAATTTGTGAAGAAATCTATATTTATCGAGTAGTTTTAAAAAATAACGTACGCTATTGATGTCGGAAGAATTGTGTAAGAAGATTTATCGTGTTTGTTAAAAAACAATCGCTGTCGAAGTGTAGGGTAAAAAACTAGGTGTATCGTTTAAATTTGAAACCAACATATCGCTCTCGAAAAAACGACTCTGAGTCACCGAGTAAAAGAGGATGGTTTAGAATCTGCCTCTATGTTTCTGTTTTTTTTTTTTTTTTATGTACAGTTGATAATATTATTGATGATTTTCTGTCACTTTCTCCTAATTATTTGGAAAAAAGGTTGGACATTTAAAAAATAACTTCCCAAGTACACCTACTCGATAAAATTTACTACCAGGAACCTTCCTTGAAATTGACGATTTAGACCAAGTATTCTTGTTGCAACTTGATGACAGTCTGACAAAAAAAAAACACAACAAATCACAGATATACCAAATACCAATAGCTTCTTCGTTTCACTCTGAATTTAAACTAAAACCATAACATAATTAAAAATAATGAACTTTAGATAATTTATTGATGCAAACACTCAGTTTGAGTATTACCAATTGGTTTTTACTGTTATTAGTTATTACTATTTCTATGATAGATTGTGTGTAACAAATAAATAAGACAATAAATATTATCTATTCAATTTATAAACAATAGATATAAACGAATACATATTGATTAGGGAAGTTAAAAGGTTTAAACAAATAATAAATAAATAATTAGGCAAAATGTTCAGTTCAAATGCTTTCGGAAATCTTTTTCGGTTTTATATTTAAAACAGCTGTATTTTCATGTTGCTTAAATCAATTTTTACAAACGTTTTAATCGAAATATGGTTTACTTAATTATTATATTATTAGCAAATAAATTATTATTCACCACAGTTACATGGTGTTATTATAATAATACCTTTATTAATTATTTATTAATAACAACTTAATATATATTTATATAACAAGTACCTGCTGGGTTTACAATTTAAATAGGTGTTTTTTTTACAGTTCAATTTTCAATTTAAATTCCGATTTAATGTGAATTTTTCAAAGCAACCGATTACCAAGAGAAATTACAGCGAGAGCATCTCTATATGACGTCATTCCGTGCCTGTTGTCTGATATGATAAATGTTACGGACAATAGTATCAAGTAGGACACAAGTTGCTTTGAAATTTACTGCAAACGCACGTTTCATTAATGGAAACGTTATTCGTAATTAATATAATATAATGCAATTTAATCAAATATAGGACCGAAAAAAAAAATTGGTCCGAAAGACGATTAGTAAACGTCAGCCAATTTAACCGAGATATTAAAAGACGAAATTATCTATTAGGTTTCAATAAACAATAATAATTTATAAAGTATGGGTGTGTGTGTGTGTGTGTGTGCATATATTATATATTATTACAACGCCGAACTAATTACTAAACGATATTTATTGTTAATTAAAAATATTCGACTTTTCTCACGAATCTGCAACACTAAAATAACTTTTCTAATCAAATCCTCCGGAATTTAGATATACAAGTTGAATCGAAATCGTCCGGATTTTTCGTTAAAAGACAACTTGCATAAAGTTGTATTTTTATCGTAGAGCTTACGTCATGACTGACCTTCCGGTCAGGTTGACAACTACATTTGGGACCGATTTTCGGAGACACGATATGTGACATTTAGTTACGTTTCAGAGAACAAAACCGTATTAAAATATTGCCGTGTCGACTAAATGTTATTATTATGAAGCCTTACGTCACGCCGACGGCGTTTTCTCACTGCAGTGGCGAACTCTTGGTGTCTACGTCAAATGACGCCACAACGAGATCTTTATGCAAAAACAAGCACAATATTATGTGTTATACGCGTTCGTGCGCGGTTAACAAACTTTAAGCGTATTAATTATTGCACAAACAAAATCTTGTTTTATTTACGCGGCCTCGTTCGTTTTAATCTTGGTTTAACACAATTCCCATTCAATTGCCTACGTGGTATTTATTTTTTTCACTAAAACGATCATTTATTCTTTTAAATAATTATATATTAAACGTTCCGAGTGAAACGAGGGGATCTATTGATTTTACCGCGATGTGTGTTTTTTATTTGTTGTGCACGTGTACACGTGATAAGTACGCGAAAATACGGTCCGATTTTCAACTTCAGTATTTATTTCTGGTGGAAAATCGTATTTGATTGATCCTCTAGAGGGGTTATTTTTCACATTTTCCAACGGTCGAAATGAAAAACAGACGAAAAACGGCAAAATTTACAAAACACCAGTTTCGACAAACCATTTTTTTTTTTCGTTGTAACTCAAAAAGCATTGATCGCAGGAACCCCACATTTTCACCGAATATTCATATGACCATTCTATAGAGTTGATATAAATTTCAAAATGTTTTGACTTTTTTGTGTCATTTTTTAACATTTTAAGTTTTTTGAGTTTTCTTAGTTTTTTTTTTTTCATAAAACGTCTATAAAATAATTTTGGCTCGCTCGAGAATTACATAAAAAGTTCCTTATGATGGGTCGACCTTCCTTCAACGAAAAAATTTCGGAAATAATTAGTTACAATTTTATTTGATAAATATTTGAATTATCAAATTTTACAGAAATGTTATAAACATTCGAAAATCTACTAACTTTTTGTAGCTCAAATTTAAGAGACCAATTCACCCATTATCCGTGTCTTGTATTCCACTTCTTGTCCGCTTTTCTTTAAGTTTGTTTGCGTTTAAAAACTCGAGTTGAATTTATCCGATGTCGAAACAACACTGAAATAAATCAAAATATTACACCAGATAACGGATGGCGCTAAAAAAATATGTACTCTTATAATATTCATTTTAAATAAATCTACTTGTGTAATTATTTCTCTTAAATTTATGTTCGAATTTTGATTGAGTAGATACAATATTCATGCGCGTGTGAAGAAAACCGTCAATATATTATCGCACAGTGCAGATGATTATTGGATTTTAGTTTTTACTATTTTTAATCATTTTAATAGAAAATGCATTTGACTAACTTACGATTCATTTACTTATTATAAAGATAAAAATCATTATCGAAATACTAAAGTATATTTAACAACACTTATTATATATATTTGTATTTTTTATGTAAAATATATTTTGATTTTGAAAATTTAATCAGTTGTATCGTTAAATACGCGTTTATTTACAAGAATATCGAACTATTTAAATTAGAATCTCGTAAAACTTAAGATGTCTGTTTTTTCGAGTATATGATCCTATTTTCCGTCACTCTAATTTCATGTTCAAATATCTTGTACTTGCGATTATAATGTTTATTTATTATGAAGAACACTCGAGCTTATGAACGGGTATAACCTATATATATTCACTTATATTATTTATACTTATGTTTGAGATAAAGAGACTGGGCCAGTTAGAAAAGTACATATGAAAAATAATTTTGAGTAGAAAAATGCTTATGTTTGACACTGTCTCTAATTTTCTAAACACCGAGAAATTTGTTTATATTACTTTATTTTTTACGATCAACTATTGCGTTTTATTTATATGAAATATACCAGTTGTTCTTTTTGCCAGTGGCGTGTCCAGCAGGTAGGCCTGGTAGGTCCGAGCCTACCTGGGTTTTGATCACTTAAACAATTTTAACGAATAGATATTTTGCAAATAATTCAATTTTTAATGAGACGTAATTTTTTTCACATTAAAAAATGCTATTTTATTGGTATTCAAACGTATCGAAATGACGTATTCAAATTGTAACTCGATTTTACTTTTTAACATATTTTATCCACTTAAACGTGGCAATTTTTTTAAATTTCAAACGAATTCTAATTATTCAATGGTAGGATTTTGTCAATATTTGACTTACGAATGACCTAGAATATTTGTAAATCTAAAAATTCTCATTTAGTTAAAAATGTGTATCAACATTATAGTTATTATAACCGAGCCTATTCTTATTGTTGATTCCGGACACGCCTCTGATTTTTGTGCCACTGTTTTTTTTATATTTGCATTGTGTAATGAATATCTAAAGTGTTATTCATTTCTAAGAAGTATTGATGATTATGATAGATTGCCTGTAGATCTTGTTCATTGTCAGGTAATTTCCCAGTAGATATCACGTGTTATGCTTAAATTGATCGGAAATACCATAATTTCAATGATTTACATATTATGTTGCTGGTAAAATGGTAGCATATAAAATATTGTCTTTTATTATAGAAACGAATTTATAATTATTATGAAAATATGAAAGTTGTTCAGCTGACAAATTTTGGTGATAAATTGTTTTTTCATAACGTATTGGCCGCGTAAAAAAGGTGTGCGTATATGATTTCACAAATACATAATATGCAGTTGAGGACATACACATTAACGACACAGGTCGATAACCGAATAATTTTACTCGGTCGATAAGGTATTCTATTAAATAAATAATTTGGTTTGAACTAACTTTTGGTCGTTGAATTCAGAAAAGCATCCTTGTAAACAAATCGTTACGGATAATTTTTAATTTTGAAAAATTTGAAAATCTATTTTTTTCAAACATTTCTAATAGTATAGTGATTAAACGATTATAATACTTTTATTCCAATGTCCCTCGACAGGTTCAAATTATTTTCCGTTATCTTTATGTCTCTCGGGATTCGCTGTGATTGAATTTGTATTCCATAATTTTTTTATTACAATACGTTTTTAAGGTACAATAAATAATATACTTTATACGACATTACATTATGGATAACTATAATTGGTTATTATATAATCATTATTAGTCATTACCTATTAGGAATCAGGATGACATTTTTATGGAACAAATAATATTTGATCTCGGCGTATTTCTTGATTTTATTTTTTGCTCAAAATTTTAATTAAATTTAACATAAAAACAATCTTAAAATGGTGTTTTATCGAGATCGACGTTATTCGATCGAACTTTTGCTCCGTATAAACAAAATTAAAAATTAACTGTGTAGTACTTAATCAGACAATGTTGGTCATTAAAAATATTGATAGTATATATTTTGCATATTATGTAGGTTGTGAAAAAAAAAAATTCAAATAAAAATAACCCATTAAGCGTACAGTTGATTTACAAATTAAAATTAATTGGTCACTCACTGTATTAATTTCAAGCTAATTTTAGTTATTTATGATCGAAAAATCATTACCTTTTTATATTTATAAATACGATTCTAAAATTAAAACAGTGTTCGTCGACATTTCGTGAAATCACATTTTTTTACTAATCATTTAATTTAATACTATATTATGTAATAAATATTTTAAACAATTTACACTATAACACTTGCTAGTATAGTTTCACGATAACATTTACAATATTTTACTGATAATTAATTAATAGTTTTTGCAAAGTGGCACATAACAATAATTATTAATTAGTGTCCGGACAAACGGATTGAAAATAAACTGTTGAATATTTCAGTTAGACTTTGACGCGGAGTAAAAAATCGAAGCGCTCCCGTACGTTACGTTTTTCTCTTTTTTGCCTATGACTATTATAAAAAATAGTCCAGTAGTTATTTCCCACGACGAAATTAGCAATTGGTACATTGACATAAAAAACCAACGTGACTATATTATAATACGTATCTGTCCAATGCACTTTATAATTATTTATTGGCACAATGCACGAAAAAAATAATCGAAACTTAATATCGTTTAGCTATGAAAGTGGGTGACGAATAAGAAGTGTTTCAAGGGAAAAGAATCCTCGTTATCATCATCGATCATAACAACAAAACCAAAATTTTATAGATCATATCTACGGCCGCTCTCGTCGTAATCTATAACTCGAATTTTATAAAATCAAATGACTCGAATTTTTCGATACCCAGTCACGTGATATAAATGACGTACGAATAGAATATACAGTATCTTTCTACTTATAATTATTATAAGATGATCTACTTATAGTTTTAAGATAATTCGGTTATCTTTTCAATTTTTTTTCAATCGATTGAAAAGCAATGGAAAAAAAAAACAATACTAGTTTAAATATTTAAATAATAAAGTCACCCGGTAGAAAATATATTTTGCTATTCGAAATTTTCAATCTTATCTTGGACTGCTTAACAGCCATTTTATCTAAATTACTTTTGACGACAAACATAATACATGACGATTACGCCAACTAAAAAAAAAAATAAATACTCATTCAGATAACTGTCAGTACGCATATGTTTGAAACTATTTGAAAACTAAAATATGTACTAGTTTAAAAATTGTACCACATGATTTATTAATATGATATATATTTAATTATAGGACTACGGGTGAAGCTGACGGAGGATTGAAAAAACTGTTGCAGAATTTAAGGTGATCTTGAAATAAATTTTTATCCAAATTCCGATATCGTATTTAAATCTTCCGAAAAAAACCAACAATTTATGCCAGTAAAATAATATCTCAATACTTTATCGGGAAGAAGTCATCTGTGACCTCGTCCATCGCATCAATTTACTTCAGTCTTATGGTAATATTCAGCGATAATTTCTCTATTATCGAAATCGGCTTTTACACCTATTTAAAACCCTTTACATTAAAATGTAATTATTTATTAAACAATTATTTCATACAAATAAGTATTTATATTGAAGATTGGGTAGTGGCCAGTGTATTGTTTTATAGATTTAATTTGATTAGGCAAATTATTTATCAAACGTTATATTCGCGCATTTTAATAGCAATCCAGTCATTGAGCAGTTAAATTTAAAAACATTCTAAAAACAAAAACGTACAATAGTACATCAATACCTTTGATCTTGAGTTCAATTGATTTGAGTCGTAACAAATTATGATTAGTAAAAAGAAAAAAAAATCACTTATTTTTTTATCTGACACGTATCTTTTTATGTTAACACGTACTTGAAATATCTTCGTGTCATAATATAGATACCTTTATATGCTGTAATAATATTTAATATCAATGGAAACGAACGCTGCACTGGTACATTATACCTTTGATCTTGAGTTCAATTAATTTGAGTTGAAATAAAATGTAGTAGTAAAAAAAATGCACGTTTTTTTTTTTTTTTTCATATCTCAAACACGTACACGAATTAGCCTTTAAATATCGTCTAGGAAAAAAATTGTTTCAGTAATATTTTTAATTAACTTACACTAAACCGTACCGAAAAGTAACACAATTATCACAGGTAATATTTGAGGTCAAAATGTCAAATCAAATCCAATACAACATGCTTATCGTGTGTTTAGGCGTTATTTTCGTTTTACGCGCGTACACGGATTGTACCATATACGTGTGAGGTCAATGCTTTATAAAGCATTGACATTTTATAGGTTTAAATAAAAAATAAAACTAAATGTTAGCACATCGGACGCAATACAGGTGAAGTATCTGAAAAGAATTATTTTTCGTTATTTTCTCGCGTATCGTTTAAAACTCGTTTTACGTTATCCACGTCGTAACTACGTATATAGAAGCTTCGAATAGAAATAAAAAAAAAACGAGTAAATACCAGTTGGCAGGTAGGTCCCTCGCGCTGTGCGGACAATCACTTCCGATTGGCATATTACGCGTGCCTTATTATGGATAGTTTGACATTATCTTTGCAGTCATAACGTTTCCTGCGAACAGATTAAATCATCGGACGTATTAAAAAAAAAGAAGAAAAAAACACATCAACGAATCGTTAGTAAATTCGATAAATGTTTACGCTTATTCAAAAAAATAACACATTACCGTTTATTGAAATGGTCAGGGCAGATATTTCACTACCGGACTCGCGCGTGAGTTAAAACATTTTCGGAGTCTGAACGACGACGTTGTGTTACACGCAGACTAGGTTTGCGGTCGGTATGGATACTAAAAGTCTTAACTGTTGAACACTTTTTCGACGTTCAACGTGGGCTGGTATGACTACGACCAGCGCCAAAACAATCTTGACGAGTATGCGCTGAAATAAAAATCGGTAACGGTATCGTAAGTACGTCGTCATGAGTGAGTAGTCGAACGTGAAAGGTTATAATATAGTATTCATACACCGATTTTTGAAAATACCAGCTTAAAATGTTTTATTTCTTCATTTTATAACCGCGTGGAACGTGAAAAAATGCGAGTTCCGTCGTCCATTCCCGTTAACTATAGTACCTACTTGATTTTATTTACGACTTTTATTTTCGAAAAATTTACCTTGACGACGATATTCGTGGTTAAACGTTTGTCTGCCGTTTTGATCGTTCAACAGGTCCGTTCCAGAGTGTTTGCAGATCTGATAACCTCAAGATTTGAGATTAAAAATACGTGTTATGACCCTTTATGTAATACGAAAAGCGTGATAAGAAACGGATTCAAATTGCTCATAAAGTTCAAATATCGTATAAACTATAATATATTACAATTACAAAATAACAATGATTGGATTATGTTGTGTAATATGACTTGCGAGACAAAACCACAAGACCGTACCAAATAGGATATTGTTTAGTATCGAAAAAAAAGAATGCTGTGACAATTTGACGTATCGCATAAATCGACAACTTATACCGAAGTCCAATGCGTCGAAAGACCACCGGAACATTTTAATGGCATTAACAAATACCACGAAACAAGCTGTAATATTGTGTAGATTATATAAAAATATATTGAAGTGTTATTGTTTTCGTTTGCGTGTTCGCTATGTCAATATTATTGGTAATGTATAATTTGTGTTTGAAAAAAGAAAAAAAAAAATGATTAATTCAATGAGCAAATTATATAATATTTTAATGATACACTCGTGCATACGCTGTATACACGTGTCGTTATTATTTAAGTAAATAGCTAGTAATTTTATGAAAGTTATGTACGATTGTGAAACGTGATCTTTGGAAAGATCTAGAAATATTTCAAAAAAAGTACAAAACATAAATCTGTCGTTTATTTTTTCATCCCTTAAAATTTAAACGATTCAATATATCGGTTCGGACGTAATAATGAGCGGACTTACCTTATACGTTCAGCTGAAAATTCCATCAGACAGTGTATCGTTTTAGTTTAGTCGGAGATAAACAATTATTTTCCAATTTGAGATGAAAATTTGACAAATAAAACTAAACGATTTCAAACGACGAATAACAATCAGTTCACTTTTTGAATTTGGACACTGAGCGGATATCGAATTAAAGAAGTATAATATAAATAGAGTATAATATTAAATAGAGTACCTGCATAAAAGTATATAACATTATATAATTTATCTGATGTTGCTTCATTTAAATTTATGAGACTTGGCGCCACTGTTTCCGAAACAGTATATTTCAATAAAACCGTGCAAACATTACGATGAATCTATATTGTTGCCTTGCATTTTATCTATTTTCTTTATATCGATGTCTTAGCAAGTACATTAACCATACATAATAAATTCGAATAAATTATAATCCATACAAACTTCGCAGGTCGAAGTGTCGATCGTGTTATAATTTATATTATAAACTCAACAGCGAGTGACCAGAGAGTGTTCGTATTATATTATTATATTATTTAGTAATCGAATATAAAATAATATTTATGGTGTGATTAGATATCATTTATTTTTATACTTATGTTGACTTTTAATGAATGAACATTATTTTTAACATCACACAGTATATATCTTTGAATAATGTATATGTATTATTAAATATTAATATAAATATCGTATATATATAATATGTATTTATATATATATTTATTATAATATATGTATATATATAGTTTATAATATATAGTCATAAATCGTCTGTACCTTAAGGTTATCAAGGGTGAAAGATAAAAAGTAAATAACTCGATGTTATACTAATGTTAGTTGCAAATAATAATATATTATATTCGTATCAATCCGTATGAATAATATAATAAAATTTGATGATAAATACATTTCCAATAATATTATAACAATAGCGTGATTTTAGTGTCTTTAATTAAAGAGGATATGTTTCGTCAGAAAACAATTTCTACCACAATCCACCGCGTTTAAATGCTATATTGTGAAATTGACCTTAGAGAGGTTACTTGTTTTAAATGAAAAAAAAACGAAATTATCGAAATGCAGAAAAAAAAATCGATGTTCGATAGGTGAAACTAGATATTCACATCAGCCCGAGCCAAACAAATTCATAACCGTTTAAAGGATAATATACTTACGAGCACGTAAGCCATATTATATTGTATCACCAAGACGATACTACGTTACTGCCAAGAGAACAAAAAAAACCTTTTTCTCGTGAATCTCGTTTGTTTTTTTAATGTAATAATTTTCGTATAAATTCAAGATTCGTTTGATTTCTATTGATCGAGTTTTTTCATTCTAATGGATATTTTTGGTTTTCGGTCTGAGTTTGTCGAGTGAATTCAGACTAGGCCATGGCCTAGTTGGCCCGGGCCGTAGTTTGGCCTGTGTGTCCGATCAGAAACAAATTATTGACATTTCGATGACAACTGTCGCTATCCAAAAACAGTAACTGTCGAACGACTGTTGTTCTTGAGAGATTTCGAGCGGCCGCTCCTTTTTTTCCTATTCCTACGAGAATAACAAATTATTACAAAAGTGAAATAAAATCGCACAACAAGTGTATACCTACTCTCTAAACATGTATAATTGGACATGATATCTTCTTTTAGTAGATAGGTGATTGGTTATCTTCGGCTGTTGTTTGTGCAACATTATCATGCACTTTTGTTCCATATCATGTGCAGTTTTGTAATTTTGTTTTCAATAAATACCTAATAATAACAATATAATATTATACCGATCGAAAGCTTTTTAAAAGGTCCGTCAGCGTTTTAGAGCCTTTGATATTGTTACATGTTACATTTTTACACAATGCTATTATCGTATTATTATTATTTCAATTTAATTTTAATTTATGACGAAATAGTTGAAATGTTTTATAAACTTTCCAATGATTGTCGGGTTAAACTATCAAAGGTACAAACGGGAGTCAACAATTTGCGTTCCAAAAATAAACAAATAATTATATTCACGTTTTATCACGTCGACATTAAATTCGAGCGTAGAGAAAAATATCAAGTGATATTCTGCTCACGTCCTTATTTTTTCAACATCTTTGAATGCATTTTTCCTAGGTATCTAAATAAATCAAGGACTAACTAAATTATGATGGGTTACGATTTGTTTTATATTATTGAAGTTCATACAAATGCAGTTCTAACACGTAGCAGTATGTATAATGAGCTTGAGAAAATAAAAAAAAATGCGAAATATGTATAAAAGTATTTTGTAAGACATAAAACGGTAAAAAAGTTTTAAATTCGATTGATTGATGCGAATCCAAAATATTTAATCCTCAAATGACTCGAATTAACCGTAATGTTTTCATATCCAGTACGATTTACATAAATAGTCATAAAACTAATAATAATAATAATAATAATAGGTAACCATAGTTAATAATGATCAATAATGTTGACGGTTGTTAATCGTCAGCAGAGCGCACGTGTAATGAGATAATTCTATAAAATATGTTTTAACATACAATTTGTGTGTGGATAAATAATTGTTGTTTTAACACGGTATTGCTGAATAACACAACATCACGCGTCGGAAACGTGATCGCTGGATATGTAAATACTATATTAATGACATAACGTTGTTTGCGTGTTATCGGCCAAGCGACAGAAGGAATATTAGGAAGTGATAAGACTTCACGGCGAACGAATCAATAACATTCCGTTTTACGAAATCAAAAACATTTCGAATAGGTGTGCGTTGTCTAAAAAAATCGTTTCCATTCAGAATAGGGCATTCTCTTGGCTATCGTGCGCCCGGCAAAGCCCGATTATTTTATTTACAATGATATTACAAAAATATTAAATATATTTTACGACGGCGTATGACATTTTAGTACACCGCAAATTTAATTCCGTCGACCTCGATAAATAACGATTAAAAACAGGGTGTAGGTCATTCGGTTTGACTTATTTTACGCGTCTGTCTGGAAATGTTTTAAGTCGATGTGTAGTGTGTACGTGTAAAAAAAATTAAATATAATATTTCGGTACCATTAATATTGTCAGACGGCCTTCTGTCTAGCTCATATATTGTACCCCGCTGTAAAAATGGTATGCTACTATTGAAATATTTCTTAAATAAACGTTTCAATTATTTTTAAAAAAAATTGTTCAAAAAGTCACCGAGTATGATTTTGTATTATAGAACGTACGAGTAACGGTGGTCTAGGCTATACCGCGTCGTCGTTGTGTTTTAAAACTTTAATTTATACAGATTTGAATGAAAATCAAAAAAAAAAAAACGAAGACGTATGAACATTCGGAGTCCGTTAATGACAAGGCTTAATAGAAAATTACATAATATCGTCTTGACTTTTGGCCAAATATTTTCAACAATCGTAGATGACGATGTTGTTTTGCTAAAAGAAAATCAATTAAAAAAAGTAGGTTTATCACTCGAGTTGTTATATTATTTCTACACTTTTAAAATTTTTTTTTTAAACTAACAACGAATGAATGTGACCATTCGTGAGAAGAAAAAAAAAATTAAAAAGATATGACTTACACAATAAAGAGTTCTCCCGAGTTCATATTGTTTCTAATAAAATTCACAAATTAGAACATATTATTTTATTGAGTTTTAAGGTTGAAAAAAAAAAGTTTAAAGAAGGGTTAACTTTGGTAAGCTCGAGACACTTCGATCATAAAAAAGAAACTACTTAAATAGTAGTTCGATTAGTTTTTTATTACTGCCGGTATTAAATAGATCTTGTAAGAAAGAACCCGGGATTAAACAAGTTATTTATTAATTTATGAAATGTGAACACTTTTATGAGGTAATAATTGATGATATCATTTACATTTCACGAAACCTTATAAGTTATAATAATTATTAGTTTGATAAATTTTAGATTCAACGGAAATACATGCAGTTAACTGATATTGTTATTTCGTCCAGATAACTCTTCTATGTTATTATAAAAAAAAAAAAGAAAAAGAAAAGAGAAGAGAAGAAAAGAACAAACAAACAAAAACTGAACACGAATCAAGATGTTATCGTTGCATAATATACATTTATTTGATTTACTCTCGTGGACTTTTATTGAACTTATATAACGCCATCGTGAAAACACAATCGAAATAGATTTAATAAAATAATAAATACTCGAAACAATTGATTAAAATTACACTTATTTGATGAATGATAAATTATAAATCTAACTGAACGCGCAATATTAGTATAAAACGAATTATTATTAAAATTATTATTGAACATAACTGAATAGCCCGATAAGGGGCACAGCCCGTGTGCGTTATAATAGTTAAAAGCTAACATAGAAATAATAATAATTCCCATGCGTCATCTATTTCACTCCATTACTATTCAAACTTTCAAAAATGTAATATGAAATGCATCGAATGTAATATTTATAGATCCATCTCGTTAGATTAATGTCTGCATTATGTATTATACTCTATAAAGTCGCAATACAGGCATATGTTTTGGCTGACCGAAAGGAGAGCTCTCTATTCGAGCGGTCTAATAAAGTATTTGTAGTCGATTATTTGATGTATATATATATATATAAAGTTACCTATGTTAAAATTCTAAATATAAGATCGAAATTTAAATACTTTGAGTTTGCAGCCAAACCACGTTCGAATTGTATACTGGGCACAAGTTATTGATTGCATTTCGTTTCTGTTATATTTATCTTCTAATTAGAATTACATTTGCAACGCTATATAAAAACGACATATTTCGTACAAGTTAAAACTATCTTCTAGTTGGGAATAGTTGTTTTAAATTTTACGAAATAATATGTTGTTATAACATTATAATATATATTATATTGTAATTTTGAAACGAAATACATTTTATTTAGTCGATTTTATGGTGCAATATTACGTTACACGAATACCTACATTAAAATACGACGTTCGTCCGATTAACAATTATTATTTACATTATTGGACGATAGTTGATAGACGACGACGAAGTTTAAGTTTTAAGAGTTATAAATGCATTATTATTTTCGTCGTTAATAATTTCACGTAGATTCGCGTTTGATTATCGGTGAGTGTTTTTGCTTTCCAAACGATTAGAGAAAAAAACTACTAATTAAAACTCAGACCAATACGCATTACATAAACATGTGTAGGTGATCCATTAATAAACAGCCGTCGCGAATGCGGGCAACTGCACTTGAAATTCGGATACCATAACGTACAGCTGTACGAGCGTCTCGTCGGACATGAAATATCGGTATAACATGTAGGAACGCGGCCGGTTGTACAAACCGTACAGTGTATCATATTATTATTATGTATTTATAGTCCGATACATAAATGAACACGACCGACAGTTGTTATTGATTCTCGAGGAAGTAACGTAATATTAAAATTTAAATCATTTAACGACATCGTAATCTCACCGTCACACGCGGTAACACTTGAACAACAATTTTCCGTTCGAGCGAATACGTGATAATCATTCACAAGAGTCGTCGTTGTTGTCGTTACTGCGGGGACAATGTGAATTTTTTTCCCATCTATTTGTTCGGACGTGATCAAATCCAAGCATTTCTTGTGATTGTAGGTACACAAAATGAGTTATCTACGCGATATTAATACGATCACATTATAGTTTTATATAACACTACTCTACTAACGTCATCGTCCGTCGTAATCATTATAATATTGATTTATATTTGTCGGAAAAACTGTTTATTAGTTACATATCCATATTCATATATATGTACTACGCATCTATGAATGTAAAATATTATTTATCGATACCTATCTAATGAATTTTAATAGCCACGCACAGCATGTGCGCTGTATATATATATTATATAAATATATATAAATTAAGCGGTAGATTATTTCCCAATAAACAAAATATGAACGTACGGGAATGATTTTTGTTTAGGGAAAATTAATTTTTATTACCGAGATTTTTCCGGTATCGCGGCGGGCCACGCTCTTGCAAATATGATATTTATAATTCAAGTCTTCCGCTCCTGAAATCATATGAATGTGTAAATTTTTGCACTGAAGATGATAAAATGACCAGAATCAACATTTTTCTTTTACATTAAAAATACTAAACTATTATTTAAAAAAGCAAAAAGAAAAGACCGACTAAAAATCAAATTGAATATCTTATAATATGTTTAAAGGGGTCAATCTTAGTGTCCTTGTCTACAAATTTTAAAATAGGCGAGGGAAACTTTTTAGTAAACTCCGATAAGCAGAATTTACAAACAAAACTAAATCCACCTGTAGACGTTAAGTTTTTGTAACAAGTTTTTAGTATTGCATTTTTATATTGTACTTACGTCCACACGTATATGAATACGATGTATTCGTGTTGTTTAGAAAAGACGCATTATTTTGTATAATTTGACGAGTTTCAAAAAATAATAACAATATTGTAATAAAAAATATTGAACACGACAATGAAACAACTTCTTCGTCAAAATATAATTGTCAAGCTAATTAACGAAACTTTCTAGTTAAATTTAACGGTTCTTATATATAAGTTTATTATGACAAACATCTCCCCCAAATACCAATTCGTCGCGATGACTCAACCTCATGCGCAATCCTAAGTTGTATTCGAGCGCGTCATACGCAAATGCAGCAAAAATTACATTTTACACATTCGATTCGGTTTGGGTCAAAGTCGACATTAATCACCCGTGTAAGACCAATGTAAGACGCTAATCAATTAATGAAATTAATTTTATTTATTTGATTCGTTTTGTGTTTTTTTTTGTCGTTAATACACGCGGTAAAAAAAAAAGACGGTGTCCGAATGTCGTAATGATTCGATATTAACTAAAATACAACCATACTCACTGATTGATTTGCAAGAGAATGTTATAATTTCCCATAAGCCTTAAAAGTTGTGGACCGACATGGAAAAAAAAAAATAATAAATCACCGCGTTAATATAATATACGTATATATATATATAGGTATGTATAGAAAGAGAGAGACGTTTTACCTATTTGTGAAAATTTCATAAAATGTTTCAAAAAATTTTAACTTATAGAATGATGCGCAAACACCGTCACACTCGTATTGTAATATTGTTATTGCAGTTCTGATCACGTGATAATATTACGTGTTGTATGAAATTTGTGCAATTTGTGGCGGGCACGTACGTACGTATATCTAAACATACATGCAATATAAGTGATGTATCAAATCGAATGCGTATTTTCATTTTAAAAGCGTAAATCGAACAAATGTTATTGATCGGGGTCCAGAAAACAGTACGTGCGTCCAAAAGTAAAGTACAAACCGATTTATGATAAAATAATTAATAAATTTGCGAACGGGTACTAATTGAACGGAGCGACGCATTTGAAAACAATACTACAGTCGATGGTTCCGACGGTTATCGGACTTTTGGACGTCGTCGATGATAAAACGTGGTTTCTTTCTTCGAGTAGTTTATAATAATATGTAAAGTAAATAACAAAATCGAAGAATTACATAACTATAGAAGGGTGAATGTTTTATTTGCTCAGAATCTCGATTGCTTTCTAAACGAGGAACCTTTCTTAATTTTATTCGCAGAATAACTTATAAGTTGATATATTTTCGATGATAATTTGCTATATACTTATACTTACATCTTTATATTTTTAATTCGTTGTGTTTTTACATAGCTATAATGGTTTATATGTACTCTCGTATTGATGACGTATTTTTTAATTTTTTAATACAGTGTTAGCGATGAAATGAAGTGCATTGTGTAATTTACATTCGCGATGAATATTGCACTTGAATAGTAAAATCGCAAATTCGAGTACAGGTGAAAACTGCAATGTCGCCAAACTCGTTGATTAAAATAGAAACAATAATACCATTGATTTATGCGAATTGAAAAAAAAAACGATTCATCACAACACGAATTCGATAACTCTCATTTTTTTTTTGTTTTTAATACTTTCTCTTCTTATTTTTCGTAGCGCAAAAAAACGACAATATACTGTAAATCCACGCGCGAGTCGCAACGATATTACAATTTACAATCTCGAAGAAGATATAGTATATTGTATAATAATTAATTTTATGAAACCAAGTCGTCGTCGTCGCGGCGGCGTAACAACGATTGCGTAAATATTAACGAACAATCTTTCCTCCGATCGATCCCGGCGGATAATCGTTTAGAAAAATCGAAGTGCGCGAGGAGACTTGGGTAACGCGCCCGAGTGCCAACCCACGGGCGGCGTGGGTGGGCGATGACGGGTGAAATTCGCGAATTTTCCCGATGGCGGATTAGAGGGGGAACGACACTGTTGCGACAGATATTGCGCTTTATATTTAACGTGTTTTAATTGTTTTGATTTACGTCCGTTCGAGAGGAAAACAATCATATTAATATAGTTACCTAACGATAAGTGCCGTTGAGAAACGATCGTTAAAGGCACGTACTAATTATAAACGCGACGAGCGAAAAAATAAACGCATTGGATTTTGCGCTATACAGGGCGATTATTTTAGCCTTCGATACGAATGACCGCGAAAAATACAAAACGTCGAACACGTTCAATCCTCGATTTCCGTATGATTATAGGTACGCCGCGTCGGCCGAGGCTGATCGTTGAAGATTTTAAAAAACAAATACCATCCGGTGTGAATTCCACCTCGAATTGCGTTTCGCCTCGTTCGAACCCCGGCGGCACACGGCTCTCGTGGTAGTAATAATATTACAGACGACGATCGGCGTGACGAGGAAAACGGGACGAAAAACGTGCCGCCGCCACGGAGAATAATGCTGCTCGCGATATAATTATTACTATCGTACTTTGGTCCCGGCATTCGGTCTGTATACGGATCGGTGTTGCGATATTGTGTTTTAATAAACAAAATATTATAAACGGCCGATTAGAAACCGCGGCGCACGGCGATCCCTGGGGGGGAACGGAGGCGGGGCAAACGCGGCGGCGGTAGTGGCGGCGGCGGCGGCGGCGGCGGCGTTCTAATCGGACGGACCTGACCGAAAACGACTCGACTGTGCCGTACGTTCTTCAGTCGACGCTTCGTAGCACAACGGGAAGCCAGCAAGTTCACGACGACCTGTTGAGACTCTACACTCAGAGTCATCCGACATGATGATGATGATGATGATGATTCGGATAAGTGTTCGCGCCGCTGCATTGCACTGATTCGTTTGGATCTTACCGGCGAAAAAGACCGACGACGTCTCGTTAAAAATTAAAATAAAAAATTTAATCAATAATAATTCTAATCGATTAATTAAAAAAAACTACAAACTCTTTTCCGTCGTAATCGCGCGCGCAAAGTACACGTGAAAAAGGAATAGAAAAAAATCTTTGAATTTTTTTCATTTTCTCTCTCGTCGCGTTCTTCGACCGAGAGTCGCCCGATCCCTCGCATACGAATCGCGGTCGTAATTTTTTTAAGTCGAATTTTTCTAGATTGATTTTGTTTTTATTAATCTCGCCTTTCGTTTCGTGCGACCATCAAGTGCAAGTCGGCGAGTCACAGCCAGAAGCCATCGTCGCGCATCGCATCGCATCGCTACACAGTGAGTACACCGACGTTCGTCTACTTCCTATCCCGGCGTTCGCGTCGACGGGTCCCCCCCCCCCCGGCCGTTTCCGGTCGACCGTTTCTGCGCCGGGTTATCGGCAGGTAATACCCGTCGCGAGACGATTATTTTATCCGATCGGGGAAAATGGACTTTATAATTATAGTCGCGGCGCGGCCGACGACAATGCAATGTCGATAAACGTTCGCGAAAACCTGATCTCGCCCGGTCGCACGGCCGTTTTATCGCCGTCGTCGGTACGTTGATTCGCGGCGATTCTTCATGCGGCCGCGACGACGATATTAATAATAATCGTTTACACCGGGTAGAGGGGACGGCGGCGGCGGCGGGAACCGCCAAAATATCTCACGTAGGCGGCGGCGGCGCACACGCGCGCGGGGATGCCGTATTATTTCGACCTTATTTAAATCGTCTGGCGCCGTTCCGAGTTTATTTTCGGCCGTGATCTTTTTGAAGGGCACTTGGGGAGGTGGGATTTTTCTTTTTTTCGCTTCCGATCGCTCGCGTTTTTTCACGCACGTACGCCATCCTAGGTTTTTTTTTACGATACACGGCGGCGTCGAGTCGAGAAAAGACGTTTCCGTCGTCGGGAATTTTTATTATTATTTTTGGCACGTCGCGCGTCGTACTGACACGGGAGTTCGACGCCGCGCCGCCGCCGCCGCCGCCGAATGGGCAGGTGAAAGAAAAAAAAAAAAGAAAAGAAAAAAAGGTCCGCCGCGTGCGCTTTTCGCTCTCGTAGGCATAGAGTAGGACGGGAGAGAATGATGTGAGAGAGACGATTCCGTCTGTGTATAAAACTTAATATGGTCGGAGAGGAGGACGGGTCGCGCCGCGCGATCCGTTCATTTTACTTGTTTGATTTGTTTTGTTTTTTGCGTTTGAATTTTTCTAAATATTCGAGGTCCCTTTTCAACAGGTAACCAAACCCGGTTTATTGGTTATTGGTGTAGAGGTAGAATGAACGCGCACCGCCAGAGGTCCACGATGCGTGGCAGGTACACGGCAATGGGCTCCGGACAAGACGGCCCTCCGCCTCTGTGAAGCGCACGGACACTGCCGCCGTGTAGATCGGGATCGCCGACGCTCTTGTTCGTTTAGAGACAGATATACATATTATATATCTATTGAGAGTGTTGATTGTTGTTTCGAAGTATAAAAATCGAATATTCGACAACGTTTTTCCAATTTTCTAGCTTTTCTCTTCTATAGCATCATCATCTTCACTCGGTAACCATACTATAATATATTATATATTATTATGCATGCAATATATTATGTTATTGTATTACATTGTATCGGCCGTTGCATGCGAGTTGAAATTAACGTGCGCTGTGTGTGTGAAAGTATAGGTGTATATTTTGCTTATCGGCCAATTTTTCTACTCGCGATCGGCTTACTTTGGTTTTTTTGATTTTCATTTCGAATACTATTCGAATTCTATCGTCGGTAAACATTTCTACATTATCGATTACGTTACGCTTGTCGGTATTTAAAGCGCGTACGTTTCTCGACAAATCAATACGATCGTATCAAATATTTGCATCGAAAAATTATTCACACGACATTTGATACGTTTAAAACATTTCTCCCGTTATAAATTGCGCGCCGTCGTATCTTGCGGCGAATAAATCGCGATTTTTTTTTTTTTTTTTGTTCCGAATCAGCTTCTGATATTAATACTATTAAAACAGTAATAATTGATAATTTTCAAAACGCTCATTTGCACACCTTTTATCTGAACACCTTTTAACCCAAAATTACGAATATGCCAAGTATAGACTTCATAATAGTAATAAAATGATAGTTGGACGTTTCTTATCTCTCTTAATTGACTCATGTGTTCATAAATATACACACGTATAATATATTTAGGTATATACATACACATTTATAATAAATGTATACGTATTATATGATTTTCTTTGGTCAAATGTCTTTCCGAGTGTAAGTTTACATTTTTGTTTTTTTTTTTTTCGACAACAATCATACTTTATGTCGCATTAATGTACCAATAATTTTTCGTACGTTTCGATCGAAATAACGCGTAAGAACAAAGTCCGGAGAATAGTAAATTATAATAATATTTCTACGCTATCTAATTATCTATCCTAGTTGATAAACGCGTCAGAGTTCAAATTATAATAGATACGATAATTATCGTAAGCGTTTGGATGTTGATTTGCCGGTAAAATAATGAAACTCTGTGCGTTTTTTCTCCTCCGATTAATGAGAAATTCAAATGCTTTTAATCCCATTTGATCGGCCGTGATTTCCCGCGTGCTCGAAACATTTCACACGGGCACTAATTTTCATATCGATTCAAATGTATAAACTCTTGGGTTCAAAGTTCAACGTACATTTCTAACTCTGATATATCGACGAGAATATTGTTATTCATAGGTTATCGTTAAATTATTACTTGTTTAGAAAAAAAGCGTTTTATTATAAATATCACGATTATAGGGTTTGCTTAACAATTAAACAAAATGGCTTCTGACCTTAGAAGTACACTAATGTTTCATTGGCTTCTGATAATTATTCGCACACAATGTAATTTTCTTTCGAAATTAATTAAATACAAACACTTTTAGGTTAATAAAGGTGTTTTTGCATTTTCAAACATTGCGTTTGGGCTAACAACGCATTCGACCACGTCCGTATAGATATAATCTCGTGCGGATGACCACCAGTTTTGGTGAGATGAGTTTTCTTTATTTTGCGGTGTACCGAAGAAAGAGTAGACTGGCCTTTGCTTTTAAAAACGACGCTTTATAGTTCGACAGGGCCGTCTCGACGGCGCGGCGGCTGTAATAATATCTTTTCAAGAGTGAGTTTATGCTTTTTGTTCATTGTGGATGCTTAAGAAGGAATCGCACGAGGCATATTTATGATTTTTATTTCCGACTGCCGTCATCGTACGACGACGTTTATTAGTCTTCCGCATAGTATTGTAATATTAAAAATCGCTTTCGGAGTACACTTTGTCGCTTTCGCGGGTTTTGAATCTACGGGAAAATATAACTACATGTGCGCTTGTATCATTTTAATATCATTTTATTCGTTTTTTTTTTTTTGTTTTTTTTTTTTTGTTTATGTTCATGCTAGAATTACCGGAACTCTTCGGTAATGAACAAATAGCTCAACACTATGTTATGTACACGTATTGAGTTGTCGTATTGAGAGAATTTGATGAAACGAAAATGGCAAAACGTGTGTTATAGATATAGAAATGTATGTTTTATACATTTTGAAACCCGTTACGTGGTCACGTAGAGTCTAGGTAAACCGTCCGATGGGGCCTCCGAACACGTCGACGGCGGCGTGCCGCGTCCAAACGTATCTCGTAAACACATTTACACAATAGGATAAGCTCGAAAACTCCAACCAAAAACACACACGCCTCACTTATCGGACTCGTAGTAATTTGAATATGCGGTCGCGGCCGTTGTTTTGTTTGCTCAGGTTGCACAGTGCGCGTCGATCACTCTCAGACAAAATGACCGAGTGCTGCGACGTGAGGGTGGCTCACAGCCCGCCACTGTTCACTAGCCACAACGCGAAACCCGAACTGGTGCTGTACCAGAACATCAGGCTGGTGATGACGCAGAAACAGTCGCCGCTGTCGGTGCGCCGGTACAACGCGCGGTCGTCCAGCTCGCCGACAAGGGACGACCGGCAAGGCGCGCAGGCCAAGCCCAGGAGACCGTGTCTGGTCATCAGGACCGACTCGGAAGGAAGCATCGGGTCCACGTCGTCGTCCGGCTCGTCGTCGTCCTCGTCGTCCGACGAGAACGAGCCATCCAGCCCGACCAGGAGGAAAAAGAAAGTCGTTTTTGCCGACGACCGGGGCTTGTCATTAACACAAGTGAGTCGATAAATTAATAATTAGACCGCGCGTTGATCAAAATGTCTCCATCATAAACGGGCGAAATGGGTCGTGATAATGCCTTCAGGACGTACGATAAAGTTTTTCCAAAACGCTTGCGAATTCGTTCTGTTTATTGACGACATCACGTTGTCGCGTCGCGGTTGACGTATGCAAATGTACAAATCTGAAATTCCAACGCAAACGTCCTCGTTAAAATTAACAACAAAATAATATATATTTAATATAATATAAAATTATTTCAATACAAACTTGTGTGTATTATTTGTAAGAGTGTGAAAATTTCGGTTTCAAAATCATCATCGGGTGTAAAGAACGCGTTGAATATAAAATTTATATTTCCGAATACAATTATTGATAAACGATAAAATGTCCGAAAAAACCAATCGATTGCTCTCTGACAATGTAAAATAACAATGGTTTGTCGCAGGTACGATTGATGAACGAACCGTCGAACCAGCCGCCGAAACTGATGACCGTCAGCCCGTACTTGAACCAACAGTCGTCGTCGTCGTCGTTGTCGTCGGCGTCGTCGGCGGCGGCGGCGGCGGCGGCGGCAGGGGCGGGCGCCGTCTCGTCCACAGTGGGCGAGCAACAGTGGCAGCTCAGGTTCCCGCAGCCGGCCTCGTGCTACCTGGACTTCCGGCGCCGGCTGGACGAGAACAACATATCGCTGGAGAACGTGATCGTCAAGTCGCCGGACAGGCGGATCGTGGGCACCGTCAAGGTGCGCAACCTGTCCTACGACAAGGAGGTGTTCGTGCGCAGCACCCAGGACAGCTGGACCACGCACCGCGACACGCTGTGCGTGTACGTGCAGAACAACGCCATGGTCGGCGGCGGCGGCGGCGGACACGGCGGCCACGGCGGCCACGGATGCAACGGAAACGGGTGCGCCGGCTCGGCGCCCAACGTCACGGCCATTTACGACACGTTCTCGTTCCGACTGCCGTTGCCCGCGCACGCCGCGTCCGTAGAGTTCGCCGTGTGCTACAAGAGCACCGACTTCGAGTGCTGGGACAGCAACGACGGCCACAACTATTGGCTGTCGCTGGGCAACGGGTGCTCGTCCGCCCGCGGCCCCGCGGCCGCGTCCCAGTCGCTGCACCACCAGCACCACCAGCACCATCTGCACCAGCCGCAGCGCTCGGACGTGGTCGCGGACTTCGATCACCTGCAACCGCCCACGGCCGTCCACTACTTCGGCGCCCAGTCCAGGCAGAACACGTGGAACGTGTGGCGCGACCACAAGGACAACGACTCTTCCGCGTACTGGTGATGACGAGCGCGCCGAACGGCTGACACGTGAGTTTCGTTTCGTTTTTTCCACTCTTTTCCTCCCAGTCTTCTCGACTCCGAAGAATTTAGAGATTTCACGCGCAGAGTAATAATATATGTAATAACTAGGGCCCGGATTTAAATGCACTTGAAACCATACAGATATGCTCTAAAAAATAGCCATAAATGCATTTTACCACAAAAATGACCTTAAAAATGCCATATATTTTTTTTTATACAAATTATAATTTATAAATGAGACATAATAACCGAATACGGGTGACGATCTACAGTCAATAATAAATTCAGATAAGATAAAAACTACATCGAAAAAAAAAAATTGACAATGTGTATGGAAAAACCCGATAAACCTTCTTAAATATCAAGAAAATAATTATTTATCTTAAGATAATTTTTTGAATAGTCCAAGTTTTATATCTATATTGAACAAATATGCATTAAAAACCAACAAAATGACCCAATAATGCTAAAAATGCTCTAAAAATGAAAAAACGTCGAAATATGCAAAAAAATGCAAAATAAAATTTGTAGCTTTCAAACCCTCGTTACATGAAACGAATTATGTACTTGGAAAGCATTGTGTATGATCAACCAAAAAAATATGCACTTTGCATTGAAATCCTGGCCCTATTACTAATAACACATATAATCCTAGAGTTTAAGGAACGCGCGGGTTTTCAATCAGTTTTTTATTTCATTTCTATACTTGTCGAAGGCAAAAGGCGACAGCCGAGATATCGTATGGGTAGTTTTTTTTTTTTTTTTAATAGTAAAAGTTATTACGTTTCTTGTTAACCAGCCCCGTTTCACACGCCCGGTATGACAATAAATAGAATGAAAAAACGTTTCCGTTTGCAATTTCGAACCGCACGATGTGAATTCAGATAATCACGTACGAAATACGGTGGCGAGCGAACGAGTTCTCCGATCGGAAACGTTTTTCCAAAGCAACGGTTTAGATTCTAAAACAACTTGTTCGCCAAACCAGATCGCTCGTCGCCCGTTCGAATCCCGACCCCGAGGCCGTGTTTATTTCGCGTGTCCGCGGCGTGCCCGCGCGTCTTGACCAGTTCCAAATCGTTGCGATTATCTTTTTCGAGACGTCCGTGCTCGTTGTTCGAAACTCTTACACCAACGCGTGCGACCTGGGTGTCGGTCCGATACGATCGGCCGCAGGCGTCGGCTAATCTCGGGTCCCAAAGTTCAAGGCGCCATTGTGTTACGTTCTCGTTTCCCGACGTCGCCCAAAGCCATGTTATATTCAACTATTTTTTCGTTTCATCCTCGCGTCGCGCACTTCTTTATCGCTGCACTCGTCGATGCACTTTCTACACAATGGCATGGCGGTGTTCCGCCAACGACCTTGGGGCCCGTCTATTTCCGTCGTATCCTACTCGTAGGTCAAACCAAGCGAACCGCGCGCGCAATTAACGCCCACGGGGGATCTTGTAATTATTCGTCGGTACTTTTAAAAATGCTAACGTAACGTGTGTGTATGTTTTTTTTTTTTGCAGATCGTGGAATATATATATAAATATATTTTTATAATTTTTTTTTTTGAGAAAAACTCGCAACCAAATGACGTCCAAAGTCGAGCAGAATATCTGCGTGTTGCTGCCCATCCAATTTTACCATCTTATAATCGACGTGCATGACCGCGTGTGAATGCCGGATTATTTATCAAAGTAAAACACACACACACACACACACACACAACGTACACGTACACCAACCGCAAATCATGTATACGTTTGTTTTTATAAAATTTTTTGAATTTTTATAGGTATTTATTATAATCTTAGATTTAGAGCGTATGTTTAGAGAAAATCGATTTTATCCGTCTTCACATTTTTAAAATTATCATCTCGTTGAACTGACATTTTTTTTTTATTATTTATATTAAAAATAATTAGTTAGGTATAAATCGAATGCTATATATTATGTAATTAATGTCGTCGTTCGATCGAGATTTAAAGTTAGGTTTTATTTTTTCCATTTAATCCCTCGTAAAATTTAAAAAAAAAAAAAAAACAAAACAAAAAAAAAATCGTCTCAAATTAATTTATTATTCTATACACGGAAATGTTTATATTTTTATTTTATTTTTTATTACGTTTTATGAGTTTTACTTGTGTTGAATATTGTGTTTTTTTTTTGTTTTTTTTTTTTTTTTTAAACCAAAGTGATAATTCGTAAATCAAAGACTAAATGGCCATCTCATAAGACTGATCTATACATTTGTATATATTATAATATTTTACCCCTTTTTTTTTTTTTCTTTTTATCGCAGAAGAGACCCACCCACGCGTCCATTTGTTTTTATATAATAATTATTATGATTACTATTACTATTATTTTATTACTACTATTATTGTGTTCTTATATAAATTATTTGTCCACCCAGTTTTAAGTGATTAATATATTACTCGACGGAAACACAATGTAGTATGTGGTCCGATTACACGAGCGCCTTCTTTTTAACCTGTTATATCTTGAGATGGCCATAACATTTACAAATTATTATATTTAATTTTATTAATCGAATGAAGGAAAAATTACTTTTTTTCGTAATTTATTAGAACTAATGGTTTTTTTTTTTTGATTTATTTATTTCTCGCGTAGAAGAGTATAGTTTTTAAACGTTAGCAATAATTATTAATCGTGTTCTCACTCAGCCACGCGTTGTTATTTTATTACTTGTGATCATAATATTATATTATAAACCATTCAAATCGTGTAAATATATATATATTTTTTTACCTAAAATAGAAAAGGATCGTAAATCGTTAATATTAACGGTCCGTAGAGTGTAGTATAGCATAATATCGTAATTATTCACATTGATTATTATTATTTAATTACATTTACAAGTCCTATAATCACGCGGCTCTTATTTTTTTAAAACGAGATCGTTTTTTTTTTTTAATCCCTTAACTCTTTTAGTTTTATAACATGTACCCTCAACCTTTTTAGTCTCGCGTTAACCATCGATGAAGACGTAAAAACAAAACTAATTCTAGTCACTAATCTAATATCTGTAGGCACTTTCTTCGCACGATTCGCGCGCGAAACCGATAACGTTCCGCGGGGCGCATCGCTGTTCTTTTTTTTTTCTTCATATTTTTCGTTCACATCACCCGAACAACAACAACAAACACGTAATTCGCATAAAAAATCGCGTATAGCAAAAGCGTACGATTGCTGTACGCGATTTTTTATCGAGTTCATTTCGCGGGCGGTTTTCGAATACATATTTTATATTACATACTTGCAGTCGTGTGAGTCTTTTTATCGGATACGCATATTGTATAGTGTAGATCGCGTACGGTGGTATAGTGTTTTAGTGTTTATAGTCTCGCGACCAGTCGAGTATAGCACGTCAGGCGAGTGTGTTCCATTCGTATAAAACAATATGTCACTAGAGAAAGTTATCTGTAAAATATTTCGTCGTACCCTCGATTTTACCTCGGTACTTGGATAATATTGTATATTTTTTTTTTTTTGCGAAAGAAATCCACGATTAATATCGCCATTATGATTTCTATTATATTATTATTTGTACTTAATTATTATTATTATTGTTATCAACTATCTTCATATTATATTATCTTCATATAATATTGTTATCTTCATATAATATTGTTATATACATAAATAATATATGATTTATTGTTATTGAATCTAATAGATTTAGAAATGGTATATTTCATTAATTATTATGATTATATTATGATTATCCGTTTTATGTTGTGTATATAAGAAAACTGTAAAAATAAACCATATTATTCGAATATTGTAGAATTCGACCCGTGTCTTTATTATTATATACGTATTATCTCATTATATTGAATTGTATGGAGATTCGCTATCTAAACGGAACGCGTGGAATGTTCCAAAGAAAAAACACGCACACACACACATATATATATATACCTTTGTATATTAATTGGATTTTAATTAAGCACACTACGATTAATTGTTTTAGTTTTGGCACGTCGACAAAACTAATATATATATGTGTGTGTGGATTTATCGTATGTTTTTTTAGGTCGACGATGTCGTTTACCGGTGTGGTATTTGACGGAGCGATACGGTTTTGCCAATACGTCTTCTGCGTCTTACACGCATAGTCACATTAGACTTTGACAGAGTCTCCGTAATTAATATTCCGATCGTTCGGAACGAACAGATTATGAAAATTTGTATTTTATAACGACTATAATATTTAACGTTCCGTTTGGTCTAATCTAATGTCTACTGCGGCGGCGGCAGCGCGCGTTTATACAATAAAGTCACGATCGTTTACAAATCTTTCGGTTGAAAATTATCGATAAATGATCTTTATTAGTCAATAATTACGCGCATATTTTCGATACTATACTCGAGTCACATCGCATGGAAAATAATAATAGTTTACGGTACCTTGTGCGGTGTGCGCTGACTATTGTGTGTGCGTATCGGGCTATTTCGAGTACAACATTTTTTATTCGTACTTTCCATATTGGCTCTCGAACGAATATCTAAAACATTGTTCAGAATAAAAATTTAATTTGAATATATATCTAATATAATATATATTTATGAGGTCAAAAAGTAATCTAACCGCAAACGACCGTCTAAATCAGGTATCAACAACTATACCGTATACTAATAATGGAAATCGATGACAAGGCTAATAAATGTTTATCTTCTAATCGCTAATTAAAACCGAAAACAATACCTACATACAATCGATGAAAAGCTATTTGAGAGTTTGTTATTTTCTACACGCTCACGCGCGGACCTAACCGTCACACTGCCGAACACTATATCGGCGTATTTTTCGTCCTCTTCGAATGTAAGATTATATCATATAATTTAGTTATGTTAATATTCTAGTGGTTTTTCTCTGGTGTCTATCCAATCACTGCAAGTAAAACAAAATTAGTTATTATAAACATATGGTCATTGCTGAAATCGCGGTCGTTCCGAGTTATAAACAATTCGATCGAGATCAAATTTTCATAATTATATTATAGGACTAGTGTAAATAAGTGTAGCTCGCGACGTGAACGGTGGTGCTTACCGGATGCCAATAATAACAGTTATATTTTTATAACATTTATTTTTTATGATTTCGTATTCGTTTCCATAATTCACTTGGCTCATTTGTCACACAATTCCTATAATGTATTTAATTGACCGTTAAACAACACTCTAGTCTGTAAGTATATTAATATACATATAGTCAGTATATTAAAACGAATTGAAAGTAAATCACGAGAAATTTTATTTTGTTACGATTCACTAAACGAATAAAAATATATAAATTTTAGATAATATGTACCTTTTACATCCTGATGTAAGGGGTCGGCAACCTTTTTAACCATGCGGCCAATATTTTTTTTCAATTGTTCATCAAGGGCCACATTAATAAAAAAAAAATTCTACACATGCTATAATATTAATAATAAAATTATATTGCATTGCTGTTATATTTGATTATTTTACATGGTGAGTATAAAAATAAAAATTTGACTGGAAAAAATTAAATTGATTAAAAAAATTGTAAATTTGTAAATTTAATGCGATTTCTGTGCCTGCGGTTTATTAGTTAATTTTTCGACTCCTACTAGATAATAATAATAATTTTATAGATTAAACCGACTACATAACTATATAGTATAAGCTTTAACTATTAACGATTAGATTATATTTTATTTATAAAGAAAAAAGAACAATTAAATAATGTTGAAAATCATATGAAAAATATTATTGAACAAAAATAAAACACAAAAGTTAACCACATTTGTGCGGGCCATGAAAAATTGCTTCGCGGGCCGCGGGTTGCCGACCCCTGTTTTACATAATTAATTTGTCCCGACGCAAACCGAATGATATCACGTGCCCATGTCGTCAAAGGTACACCGCGTTCGACTGGCACGGGTCGTATCTACCTGCATATTTTAGAAAGTTTGAGAAACGTAAATATCAATAACTCGATGATAAACAATGCATGGATATTATGTATTAACGACAGTTTATAAAACTTAATTTTATCATTACATTAGTGTTAATGTAATAGACAAGAGAATCGCGGAGAATACTTAGTTATTTAAATAATAATTGCACGATTAAGGATGTTTAAATTTTTGCAGCGATTTCATTGTACTTACATTTTTTTTCCATTACGAATTGTTCGAAGAATATTTATGTTTATTGTGAAATGCATAATCTCGATGGACGTTAACCCTCTTCACGCGGGTTTGATGTTGCGTAATAGATAGGTATTCTGATATGAAACGATATCGATTCACTCAGGACTATGATACATACATGGATATATTATGTATAATAGATAAATAAGTTAGGCTATATAAGTGGCAGATTTACAAGAATGGTTTTTAAAATTTGAATCCCTAAACGTCGGCGGTATTATAAATTAATAAATTTAAGACGGATGTATTTGATATTTTAGAGATGCGTATCGAAGTTGAAAAATATCCTAAACATTTTAGTATCTAGAACTGAAATAAGGTAATAATTGTACTGTCCGAATATATAATTTATTTACTTCTCTTAGTGTATCTTGAAACGCCCACTAAACGTCCATCTCTGATGCAAGCATTTTTCGCCTCCTCTGAGAAAGTAATTAAAAATTCGCCACTGCAATTCTAATGCATTTAATGGAGCGAGCGTTATAAAATCGATTGGGTAGATATAGTTGGAATTTATAAGGAGTTTTTAATTTATTCAACCTTATTACACGATCGATTCATTGAACTGATCGGCTGCAAAGTGCCGTATTCAAAATAAAATCGGAAATTTCCGAACGTTCGTCGGGGCGATTTATAGGTACACGTACCTACCTACGTTTGTTTTCACAGCGTAAAATAATATATAATTGCTATAAATAACAACGTCGTGCTGCCGCGCCGGTGTGAACGATTGACTCGTAACGTCGACACGTATATTATGTGTTCATTACACCAACGTTTTTTTTCTTTCTTTAATATCTGACGTATATATGTATTTCGACAGTTGTATTTTCAGACGCTGAAACGTCATAGATATTTTTCGATGCCAAACGCGACGTCGTAAGTTTCTGGCTTGGTGCAGGGTTTACGTTGTTATTTTTGCCAAAAAAAAAAAAAAAAACTTTATCAAAAGGGTTTCGCGTGAAAAACAACTCTTTTCTCGCGTTGGTACAGAACATCCGTTATTATTACACTACGTTATATTCGTGTTCGTAATACACCTATGGTGTTGGCAAACTCAAAAGAAATAACTATCGAAAAAAGGTTTCAAAACCGTAAACAATGTTAATAGTACGACTATAGTATAGATATAGTACTTCGATAGTAGTAAGAAATCAAATTATTACGTATTACAAATTATTACCCAATTGTTTTTACCATGGTTTGTTGCAATAAGCCGATCAAAGTTCTCGTAAAAGTAATTCAAATGCAATACGAGTTTCACATTTTGGAATTTCACATCTCATTTCTGGTGAACTTTCCCGACATCAGACCAACCTATTCGCAGACTTTCTATGAATTTCTCCCGCCGCCACCACCCCGTTATTGTTAGTTGTGTTCTTTCTCCCGTGCTCTTTTCTCCGAAGTCTTCGTTGAAACCTACAGGTTAAAATTAATATTTTTTATGTATTTTTACATTTTTATTTTTGTCACCGGTTTCTTTTCCCAGGTGGTTTCAATCTTTTTCATATGATCTAAAATCTTCTCAGCCATTATCGGTTACTAATCGTTGGCTCAAACGAACAAGAATAAGAGTAAACAAGTACAATATAAGTCATAATTTAATGTATAAAAGTAGATGTACACACTATCTAATAAATCGATTGAAAATTGATTAAATTTATTCGATTTTTTTAATCAAAATGTAAGAACGATATTCAATAGTAATTAAAGACGTACTAGCTGCATATATGGAATAAAAAACCTTTTAAACGCGCGTGTTGTGAGTGGTCATAGTTTTTCGGCAACATCATTATTTCTGAAGAGGATCGTCTGACGGTGAGTTAAGCCGTGCTCGTCCCAAACGTTTGACATGTTTTCCACAAAAAGAAACCACTACAAATGAGACGCTCGAAATGATGTTTAAATGATTAAAATAGCAACACTGTCTTGTCACTAACATTTTTCGACGTCATGCACGGTCGGTTTACGTAGTATAAATTCGTCCTTATTATTATACGGCTGGCGTTTGAAAAGTTAGGAATTCCCGATTTACAGCTGAAACCAACTCGATAAATTATTACAACGCGATAACATAAGACGATCCAAGATTAATCGTAATCGTTTTTAATCCGCTAAATCCACGCATTCGTTATTATGAAACGTGTAGGATTTGTAACAAACCAATACGATTATATAAGTTCTTATTATATACTGAACGACGGCACATACCTCTATAATTTCCGTTATCTTGAAGTAAATTGAAATCCTCTGGAAATTACCGTTGTACTCAAAAGCTTAGTACTACTGATAATTCGAAATAAAAAAGCGTTATCGTATTTTCGTTATCTCGAGTATATAAACTTCAATGACGTTGACAAATTAGGTTGAAACTTCTACAGGTAATATGTATATTGTATATGTACATTTTTTTTTTTTGTCAGTAATGCATGACGACGAGTTTTCGCATTATCAAATTAATAGAAATAAAAACTTATTAGATTAAAGCGAAAAAGAAAATGATTTATATTATAACATTATACTAACCGATCGAAAACAAAATGAAATATGCGTCGAAAACATATATTTATTGAAATGTACGATAATAGGTGGGTCGTTATATTATTTGTATTTTTTAATATCAAAATTTATTTTACAAAATACCACGAATGTGTCGATATATTGACATGTTTTTAGTTTCTCTTGAGATTCGAAGCAACGGGAGATCGCCGTATTAATAAAAAAAAAAAAAACGTTTCAAAATGAGTTTAAGACACGCTGAACGACTTGGGCCAGACGACCGTTTGTATAAACGATAAACGAAGCGCCAGCTAATCGGCCGTTGTTAGAAAACGGTAAACAAAGTGATAATTCAAGTCGATTTCGCTGATCTATTGAAAACGTACACACGTTTCAACAGATAATACCATGTACACGTGTTCGAGATGATTCCGGATTTCAAAATAGAGCTGAACAATGCGCTTTTGTGCATCCGAACAACAATATCGTCTTCGCGAAATCGTTTGATCGTCACGCACAAGTTGTTCGCTCTATCGTTTTCGATAGAGTTATCGATGACTTTTGTTTTTTTTTTCTTCTCGCGGCGGCTTTGCACGATCGGCGTTCTTTTTTCGGTCGTCGGTTTCGTAGAAGAAAAAAAAAGGTTTCTTTTCGACGACGACGGCGAGAACACGTCCGTCGGACGGGGTCAGACGGCGTATAGGATATGCAATTCAGCTACTCGAAATAATGCCGAACGAACGCGTCGCTGCGAGAGGATGTCACAACCGTTTTCGTCGCACTGCCATCTGGAAGGACGCCGGGCGCGGGCGAACCCGTGGACCGACTCCAAGTTTATTGTCAAGATGGCGCGCCCATTATTGGGTAACGTGGTCGGTGCGCAATAAGAACAACGATGTTTCGGCGCAAGGGGGGAGGATAGGCGTACAGACTCAAATAAATCGTGAATCACCGCGGAATTTTCGAAAAGAAAAAAACAACAAAACGAGGGGGAAAAAATTCGTTACGAAACCGAACGAGGTCGCGGCGCGGGCGGCGGCGATGAACATTATGACCCCGACGACGTAGTTTTCGCGTTTTGTTTTCTCTCTCAAATCGTTTGGTTCAAATCGTTTCGTCGGCGTTCGCGTCGATCGACGATATCGCGCGCGCGGCCTCGAAGAATATCAACGAGATCGATAGCAATGATTATTATGGTCTTACACAGTGGAGCACGGAGTCGTGGCGGGAACGGCCGAGGAACAACGTCGTGGCGGCGGTGACGCGTGTTTCCGCCGCGCGTCGGATCGTTTAAATTTTAATCAAGTCCGTGTCCTGCGAGCCAATTTTTCTCGAATCTACTTGGGGGGGCCCCGAGGTCCGGAATGACGCCGAGTGCGCGCCCGGGACAAGATAATCCCAAGAGTGGGTACTGGGTGGGCGCTCTGCCGCCGTTCGAACTCGGGTGAATTAATTGTTAATTTAAAACGTTCATAAATCTCAGCGTTCGAATTAATTTTGAAACCGCCTTACAACCGTTTCGTAGCGCATCGTACGATATCCGAGTCGAAAGCGAAATAAACGACGCGAGTAGGATTATCATTATTATTATTTCCTAGTCGGTGTGGTCGAGCGTTTTATTGTTTTTCCACGCGAAAGTTGACCGGATTATTATTACGTACAGCTGCGCGCCGTTATACCGAATCATTTTTTTTTTTTTTTTCATGAAAAATAATTCCGTTCTAGCTTTGTATATTTACAACAACGGGGACGGACGACAGGACAGCTGGCCGACCGCGTCCGGCTCGTTTACGGTTCTCGTCCTAACTTTTTAAATTAATATATATATATATATATATTATATTATTATGTAGGCATTTTGTTATTATAAAAATGTAAATGTACAAAAAATATGATAGAATTACTCGGTTTATAATTAGTATATATCATTTTTGTTTTTAGATAGAAAACACAAATTTGGAATGCATTTGTGACTATAAAGTCAAAACTTAACTGTACTTTAATTTTATTAGTTTCTTTTATCTATAATCCACTTGGAAATTTCTGTGTTGAAAAAATATTGAAACGATTTTTTTCGCCATATTATGAAATTAAATATTTGTTTACTATAACAAAACGTAATAAAGTAAAAGTGTATTTTTGTTTAAACAGGTGTTTATTTGTTTTAAAAAAATGTAGAAAAAATGTATTATTTTAGGTTTCAGTCGTTCACGAACAAATTCGTTTACGAGGTAGCGAAAATATGACTTATTTACCGCGTGAAAAAAGTTGGGTCGCTGCCCTTCGCCACCCTCGATCGGCGCCTATGAGTTTGTCGTTGTGTCGGTGAACTGATTAAAACTAAAAAAAAAAAAAAAAACGTTTGAAATTTAAATAATTTTTTTTAACATAACATTGCAATTTATTTTTACTAAGCACGCGTGCAATACGATGTATAAGATTTGTTTTACGCCGTACAAACATAAACTTTTTACGAACAAACGTGTGAAAATGAAAAAAAATGAAGGAGATTTAGAGTTTGAAGGAAGCTTTGGACTTGCTTTAAAAGTTTTGTCAGTTTTAGACTTTGGTATAGGAACGCTGCTTAATTTGTAGTGAATACATTGTCCCCAATGGCGACGCGACGGCGAGACTACTTTTTACACATATTCTTTAATTTATTTTTCTCAGACTTACAATATGAAATATTACGATATTTATTTTTTTTTTTTTGCATCAATCATGCGAGAATTAATATCGTCTCGTCATAATACCAAGTGATTAAATTGTAATAAATATTAAATTGGTATAAATTAGTACTCGGACGGAGTGTTTACTTAATCCACAACAACATTTTAGATAACTTTCAAGTTTACGCATTATTATAAATCAATAAATTATTCTCTCATTGCAAATACAGCTATAGACATTGCTGCAATACGAGCGTATAATATTTATGTATTTTATATTTAGCGATTGTTCTATATAACTATGGACTATGGTCGTGACGGCTGGCAGCGCGTGTTTAAACTTTAAACAATAAATTTATAGGTATATATGCGCTTGATAGAGGCGAATTCCAACTAAAACGCTTTCACTTCAATTTTGAAAATAATTCATCTGACAGAAATTTTTTAAACATTTTAATCGTTTCGGTATTATAGTACCAGTTTCGTTTTTATTAAACTTATGAAAATAATGTATATCGCAAAACCATTAATCTAAAAGTTAAATAACTTGGGAAAAAATGTCCGGCACAGATATTTAAGGAGATTATTATGTCGAGTATTTATGTGCTTTTCATATATAAACCTATTTTAAATTTACATTAATTAAAAAATCCATTAAAATGAGACCAATTAAATGAAATTATACACGCGGTTTATTTTTATTTTAAACTTATGGATTTTACAATGTAACATACAGTTACGACATGAGTACCTATTTATGTGATTTTATTTTATTTTTCGGTAAAAAAAAAGAGTCATCGAACGATAAATCATAATTTATTATTTTTAAGTAAGTTAGATCGCGTAAAACCCCGATTAAAAGTTGTTCTCCTTTATTGTCAAAAAAAAAAAATGGCTAGAAATGTCAAAAACGATTTCGACTTGAAATAGATTTTTGAGATTGGAACCGAACCGACAATAGAGACGAATAAACCCGGTAAAAAAACTGCAATATTTATGTGGACTCTATAGTACAACGTTATTGTTATCATATCATTATTATTTTCGATTGAAAAGGCAATTTAATCGAAATATTTACAACCCGTTCGATAATTAAAAAACAATAAATAAACGGTGAGACGCGAATGAGTTAGATGACATGAAAATATATTGGGCGGGACTACGACATCTGCGTATTGACTAAGGAGTCATGATTACACAGTCACCGGAACAATGCCCTTTCAGACGCCTGGTGGGATTACTTAAAAGAGTTCTGGGCGTAAGTCGGATGCTGTGATTGCGATTAAACGTGCGTCGGAAATAGTGAAAACGATTATATAAATATATACTCGTATATATATATATGTAGACACCAGAAGCGGATTATCCGATTAAAACATCACTCTACTGCGTTAATTGAGTGAGATACAATAACCGTTATAGACGCGTACAGTTGTTTTACCTCAGCGTGTAAACGCGCGCGTTGCGTTTTCACGAACGATGACAGTCCCCATACCGCAACGCATCGAGTACAATATCACGCACCGATTGTAATTTGACCCGAATTGATGTGACGCGTAACGTTTCGCTGTGTTTCTGTGTGTAAAATCCGGCGCGACGTGTGCACACACGTCGTGTAACGTACTCGAACGTATTGTTTCACCATAGTCGTTTTTCCGTGAAACGAAACTAGGGTGTTGTAATCATGCCTTTACGACGCGCGTGTTGCGCAAAACGAGTCTTTATAACTTCACTTTACTTACTAATAGCCACCTACGCCTCTGGTGGAAAATCAAAAGCTTCAAAGTCGAATGTGTATGTGTATACACACACACACACACAATATAACGCCGTAGAAACTTTATCAAGCTTACATTTCTTGTTCGTAAAAGCTCTATTCCGAGTATCCATATCTATAAGTGAGAAAACGCGAGAAAACATTACGCACACCTACATAATATTATTATATAAATATATTTACATATACGAGTGTAATTGTGTAATCATAAAAGTATAATTTAATGACGACATTGCTCGCGTAACGTTTCTCCAAGCGTAAATTTATATATTTCATAAACTTTGCTCTGCAAAACGAATAAATTGATATGTTATTCAGACTCTACGAAATTTCTATCGGTATGCATCGTAGCGCGCCGCGCCGGTTCATTGTGCGTGAACGTTTAGTAAATCGCCACAGAGAGCCGGTTTAAAAAAAAAAAAAAATGTTTACTCTCAACATTTTAACAACGTTATATGAGTCTATAGCCTTTTTATCTACTGTAAAACACACCTAACATGCGACATTAGTTATAAGGTGTTTCGAGAATATATTTTTAAGACTGACATTTTTTTTTAATTATTAAACGCTCATATTTTTTACCGAACACGAGAATAGGCGACGACGGGCATTGGCCGAACGGTAAAAACTCCCTGGACCACAACGACAGTCCTAAACTATTAATAAAACTACAACCCGTTATAAAACCTATCCAAACAGTAAAAAGATGTAAAACCAACGAAAAATAAAAAATATCCAATAAAATTATAAAATAATAATACGTATTACCGATAATATTCATTTGACAACAAATGCGAAGATCCGTCATTATATTCTCAAATCGCCCCGAGATCCTTTGCAGCGGTCCGCTTGGTTTCTTCAAAACCTCGACAGGTATCTACACGAAATTCCTTGACTTCGTTTTGAAACGTTTCCCTTTTTTTTTACGAGTAATTTTAAGGCTTGACATTATTACGCGAGATTTTTTTATTTCCTTTAAAATTCAAACTGTTCAAACACAAAGACCGGTGCGTTAATGTAATTGAGTAGCTGCTATATATTTATTTACCGGGTTTATGACGGAATAATTACGAGGTAGATTAATTTTTACGACTTGGAGTTTCATATTTTCGGCAACTTTGCTCAAGAACGTTTCGAACATAAAAATATACTGCTTTTCCTTTCTTCCGGTCAAATACAAAGCACTCTGGCGGCTCGGGTTGTAGGTAAACTCGGGTATATGTTGGTAAGCTATAAATAAAACATTTATTAACGCGAATTTCGGGGGTTTTCTTTTTTTCATTGATTTTTATAATTTTTTCATTTCTCATAATATATTTGAAGTATAACAATTAATATATTTTACTACTGACTATTATACACAAACGACAATAATATTACGTTCCATTGGCAGAGGTGAATTCAAAGGTTTTTAGAAAATCGTATTTGTTCGGCATCGAAAACGTAACAATTGGTAACACTTCTGCGAAGGAGTGGAGAGGGGGGGGGGGTTCGAAAATGAAAATATTTTTCTAATATAAAAGCGTACGTCGACCAAAAGTACCCTCACGAGGTGTTTATTGATAACGTTAGGATTCTAATCGTTAGGATTTAATCTAAAATGTTCAAGCGTTATACTCAACAGCTCAAAGCATTTGATTTAAACCGAAAAAGTTTAATTTTATACAAACAAAGGTGTGAGAGATACTTTGAACGTGTCTCAAAAGAATAAATTATAAATGTAAATAAAAAAAAAAAAACGTCTGCAGAAATTATTAATTGGATTAAAACCTAGTCGTGTAAGTTGCATCTTTAATTATTGTTTTTCTCGTATTAATTAACACTATTATTAAATTAAAAATCATTTTCGACGGACGCCCGTGTATTTATTTACAAATTAAAATTACCATTAAAATATCTTATTATTTTTTTATACACCGTTAGCGTTCTTATAATAAATAAAATCCATCTATTTATAGTCCACACTGACAACAGACCAATCACAGATTGAACACGGGTAATTATTTATAATTATTAGTTATTTATATCTGTAGAAATAATATTTTAAGTGGGTAATGTATAAGTATAGAATAAATAGTGCAGGTATCATAAAAGTCGTGGGCATTTGAACCTAGGTAACCAAACCCATATTGCCGCGATAGAGATAAAATAAAAAAAATAAATAAAATGATAATTCGTGTTCTTTTTCTGTTGCAGTTATTTCAAACGCGTTATAAAATTAATTGTGTTGTTGAAAACCGTTTGATCGCAACACAAAATATAAATTTAATCCAATTTTAGTATTATACTTACTTAAATTAAAAGTAATATTATTATATATATATATTATATTTATGCTATTAATTAAGTCGATACTCATAAAAAAAAAATCAATTGATTATGTTATTTATTATTATTGAATTAAATAAGATAAGGTTAGGTATTTTTGTAAGACGAAAAATGTGTTTCACTGAATCGGTGAGATTATCAAAACACAACAAGAACACGATGTTAACAATAATAATTACTCAATACGAATGTGGTTCAATTAAATTTGCCGTGTGCAGGTCAAGAAAAAAAAAAAAAAATGAAAACCAATTTAAAGTTTGCGCAGTTAAAAATAAATACAAGGTATAACACGAAAACGGTGTTGTTTTTCACTTGCAATTGTAGTAGTAATGAGATTTGAAAAATAATTGGTTTTTAAAAGTTATTCCTAATGTCGTTCGTTAAAATAATATTACATTATAATTTATACTGCTGTACACTTATACGCGATATTAAATTTTATAGTTTTACTAGTTACAACCAATTTGTAATGATCGCAATAACGAAAAGTTTGTTGCCCTGTTTGCTGCGCCTCCGTGACTCGCTCACAGTGACAATTAAAAATAATCTGTTAATAATAATAATAATAATTACTATTCGGAGTAATTTTAGGCGTTCGCGGGAAGAAAATTATCGTTTTGTTTACGCATTTTAACGATCGAATGAATATTTCGAATAGTATTTTATGAAACGAAGGACCACAAGCCGAAGGAGATGAAAAACGTGTTCAACAAAAACGTACGTTTATAATGTTAAATAACGTCGCAAACTAATTTCAAGACAAAATCTTTTGACCATCAATATTTAACGACGTTTATGATGGAATGATCAGTGATTTAATCGTAGGCGTTCACTGGGAAGAGGCGAGAGAAGACGACTCTCCCCGAAGTGTTACGAATGAAAATTTAAGAGGACTTGATTTTTTTTAAGAAACAAATTAATATTAAATATTATATAATTACTTTGTTTATTTATTTTCTATTTTTATTAATATCGATTTTATTTATAAAAATTTAATTTAATTAATAATATGGAAAAGGCAATTATTTGTGGTTTATTTTTTGAGTAGTTCAATTTTATTCGAAAAAAATAAAATGTTATAAAATACGCGCATTTTATTTTACTATACGATGATGTATGAAAATAGTTTTGTGCTCGAAAAGCATTGTTTAGAGGTACGGAGAGAAATTTAATTAGCACTTAAATCCACTCCCATTAGTCGTCAATAATTATGTATCAGAACAATAAATTATACAAAATAATCGACTACCTGCATGTGCTTCATCGCTTCATGTCGGTTATCTTGTAATGAAAAATTCTCGATTACTTAATCTACAATTTAACCGTAATATGAGACCGTCTGTAGTATCATCTTTAATCAACAGTAGTTTTAGATGTATTTTTCGGACGGAGCGACTTGTTTTAATAAAAATAACACGTAAAAATAATATAGTTAAAAAGGGAATAAAATAGTGTCGATGCGAATAACTACGTTTGTTCCGCGTGAATTAAAACTGAAACAAGCGCGCAATTTCGACACAATACAAAACACGACAGGACGAGAATAGGTTTACTTGTTTTAAAATGTAATTTTCGTTTCCATCACACTGCGGGGCTTCCAACGTTAAAACGGCGTTTGCAACAATACAATCGTGGCGTCGAACACAATTGGATTCATAATAACAATTTAATTAAAACGTTCCGAAACGTGTTCTTAAAACGAACGAAATTAATCGGTCGTGCCAAAGAAAACTGCGAAGTTCACACGCGTGTAACGGCGAATGAATTAACAACATTTTTCGGGACGATGATGTCCGACGGTGGTTTGAACAAGACTGAAACGGTTAAAAAAACCGTATCGAGAAAGTCGACGATTTTCGTCCGAATAAATTTCACCTCGCCCTCGGTACCATTGTGTTTCCTGTTGGGAAAAAATTAAAAATAATCCCGACTTCGTACGCGCAAAAAAAAAACAGATTTCCCTTCTCGCCCCTCGTGTAGTATATAATATATATTATATAGGTTCGTGGTACGTGTTGAGCCGGATTTGCATTGGACAGACAAAACAGAAACACGAACGAAATATAAATTAAGATCAAATCAATTTTTTTTTTTTGTCGTCACAAAACAAGTATACTTGCCGTTTATTCTTAAATTTAAATTTTGAAAACAATTCGCCCACAAAATGTAATAATAATTTGTTAATAATATCATATTTACAGCAGTACGCACACTGATAAATACTAGTGTAAATTAGCAGTGTTGTAAAAAAATAATTTTTAAAAAGTATTTAAATAGAGATAGATATATCGACTTCAAAAAAAACTTGAAAAAATGTACATTTAAGAACAAATACAAATACTCATCGTGTATTTATAAATACTATTTTTTTTTCATCATAAATTTAATATCGTTAGGGGTAAACCGTATCTATCATTTTGACCATATTTTATTGAAGTTTAATTATGAAATTAATAATTAATTAAATATTATCCAAAATAATGTAATGAACTAAATAAACCGACATAAAATAAATGAACTTAATTTGATTAAATTTTCAAAGTACCTACCTATTAAAGAGTATTTGCATTTTAAATACTGATATATGTGTAAAAGTATTTTAAATACGATTCGAATAAAACTATTTAAAAAGTGTTTAAAAAGTATTCTAAATACTTTACGAATATTTAAATATATTTACTCAAATAGTTCTGAGACTGTAAATTAGTTACTAATACGTTATATTATAATATATTCATGACGATTACCTCATTACATCTACGGTGGTTGTGTGAATAATACTTTTTATGTCTCTCAAGATCCCTCTGCGACAAAGTTGTTGTACGTGAAAGAGTTCAGAGAGTTCTGCATTATCGTTTGCGTTTTTCGTCTGTGCGCGTGCCGAAAGGAGTCGCCTTTATTGGTTAATTTCAATAGTAACTGTGGAAATATAATATAGTAATATATACATGTGACGATCACACGTCATTACATCCACCCTAAACTTTTTTGTGTTGAGCCTCAACAGGAAAGCTGGAAGGTCACATTTATGAGAAGAAAAATGTGAATAAAAGAGTGATTTAATTGAATATAATGTTCACGGAGGGTTGTTATTAATACTATAAAAAAGAGATATGGGCTGCTTAAGAGTGAAATGAAAAACAGTTTATTTTACTTTCATTTACATTGATGTTTTTAACGTTTTGATATTGATATTTATTTAATGGATTGTAATGGGTGTTACAGTTTTTTTTTTTATTAATTCTAATCAAAATTACATATTTTTTTTTTAACCGAGTTTTCTTATACATTTTTTTTTTACATTTTTCTCTCCTCAGTTTTTTTTTTACATTTTTTTATTTTTTTATTTTTTTTACTAGGTTTTTGTTTTAACTTTCTTTTATATTAATTTTTTTTTACTTGGTTTTTTTTTATATTTTTTTTTACAAAGTAAAATTTACTTACATGCTATAACGTTCGTGTTCTATGTAGACTTGTTGAGATGTTTTCCGGGTTCAGTTAAATTTCGACGGCGTAAGTAATGAATGCACGTGTGTGTGTGTGGTCACACACTAGCCTTCGCTACCTCTGACGGCTCGTCGTCGGTGGCTTGCTGTAGAGGTTCGGTGTACGCGTCGTCGGCTTGTAAAATAATGTAAGTACGGTTGCACAATGCGCACGCGAAAGTCACTCGATAAATTTAATTTAATCTAGTCGCGATTAATAATAACGACAACATTGCGCACTGTCGCGGAGAAAAATAAAAACGTGACCGAACGGAGCTTTCGGAACCGCCGCCGTCGACACTACACTGAACCGCGGCGACCTGCCGCCGTAGATTCGCGAGTCTCTCGATCGGTCGGGTCGCGTGGGCAACTCGGCTGTCATTGGTCGGGCGGACCGAGCTGCTCGGCTCTCATTGGCCGTGTGACACGCCCAGTAATGTATACTGTGACGCGAACTTTCCCGTCTCGCGCAAACCCACGCGTCAATAATATTGTTATTCGTTTTATTACTATTACTATTGTTACGTTATTGTGACGTCATCACGAACTGGCCGGAAATAACGCGTTGTGTAACATTTTTTCGGATTTCCTGTTTTTTTTTTTTTTTTATGCGGAACAACGTGCTGCCATGAAGCAATCTTCTCGATATATCGTGAGAATCCTAAAATTCCCAGAGCGGCCCCTATTTCGATAGGGATATTGCGCAATATCTAATATTGAGCAATATTATTGCGCGTACTGCTCGATAAAGATTGTGTTTGTTTGAATTTAATGAAATTGATTGCGCGATATTGAAAAATAGTCATAATGGACGAAAAAAAAGGGTTCAGCTCGGAAATATTCCCACCTAGCTGAATATTTCGGTACACGCCTTTATGACATCGTTGTAAACAACGTGTAAAAATCGGCATCGATACTATGTGTGCGTTAAAGGTTATTCGAGGTCAAAGGTCACGAAATTGGCCTTTTTTTTTAATATCTCGCTTTTTATTAGTCGTACGATAAAAAGTTTAAAGTGAAAATTGTAGAAAAAGTAATTGTCTACAAAAAAGGCCTCTTGACATTTTCACGTAAAAGTTATAGTTTTTGCTTTATAAGGCCAACAAAGTATACACATTTAATGAAATATCATTTTTTTCGCTAAAACCAAGTAGCTTTTGCGTTAATATCTCGCTTTATACTGGTTGTACAAAAAAAAGTTTTAAACAAAAATTTTAGTGGACAAAATTATCTATTAGATGGGTTATATAATATGTACGTATATATATACGTTATATATCCAATCGTACTTGCGGTATAATAATTTTAACGTTTACTATACAAAATAACGATAATATATAATATTATATAATAAAATAATAATATAACTATTACCATTGATTTTATTACTAACTGTCGTTACAGCTGTGATTTTGAACTTTTCGACCACGATGTAATATTACTCAGTGTTACAATTTAAAATATTATATCTTAAATCGTGCCCGAGATAAACTGATATCGCGACGTGATTATAACGTAGTGATCGTATATATTATTACAATGGCCGAGCTCGACGACGACGTTTACGAGTTCTTATTTCGTAGATGCAGAAAATCGAATCGACTCTCCTGTTAGCGGAGTCGATAAATGTATATAGATCGGCCGAACACGGACACGCGAGGACATTCGTCGTTCGGCTTTAGGTTACCGTGGTCACCGCCGACGTGTTAGATTTTTATCGAAAAACGAAATGCGAACGAGTTCGGAAAACTTGGACGACGAGACGCCACTGCCGATGACGACCGTTTACCGGCTGGCGTATGGGCAATCGGCGGCGGCGGCGGCGGCGGCGGCCGTCGAGCTCCGGCCGGACAGGGAACAGTCGCGGGCGGCGAACAGGTTCGAACAGAAATTGATGGCCCTGCGGGAGGACACGCCGATGGTGTCCGAGAAAGTGGCGACCGCGTTGCTGGCGGACGTCCGGCGGTCGACGTACGTGCGAGATTTCGGGCCGAAGAGGCGCGCACGAACGGCGATGAGATCCGAGGCCACGACGACGGCGGACGAAGCGGACGAGGCGGACGAAGCGGACGAGGCGGACGAAGCGGACGAAGCGGACGAAGCGGACGAGGCGGACGAGGCGGACGAGGCTGACGAGGCGCACGAGGTGCACGAGGCGCACGTGGCGGACGAGGCGGACGAGACGTCCTGCCACCCGTTCGTCGGAGTGTCGCGCAACGTCAACGTCAAGTACCAGGGCATCGTGCCCGCCGAGCCGTACTCGCAGCCCCGGTCCGAGTATTGGTCGTCGCACAGTCGACCGGCCGGCCGCTGGATCGCGGAACGGATCCTGCACAAGAAACCGCCCGAATAAACGCACCGGGCCAGGATATACGCGATTATATCATTAGGCCCCACTAGGTCTCTATGCTAGACGCGCCCCGTAGACGTGGCGATACGAAAAAAATCGGCCGCGCGCGCCTGTAAAAAAAACAAAAAATAAACGTACGGCGAGGTGGGTTTTTTATTCTTCTTCTACTTCTTCTTTATACGGCGGCGAGTAAAAACGGACGAAAACAAACGGCTCCGAGTTTGTTTGCTTTGAGCGTTTTCGTAACACTATATACTGACGAAATTACGAATATAAAATTAAATCGATATACATATTATGAATATTAGTGTGTAAGTGCGAGTTTCAACGAATAATAATTTATGATAAATGAATAAATCTGCGTGCTCGACGAAACGTTTTCAACAATCGAAGAACGTGACTGCCGCGACGCGTCACCGACACGTTTTCGAGCATATCGTCTCTCTCTCTCTCTCTCTAGAAGTAGTCCTGTGTCTCTGCGTGAAGTGGAAAAGAATTTATGAAAAACACCCGCCGTTTGACAATTTATACGTATTCGTGAAGACTCGAGCCGAATGTGATTACATCGAATTAACAAAAAGAAAACGAATAACACGAATCATAAAAATCAAAAATAGTAAAAAATCGTGTGTAATATTATCGTAATATATATATATATAGACATCGGAGTTACACAATCGATCTATTTTATTGCTTCCTCTCTTATCTTATAGATCTTATTCTTATCTTATTCGAGGACGAAAGGAACGTCCTCGAATAAAAAACCCCTTTCTTATAGCGTACACTATTTAAAGTGGCCGTTATCGGGATTACCTTCTTCTCGGGTTTTCTTCCACAAATTCGCTGTCTTGTTGATAGAATATTTTCTAGACCAAATTTGATGTCTCGATTTCGGTCTTTTAATTTGTGCGCTGTGGACTGGAATGTAATATTTCGGCGGATGCTACCTATACAGGTCCACGGATTAGTATGTATATATGTCGCGACGCGCGTCTATTGTATCCGTAGAGAAATAAATACCTAAAACGTATTCCGTGATCAGAAACTGAAATCGAGGCGGGTCTCTGAAAAAGCGGAACACACCTCCGCGGGCGTAATACTCTGCCCGTGTAGTCACGCGAGCTTGCATTGTTGTTTGGACGAATATTTTAATCGGGCGATAATAATAATGATAATAATAATTATACGTGACGAAAGAGACGAGATAGATATTCATATACCGCCGCCGCCGCGCCGTTCTATTAATTAGAAATCCGGCCGAACAACAACAATGATTACTAATAGCATTTAGTACGCGGTATGTATCGCGAGCGATGTAAAACAAAGTGTTCCGGGCTTTCCAGTCTAAAGTGCCCGCCGACCCACGTGTTTAATTGGGTAGAAAAGGGTTTGGCTCGGCGGAACGCACGCGCTCGTTAAGAATTCGATTCACCTAATATTATCGTCTCGCGTATCGTGCGATGCAAACACGATATCGCGGACATAATAATTCCGCGAACGTATATTATTATAATATAAAAAGCAAGTCGGCGGCACTCGATATTTTCGAAAACTTAGCGCGCAGGGTCGCAGTGTCGTCGTGTCGGCACGGGTCTCGAACACGGACGCGTGTAATCGGAATAGAGTTGTACGCGCACGTATACCTATGTTTGCTAAATGTATATACTAGTTACATTGCGCGTTCTATACTATTAATTACCCGGCGACGTGAATAATTTATTATTAATGATCCGTGCATATTACATAGACGCGAAACAAAGTGATCCGGCAGGCATTCTAGCACAGAAACGCGTATTTACGTAGATAGAGACCCGGGGTTTTGGAGGGGACGGTCACCCCGCGGGCGGCGCGCTTTTGTCGGGGCAGCAGCACTCTTTCGTGCGACCAGATTCGTATTGTGCGATTCGTTGAAATATGACCGAGACGTAAACGAGTTGCCGAAAATGCTCGCGGGAAAAAATATATTGTAATATTTATACGAGATTAAATTATTTCAAAACGATCGCACGACGACGACGTGCGATATTATTGAGTAAGAATAAAATAACGGCCCGTGATACGAAAAGAATGACGACGACGCGACGACGGGGGAAACGACGTGCACAATCTTTTCGATTGTGTTTTTCCTATTTCGAATCTCGATCGTTTCCGTAACGGACGTGGAAGACGAGGAACGCGGAAACGTCTGAATTCGTCGCCGTTTTATTGAAATAAAACGAACGAATTTCGACAATAATTATTATTATTATTCACTATTCGTCTATTTATTTCGGTTCGCGACGTTCGTATCGTGTTGCTCTGACGAAATCCATTTTTTTTTTTTTTAGACACGGCACTAAATATAGGCAATCGAGGTACGTATTAGTTGTAAATGATTATTTTACTTTTATCCGATGTAAGACTAAAACGGATGCTATGAATAATTCAAAAAGACAACAATCTATAAAAAAATCACGAAAATATAATCACCGTTTTCTTGTTTTACATATTTACAGATTGTATTATTTCTTAAATCAAAAAAAAAATATATATCGTACCATATAAATCACGATATTCGTGAAAATAATCGTCACTATTGATAACGATCGGTTAATATACCGACGAGATGTGTTTTAACTAATGGACAAGCGTACGCCAAGAATATATTATTATAATAACGTGTATATTATCATCCGAACGCGCCGCTATTCGTGACTGCGAAACACTTGTTTGTTAAACGTTATTGCCATATTGTTTTAATCGATATTCTACGCGACGACGACGACGACGTGTGCGTTTATTGAAACGTTTTCGACGTACACACGAGTATACTACTTACAAATTACAACTAAAACATTTCTAAAAACGATATTTGACCGCGAGATCGAGTTTTTTTCAACGTGATCGTTGTGATTTCATAAAAGTACTGACCGACTCGATCAGTCAAAATGTTGTATTCGCGTTCGCGTAATCCACATAATTACGTCAAACGAGAGTGATATATTGATGTAAATGTGTACATAATTTATACCGTACGGGTTAAACACGAGACCGCGCGCGATTGAATTTCCATTTTCAGCCAAACGTTTGCCAAACTAATGGATGGTATAATAATAATAATATATAGTAACAAATATGATACGACAATCACTTAACAAACAGTGACCTTAATTAATGTGCTCTTATATAATATTGTTTTAAGCGATACATACCGTTAATTAGAAAGAAAAGAAAATAATCATTATAAACGTTGAAAATAATGCGAAACGTCGCGCGTTCGACGTAAGAAAGAAAAACGCTAATGTTCTTTTCGACATAAAAACTAATATTATAGTGACGCAATATTTTTGCCGAGCAATTTAATGGCAAGAAAAAAAAAATAATAATAATAATAATAATAAAAACAATTTAAAAACGTTATTGCAATCTGCGTAAATTCAAAAAGATCGCACGCTGTTCTAAACAATTAAGAGTAAATTATTTTCCACCATTTTTAAATAAAGTGTATATATCATACTGTAATGTAATTATTATTATTATTATTATTATTACTATTACTATTACTATTTCCCTCTCGTTTTCCAGCAACTTGACTTTTGACCGTTAATTAAAACGTACTGCACACCTTCTCTTTTATTTATAATAAAATGTTTTAATAACGTATAGCGATCAACACGGTCGCGAACTTTTCGTCACGAAACACATTTTACATTATTTCAAATAATACAGACAGACTTTGATTTAGTTATACAAATATGCATATAATGATTTTTTTTTTATGGTGTGGCGTTCAATAAATTAGCATATATATATATATTTATCAAACGTTGTAATAAAAGTGATTTTTTTCTACGACCACGATGTCATCTCGCGTAAACATCCGATAAAATAGTTTTATTATTTTGTTGTTTTGGACTTGAAATTTTAGAATTCAAAAACACGAATTCTCCAGGCCTAATTGATAGCAGCGGTTGTTCGGTATTAATCGGCAGGCGCGTTATGCGTAGACTGTAATTATTGTTAATAAATGATTGTATCGACTTTTGTAATTTCTTCAACAAATATTGCGAGTACACCGCAGCTGCGCGTATGTCGTTTTACACAACAATCTTAAAACTCCTAGGTGAATCTCGGATTTCATGACAATTTATATTTTAAGAACGTTTCCTTCGTATTACGTATTATATATGTATATATTTGATTTCTAGTCATGCCTAAACACTTTGTATAATTTTATCGAAATAATAACCACGTGATTTGTACTCGGTACATGTTCTTCTGCGAGGGGGACTTTTGAATTTTAAATATTTCTAATCTCAGCAATATCTCCTCCGTACAGTTTACCAAACATTTATTTCCGAACATTCGCGTTCTGCATTTCCATATATATTGCCAAACTGATTGGTCTAATGATATTCACCGCCGCCGCGCCGTGGCTTTGCGTTGTTCATCTTTCTTCGGTTCCACGAACACTCGTTACAATAAAAATGTCGAACAATAAGCGTACATGCGACATGTATGTAATAGTATAAACCCCTGACCACTTTACATAAAAAAAAACAAAAAAAAAACAAACCCCGCGCCGTTTCGTACGAAAAAAAAATCCAATACACGATCAAACATTGGAAACGCGCATAATATGTAGGTTAAGCGATTTTTTTCCCATTGTACATTTGAATTCGCCCTATTGTTTAAGTGTTGAGGTTTCATATTACACGCATCGAGAGAAACGCAATTACAAACACAATGGAATGTAACTGCATTTTTCTGTCTCTCCATAAATACACATTTATAATATAATATACGTATATTCGAACGCGAGTATATTTTAAGACCGAGCATCTTGACTTTTGTATGGTACGCGTAGCAGTTTAAATTATTATAAAGCGGATTCGAGTGAATTATCTATTTGTTACGTGTTCGAGTGGATTTTCGTCATTTCGTCGAACGCCTAACGAGAGGGAGAAAAATGGCGTCGTCGTCGTCGGAATGAAACATTCACGCGGCCGTTTGTACACGTATGTTTTATAATTAATTTCTATACCGAAATCGATCGGTTAACGTCGCGGCCCGCCGCACCCCCCCCCCCCCCCCATACGTTTATGTGTCGTCATATTTTTTACCGGTTTAATAATCTAATTATACAGCGCGCCCCGCGAGGATTTAATAATTTAAGCTCCGGCCCAGGTATAATGCGGAGTGGTGTGCATTCGGTTATAATACGCGATTTTAAATTCATGGACCTCAGCGCAAGAAAAATACAACTCTACCCCTCCTCGGTCGGTTTCGTGTAAACGTTTTCAAATCGTCAGAGTGACGACACGGCTATTTTTAATAACGATTAATTTTTAATATTATGTTTATGACCATATTTTCAATCTAATCGCGTATAGTGCGTATAGCATCATCACATTTTTATCGGCGTTCAGAAAGCAATAATAATGTGTTGAACAATCAGTTTGTTACAGACGAGTATATGCGCGTTCGAAGAAGTAAAAAAACCTATAATATTAGATTCGACCGTCGTCGTCGGCGGCCTTTTTCGACCGTTTCAAAAAAACGTCAGTCACAATAAAAAAAAACCCAAGTTATATCGATTGTGGATTGTTTCTTTTTTTCTCACGATTTATACCTATTTTCCGACGTTAATCCGTATCATTGACTTATCGTCCATACTAATGTCCACGGCGCGGCGGCGGCGGCGGCGGCGTTAATTTCGATACGCATAATATAATACAGTTTGCTCGCGTGTTACAACAACGGGAAATGCACTCGAATAGTATATATAATATGTACCTGCAAATCAACTGTATTGTTTGCCAGAACTCGAACAACACGATAATAATATATTAGTGCTCCGTTGTGCGCCTGATCCCGGTGAAATTTCTCTACGGATAAATAGAAATTCCTGTACGTTAAAACAAATCGTATGCGAAATACGTACAAGTGACCACGTGCGCGGTTTTCGAGGACGCGATGTATTTTTAATTTTGTAAACACTAGCTAGCTCTGTCGCGCTGTTTCGATGATATGTTTTTCGTTGTCGTTTGATTTTGAAATCTACACAATGCATTTGTGTGTCGGTTTCGGTTCTATTCGTCCGATCGTTTATGCCGTTTCAATTATAAACACCGACGAAAACAGGCGGACAGACTACTGTTTGTCGAGCTGAGCTGTTTGACGAACACACGTGATGTTCAGAAGACGGAGAGAATTAAAATATTTTAATTTCCTCGCGGACGACTGTTGCAGTTCGGCTGCAGATAGTGTTGTCGCGAAACGATTTCTACTTGTCCGATCTCATCAGCTACTATTCAATCGGATCGAATTAAATTTGAGCGATTGCAAACGGTTTTAATAACGCGAGGCCGCGGTACGGCATATAGTAAGCCGTATAATATACATAACATGAACGTTAATAACAGTATAATACTTTAAAATTTCACCGACTCCCCTAAAATGAGATGTGATGAGCAATAGCAATAAGCGGATAAGTCGACCGTTGCCGCGACGGTGGAAGTGAAAAAGGGAAGTGCGATAATTACGAGGGAAAAAAATCGGGGGTCCTATAAGTCACTAAAATTAAAATAAATAATCTCGAAACGGCGTAATCGGAATTTATTGTTATTTACGTTTTTAATAATGGTTTCAAACTTGTTTATGATTTATTTGGCTTATTACGGCAGTTTATAATATGTATTAATTCGTGTTTACTTAGCAGTTATCATAATAATAATAACGATGAAAAAAAATACTGCTTAGTCTGAGATGAAAGAGTTCATGCGCTTTGTGTCTGGTTTTTTTTCTTTCCTCGTACAGTGTTCGACGCCGCCGTTTCGTTTTTAAATACGATTATTCAGCTCGTAGTGATTTTCTTATCGCTCCTACCAACGACGACGTGCTCGTAAATATATATATTTGTGTATGAAGCTGTCACGAGTTCCGTCGAAGAAATTTTTTTCATCATTTTTTTTTTTTCCGTTTTATTCGTTCGGTCATGTCCAAGAATACGCCGACCGCGAGTTGATTAACATAATATTATATTAACCGTTTAGACACGCTATACCCATTTACATATTATAAAAACCGATCCTTTCTCCATTACTAATTACATTGTTCCCGAAATAATAATATTCATGTAGCGGATACCGTCGGCGATATCGATTAATTAATTACAAAACCGGGATTTACATCTGATATTCACGGCCGCGTTTCGGGTAAGATAACAAACGAAAAGTAGTCGGTTGGTAAAAAAGCAGTTTTTTACACACGATCGTATTGTTTTCGAGTCCCCCGTACACGTGTTCTACAAATTAATCTCCATCGGACATCAGAAAAAAAAACAAATATATTTCAGTGTTGTTCACCTCTAACGACGTGTTAATCAATTATTCCGGAGCAGTCGATGCACCGCGTGACGCGACCGAGTATCGACTGGGTGTTTCGTACGATGCGTTTCCGTAGTCCTCTTGGCGGGACACGCGCGAATTTCGACGAAATCTTCCGGCCGGATTAACGAACGCGCGTAGGTATGAACTTGGGTTTTTTAATAAGACACGACGTCTTGCGTCCCGCGTTTAATGATTTTTACGTTACGAAGAGGAAAAAAAAAATTCCTGAAATTATATGGGCGCACCACTCGTTTGACGGATAAAAAAATAAAAAACAATCATCGTAATATCACGAATAATTTATATTTTTTCGGTCATATTATTTTTCTTTCCGAACTCGTTTAACGACCGCACTTGGACGAAAAGTTGTTGTATAAACGTATATATTATACACACACACACACACAATAATCATCGATTTCTATCTCGTGTTCACTTTAGGTACACACACGCGCGCACGCACACATACATATAAATCGGCGGCCGACCCTTAGCCAGCAGCCAACGCATTGACCGCTTATTATTATATGTCCTGCCACGTCCTGCCCGCCGCCGCCGAGAGCAATAGGTGTGTGTGTGCGCGTGTGTGCTCGACGGGCTCGTAAAAGCAAATAACCGCCGGCCAACGGCAGTAACACGACACCCCTCGGACCGGACTCGCCCGCCGCACGGCCCGCGGGGGCGAATGAATAAGGACTTTTAGGCGATCGCCAAGAACTGGAAACCTCCGCCGCCGCCGCCGCCGCCGCCGCATACGGGCTATTTCCGCCGATACGTTTCGGTCAATTTATTTTTATTATACTGCGACGATCGCGACCGCCGCCTTGGGAAAAGCGAACTAGGTCGAATCGCGGGCCGAATAATATTTTATCGCGTCCAAAAAATCGGCAACACTCGTCGTCGCGCGCTCTGTACATGATATTTTCGGTGTCGGAAATAATGACGAAACGTTGAGAAACTTTACTCCGCCCTTTTCCGCGGGCCGGCCGTCCGTTTCAACAGAGAGCGCGCGATTTTTTTCACAAACCGGACGTCGTCGTCGCCCGGCGGTACGTTATATAGCGATCCGGTTCACCTCCCGATCCTCATCAGAACGGCGGCGGCGGCTCGTGTATACGATTCGTTCGGGGGGCAGAGGGCACTTGGCTCGGGTGACAAAACATTTAAGCGAGTCGTTTTCAAACGACACTCGTTTTTTGTCGACCCAAAGAAATAAGAATTCGTCAGACGTACTGTTAAAACGTTATGTTCCCACTTATAGTGCGCGCGTTTACAATATTTTATAGTTACAATTTGATAGAAATCAATAGATACAATCATTATTGGATCGAAACTGCGCGGCGGACGATTATTACGTAAAAATCAACCTCGAAAATAACGCGTCACTTTTGCATCGACAATAATTATGTTTTGAACTGCGCGTTTCGTTTGGAATTCAACGAGGTTTAGCAGGACGAAAATCAATAACAACCATAATTATTACGAGTGTGTAATGTTTTGACATGTCAATGACATGTAGGTAACTCGTTTTTGATTATTCAACGAATTATTAATTTAACAAGATTTATCAAATCACCTGTTTAATATTATTTTCCATCGGATAAGTAAACAAGTACAATTTTTGGAAGCGTTTCAATAGGTATACTCGTACTTACTAAAATTGTTATTCGACACGAAAACCATTATTTAATATTAATAATTGTCGTAAACAATTTTAATACAAACTATTAAATATATTTCAACAATAATTAAATAAAATAAAATAAAGCTCTTGCCTTGAGTATTATAAGTAAGAGTGCAAAAAAGTCACGACCGGTTTCGATTAAAAATCATCATCGGATGTAACGAGCACACTCTAAGGTACTTATAATATTCAAGGCAAGACCTTTATTTAAATTAATTTTATTATTGTTTAAATATATTTAATAGTTTGTATTGAAATAATTTTGTATATTTAATAATATTTTGTTATTATTTATGAGTATTAACTATTAAATATTAATTTAACTATTTTGTTTATTTTGTATTTAATATAAGTCCAGTTTTAATTTGCAAGTATCGATTTTATTTATTTATCGCCCTTTTTAATCCAATTAAAAAATGAAAATCTCAAGATTACAATGCCACAACAGTAGATTACATATCGATCTACAACTCAATTTTTTTTAATAACGAAATACGATCGACGGGTTTTTTTATTTACAAGACATAACGTGTGAAACGTTCATCGATTGAACCGAATCTATAAATTCTTTACACGTCAGTATTATAGTTACGATGAAAATATTATTCCTGGAGTTACGACGACGTTACGTAGTCATATTATAGAGTCCGATCGAAATCGTATTTGAAGTTTTAGATTTTTTTTGCGGTTTCGAACGGTTTCCAGTAACCTTTTCGGTTCCGTTTTCCAGTTCCGCGGACATGGATTTAATGCCTGATTATTATTACTTTGAGCCGCCGAAACTCGCGAGTCTGGTTCCGGCTAATTTCGGCGTAATTAATGCGAAATTTGCAATTACTGTTATCGATATAACAGCAACGGCGCGGCGCCCGATGGCCAATTGCACTTTCCGATCAAACACGCGGGGTGCGTGTGCGTGCATGTGGGCTGCAGACGTGCATTCAATAATAATCGTCCGGAATGAAATACGATAGTAAAATTATTATATATATATATAGATTTTTATTAGTCAGCGGTCACGTATACAGTGTGTACAGGCGATTTCAATAGTCTCGATCATTGTGCACGCTGGTCGCATTTTTAATGTAATAATTTACGTACGTATTATTGAATCGTGTGACTTTCAAACTAAATGTTTATTTATTTTTTTATATATATGTGTGTGTGTATAACGTCGAACGCGTATTGCGTTTCATAAAAGTGGTAAAACAAGTTTTTGTCGTGACTTCTGAATGAATAAATGAGCTATTATGCCAATTGCATTGCTATTACGATGCAGAAAAAAAAAAAAAAAACAACTAAAAAACTCATAAAAGCATTAGCGGTCGAATGAAAAACCGTATATTTCCTTTTTATAATATGCCATGCGCGTGGCAAAAACCTAACGTTTTCCGTGCCAGGGTTGCGACTAATTGTTAAATTGTTTTCTTCTGGATTCGTGACAGAAAGATTATACACTTATTTCTTTCTGCTACTATAAAATACAACCGTGTCAACGTATTTACCGCGCATACGAATTTAACACACGATTGCTTTGTATACCGAGCGAATAAATATTATATTTTTTCATAAAATATTTAATGTTTTTATACGATTTTGCATACCGCGCGTTACGATTCGTATTTGTCCGTTCGATCACACGACCCAAAAACAGAGGGAAGAAACTTATATGATTTCGCTTTTCATCGAGAAAAATCACTCTAGTGAATGAAACTAGTGCGTATTGCTGCTGAATTTTATTATTTAAAAAACAATCGTTTTGAAAAATTCTAAAAAATCATTGAACTGTCGAATGAAATTCTAAAAATAACCGTAAAAAAGCAATTATTCACACAGTGTGTATATAGTATTATTATAATATATAGTATGCGCATATTAATTCAAAGGCTTGCACGAATGATTAATTTTTACGAGTCATTAAAATATGTGAAAAAAAAAAGGATATGTTATGTAAATGTTGGCACACGCGAAAAATGAACGATAAATATTCGAAACGCGATTTATTGACACACCACCAATAATATCACACGAGTCTGATACCAAAGGCGCGTATAGTTAAATTATAATATTATTACAATATTATTGTGTACGCAATCGTTTTTTCTTATTGCCGTAATGAATTGTAAATAAAATAGGTACGTTGTTCGGATCGACTTCGCAGAGTTCATTCGGAGAATGAAATATGACACTCTATTCGTAGACTATTTACATTTGAGTTTTATATATAAACGACAGTCGAAATCAATATAATAATTATTTTTAATTCGGTCCGTTTAAATTTGATTACCTTAACGAAATCGATAGCCATTTATGTAGAATTAATGTAAATTTCGGGCATAAAATATTTGTTTTTATTAATCCCCGGGATAGAAATGTCAATCTCAACTAGTTTTTTACGATTTCTCGAATTAATTAGACGGAATTTATAATAATTAATATACGCGCTCTTCTAACGCAGAACAGGTTTTTATTGTTTGAACTCGTCAAGTGAACATACCTACGTCCGAGTATTGAAGCAGCTCGTGTGAGTTCCGACGTTACTAAACTTATCAACTGTACATAATACAGGTCTAGCAACATATTTAATAGAGCATAAAACGCGCACGAGTATATTATAAACAAATATTAAACGCGCGCCAGTAAATAAATGTGATTATTTCTTTTCAAATCATAAAACAAAGCAGTGGTTATTGTTTGAAAACTAAAATAATAAATTTGAAAAACAAAACGTTCATTGTGAATACATACATAATAAAGCCGTAATATTTCAAAATTAAATATACCGACCAATACGCGCAGGGTTTTGGACACAATTCAAATTCTCTGTCGTTTGAACTTTTCGGTTTTTATTTAATATTAAACTAATAAATATATGAAACACGTTTCGATTCATTTAGTTTACGTTTGTAAATTATTTAAAAAAAAAGAAAGAAGAAGCTAATAATAATAATAATAATAATGTGTAAAATTGTAAGTCGTTACGAACAAAATATTTACACATTTATAATATGTTATGTTGTTTACCGAATCGAATGTTATTCTATCAAATGTGAATGAAAAAATTAAAACAGAATCGAATATTAAACTCTAATAGCCGAATTTCAGCCGAATCATTCTTTGTGCCGAGAAAAAAAGACAGCGAACCAGTGATTGACCTTATAGACGGTTAATGGTTTCGTTATTTGTCCGATGTATACGTACTCGAACCCATCGCAAACGCGACATTGTTACAACGGACACAAATAATTGGAATTATGACAAAAACGTCACATTAACGTCACGAAACGTAATTGTTTATAATAAAATATGTTACGCGCGTCTCGCGTCAAACGATCGTGTAATAATTCTGCTAAACTCTCGAGTCCATTCGCGCCATCATCAGCACGTTACACGCTTTGATGGGTCGTATGATATATTATAATATCGTCACCACTCGACTGCAGTTGGCGTGTAAGTATAAACGGTACGCAATACAACGAAACGATATATTAATTCATAGACACAACAGAGTATAATGTTTTATTTTATTTCAAGGGGGCCTTAAGTGCCTCATAAAATTGATTTAAAAAACGCGAGAGAGACTAAAGTTATCGACACGTAAATGATCGTCTTGGTATTATACTAGTGTGTTTTTAATTCACTCGAATAAGCCGTCCTTTTATGGCGAATACATTTACAACGTCATCATCGCGTACAGAAAACTAAATTCGGTGAAACCTCTCTGCAACGGATCGCTTACAGATTTTAAGCGTTTACAAAGGCGGCCGACGTGCATGCAAATAAAATTAACGTTTATATAATATTATGTATATTATATTAAAGGCATACCGAAAAAATTGAAATCCTTACTGACAATTGGTAAAGTTTGGGTTCTGTTCGCGAGTCGGCCGTAATTTAGCGCGCGTTCCGATAATATTGTTTTCTATATATCTCGAACGGAGGTTCGTACACCAAACAATGGGTTCTCGGGCGCGTCGAGAGCGTCTCTCGGAATTAATAAAAAATAATATTCCGGCGACCGTACGCCCCGCGACAACAGTCGCGCACACACGCCGTATTGTTTTCCGCGGTAATTTATCGGCGCGACCGTTTCGGTGAAATATTCAGACGGAAGGGCTACCTCTCGGGGCGGCCTTCTCCCGCGGGTCGTCGTCATCGTCGTCGTCGTCGCCGCCGCCGCCGCCGCAACCATAACGGTCATCATCGATTAATTAAGCAGCGTTCATTTCAGAAATGCCCTGTGGGACGTTTCACGCTCGGAAAGAGTAGTCCGTTCCTGAATAACTAACAAACGCACACAGGAAAACAGTACATAATTTATCGGATCGGTTAATATTAAACGTGACGCCTCGGCCGTGTCGTGTGCGCGCGCGCGAACGACGGCGAGGTCACGATGATGTTACATTATTATATTAGCCGCGTTCGTCTGATTCGCGTGTTGTCCTGCCGAAGGACTCTTCGGACGTCGTATTATATTATGCACCGCGCGCGCGAGCCGATAAAGCGATTTTACGTGTCAACCTTTTTGTCGAGCCGAGTTTTACGACGAGATATTTTATCATCCGTTTCGACCGCGTTTGTATTATTACAATATTATGATTATTATGATTAAAATGACTTTTACGCGCGACGTCTTGACGCGTAGTGTTCGCAACAGATGGTGTGCCTCCTTCTGTATGCGGAACCATATCCGGAAGGCCGCGTTTCCATCTAATCCCGTGTCTGTACAGTCTTATCCGAGTTTGCGTGATTTTAAACGAAAAATCCCGAGTAATTATAACTTTTTGAGATTCGTGATTTTTTTTTCTCATCGATTTGACGCGGACGACGAGCTCGGTTGACGACGACGCCTTCGTGGCTTCATATTGTAAAGAACACTGTTATTGATAGTAGTAATAATAAGCCGACACAAATAATTTTCGCGGAACAACCGTGAAAGCATTGAATGTGGTGATAGTATTTTGCCGCTGTTCAGTAATGTCTTCTATGTACACATAATAATATATTCGATTGTTGCTTGTCAGTTATTAAAATCGTTTTGAAAAATCGACGGAGGAATGATAAATCGATTAATTTATTTTGCGCGTTCGAGAAGATTTAAATTTCCAAGATTTTAAATTTAATTCTAATCGAAACGTCGAACTCGGTCGATTTAAATAATCTGTTAGATACGATTTTTCCCTTTTTTTATTTGCCGTCAAATTGCATTTTTATAATACTATTTAAATAGTAAATCATTTGATTTTTTTTTTCTTCATAGAAAAGCAATTTGAATATATTATTTGAAAATAAGGTTCAGTACGAAAATTAATTTATCGTCGGACACTGTGGAAACGTTCGAATTATTTAAGTATTAAATGCTATACTGTATATTAAAATAATTCACCATTAAAAACAGAGTTATAGTATACAATTATACAAATAATAATACTAAACAAACAGAAACTCCATTAGGAATAGTTTATAGTGGCAGTCGTACTAGTTGATTTAAGATATTTGAGGCCTCGGGCGAAACATAATCGTATTTCGTTGCCGCTTCTAATAAAAACGTTATGTTATCCTCGCTTTAATACTCGCCTTGTAATATTTATGCGATGATAATAATAACAATCAAACGTAGAGAACGGGCAATAGCGTTTAAACGGCCGAATTGTCTGTCGGGTTCCAAACGTTTTCAGACAACGGTTGCGAAACGGTTTAGAAGTACATTACCGCGAGAGTATGGTTTTCGTTTTGAAAATTCGAAAACCGACAAAAATTAAAAACAATCACACTCGCAATTGCGTAGTTTGTGTTCTCGTCGGTCCGATGCATAGATTGCTTTTTGAATCGCGACGAAACGAACAATGCGACGAACTAACGATGATTATTTCTTACAGAATATAATATACCTATATTGTATAACAATATTATGTATACCCAGCTCGTCTTGTTAAAGTCGAGTTTTTCTTCCGTTCCGTTTTGTTTCTTGGCGCGTATTTTTTCGTCGAAAAAATAACGAACGTTTTAATAAACCCAAAGTACGGTCCGTATCCGATTTCCGTCCGTCCGGAATATGATATACGCGCGGACGAATCGAAGAGTGTGTATACATTATTATTATTTACAGACGAACGGAGAGAAAAATACGTGCGCGTATTCGCCGGCGACGACGAAGGGAAAATAAACCCATATCGCCGCCGCCGTGGTAAACAACAATAGTTGACGACGACGTAACGTCGTCGTCGTCTCGAACTAGAAAAACAGTAGAACGTCACATTTCGCGTCGCCTTTTGTCGTCGAGATATCGTTTTTTTTTCCCCTTCTTCTTCTCTTAATGCCGCGCGTATACGCGACACGCACGCGGCTCGGAATTTTCAGCCCTCCGCTGTATATTATTTTAATCTTCCTCGCCGCCTCGTCTCTCCTCGTACCGCGGTAGTGTATAGACGATATTATATGAGACCCCCTCCGCACACAATAAGATGAAAGCTGTACGCAATAATAATAATTTAATCACGCGGTATAAATCACGTTTCGTTCGAAACAACGTCTAACGCGTGTAATTATTTCTAATTAGCATTATAATAATACTCGTACGACGCGGCACACGCGCGCACTCGACATCGATTTCGGATCGATAAATATGCGTACGCGCGCTCACGTGAGAGCTTTTATTTCCGTTTTGACGGTGAAAATCTGGAGGAATAAAGTAACGCGATACGAAATAAGGACTTTGCTCGTTTTTTGTTCGACTGTTTTATTTTTTTGCCCTGCGAATATCCGCGTGTAGAATGTATATGAACGCCGCGCCGCGGCGGTGTACAAAAGAGTCAATCGTTATACGCATTGTTCGTCGGAGTCGACACGACTATATTTCGATAAAATAAAACGCGTTTTTTACGTAATATAATTCAATTACGTACATTCGCGTGTACGAACACGTTCGTTTTTTTTTCTAAGATATTAGTTTCCAAGACAAATACGCAGATCAAACTATGCGGTCGAAATAATTTGCTATTGATATTATTGATTATCGAGCCGCCGCGCTGTTGAGATATTATAAATGTCCTGTCTCTTATTGGTAGTTAAATCAACTATTTACAGACTCGTTTTCGTCTATATTTAATGAAAAAATAATGAAAATTAATCGTTTAACATTTGAATATCATATTAAATAAATATATATAAATAATTAAAACGAGTTAATGAGTTTAATAATAAATAAAAAAAACTACAACGCGCGCGCGTCGGTATAGTAGACGAATCGACAAAACAAAACACCGCGGACGACTATATTCGACAACGGTTCGAACAATACTGAACCGGTAAAAATGGAATCGAGAAAGTTGACGATCTCCGTCCGAATAATCGATGTCACCTCGTCCCACGCATGGGATATGCCATTGTCTTGATGATAACAACATCGGATTTATTTTGTTTGTTTTTTTTTTTTTTTTTGAACACTAAACAAGACTACACTCGTTTCATCATCATCACAGATGGTCCACCTGGTTTTCGCAATCATTATTTTTAGAATTTTCAATAGTTTTTTTCAACAACACACCTAAAATAATCGAATCAAATGCTCAATATTTACCCCGAAAATGCCTTCGCCAAAAATCTATCATTGATTATACTGTTTCAAGTCGATGGGATGTATATTTTATTTTATTTATGGAATAGAGTTTGCCTTCAAAAAAAAAAACCGTTAATTTTACTCACGTGGTTTTGAGTTTATAATAATAATTTATTACAATTACAACAATAATAATATTAATACTTTTGAGTATAAATATTTTTTTCTCGCAACGCGTTTAATTCCACATTTAATGTTTATTTTCCCATTAGCAAATAGAAATTATGTACTTGTGTAATATTAACAGTTATCATTATATTAACAACTTATTAACATATTACTTATTCATAAATTCGTTAATGGATATTGCTGTCAATCACATTATACTATAAATAACCAATACTAAAACATTAAAACCGAATACTCATTTGTCAGTATGCTTAGTGCTTACTCATAATTATCATACAACTCTGTACCTATAACGCGTGTTAATTTTTTACAATAAATTTTTTTTTTTTACAAAATACTCGTTTTACGAAAAAAAATTTAAAGAAATAAATGTCAATGCAATCGTGTTACTATTTGTTGAGTACGTTTTTAGAAAGAATCGAGTATATTATATTATTTACTTTGAATATTGTATTCTCGGGCGTCGCGATATCGATATAGTTTATGCTATATTATATGTTGTTTAATTATTTTAAGTGAATCGAGAAATCTTGTTGTTTACGATATGGTTAATATCTTTAAGTACAAAATACCCATTGGCATTTGGATTTATCGAAGCAATAGACAATTGAATTGAAAATGAACAAAAAAATAATCCAAACACCGTGCGATATGATATTACACGTTTTAGTTCTAGATTTTACTATATATGAATTCAACTCACCGGAGAAGTATATTATTCTACTTGTTCGTCATAATCAGGGCTAGGAATTGTATGCAACAGCATGTTTTTTTTGCGACTTCTGATTATTGATTTTGTCAGTAATGTCCACGAATCACCTAATGATGAGATAAATGGCGGTGTTTTTATTTTGCATGTTTTTGCATATTTTGGATGAAATGCATATTAATGCATATATTGAATAAAATGAATATTATTGCATATTTCGATTATAAGAATGCGAAAAATGCATGTTTTATAGTATATTTCGACATCATGTGACGTTGAACGGAGCTTCAGTCAATACAAAGCCATACTACGATCCAATCGCCGATAATTCGTTTTCGAAAATTTAAAATAATATGTGGTCGTAGCATGTAACACACGTATAGTGAATGTGAATTATAAATTTTATTTCTAAATTATTTTATTTTATTTCTCAATTATATTAAGACAAAAAGCCAACCACTGATGTATTTCAATAAATAAATATTTTTTTTTAAACTATATTTTTGTGTTTATCTTATAAAAATTTAAATGCATATTTTTGCATATTTCGGTAAATAAAATGCATATTTTACAATTTTTTATTGCATACAAATCCTAGCCCTGGTCATAATGTTCGATGACGATTTTCATCTACGTGTGCATAATGATTTCGCAAAAGCTTCGTCCGGTATGAATTTGAACGTTGTCGAACAGCGATTTGGTATTATCTCACACTTTTGATCGCGCATAAAATTAAATAACTCTCGCCTCAATGCGTACGGTTTGACTTTGACTGTTCTAGAAGAAAAAATTTAAAACACTAAATAATTATGTTCATAACCTTAATTATTATTCGACCAACACTTGAATTCAATAAACGTTTGAATAAAAAATATGGGACGGGAGAAAAAATTACCGCACGAACGTATGAATGTTTCACGACGAATATCGTCGTAGGTAGTGGAGATACATTTTAAATTAATAGTAGCCGTCTCTGTTGGTTTGATATTTATTTTTTTACAAAAACTATTTATTTTTTTATTTTTTTCAATTTATGCCGTAGCCGTCAACATAATATATTGCGTAAAATCGTCATAAATATTCAAAATAATGTTTTTAAATTGATATTTGATAAATAATTTTAACCAACCCACTCGTCTCATACGTCGCGTCGTGTTGTTTTTATTTTTATAGCGCGTCACAAAAACACCATTCAGCAAATTGCAATGAATAAAATGACACTTCAAACGTTTTACACATTTTTTTTTTCCCCCGGCCGACGAAACATTTTCCACTTATGAATATAATATGTTAATTGAACGAAACGTTCCAACGCCAAGAGACAGCGCGTAATGACATGATAAATTGGTCGATATAAATTACACGTTTTTTTCTGTGCGAAATCTTGTTGTCCGTTGAAATTTAGAAATTAAGCGAGCTATTCCTATCAATTTAAAAGCAGCGCTTGCAGGTCTCGTCGCAATCGAAAGACGATTTCGAGTGAATTTTCATTATGGTGTATAAAACCAGAGCCGTGGCAAAAGGTTCAACGTATTTCCGCTTTTATGGATTCCGAAATATTCGATATTAATAATGACACTTCGTAATAATAAAAAGCACTTCTGAGCTTATTATAAATGTACATAACGACAAAACGAGAATCTATATTGTCCGGGTTCAAACGAGTATACAGAGAGCTCGTTTTATATTCCGGAAATCTATTGCGGCATGGAAACGCTGATCGTCAGTCACTCGAGGTTGTTCGATTACAATTCGTAATATGAACGAGAGACAAAAGAAACTAGATAAAATCTAAAAAATACCTCTATACCGTAGACTAGCTGTGAGTTCTATTGTAAAATCAGCGGTTAAACGATAAACGAACGAGTATATTTAATTCGTTAAATTCGCATCTCTTACTTTGTTGCAGCGTCCCCCCGGCTTGGGCCAGTTTTGCCAAGCTATACGGCTCTGTATAGAATATATATTTCAAAACTCAAAGTGTACACGGCAAATATTTGATTTTCACACGAAACTAATAGCTTGACCTGATTTAAAATGTTCCCTTCGCTTTAAATTATTCTATCAATAAGAATCGATACGGTGCTATACGTTTATATTGTACTTATCGAAAAGTAAAAACCTTCAAAGAACTTGAACATGTTTTCTTTTTAGTATTTCTTTCCGCTTTGGAAAACTTCACGCGTGAAAGCGACTTAAAAAATACCTTTTGTGACCGATTTCATATACGCGCGCCCGTGAAGAGTCGATACGTGCGATTTTCGTTGTGTTCAAACAAAGTGTTTACCGAGCAACTTCTATCGCGGAAACTAATAAATGTCAGCTTAGACCATCTCGAATTTAAAAACGTTTCGGATACATAAAAACACGTACAGACGTACTACTAGTTCAACGTAAACAAAACTTGACCTAAATTATTGAAGTCGTTGAAATTCCTTATGATTTTTCTCATTTTTTTTTTTTTTTAACCATCGATTTTTTTCACGTTTTCAATAAGTTTTTCGAGGAATCTATTGATTTCTACCACGACGTGTGCATAACATACAGTGTTGAGAAGTATTAAAAGGACGTAGTAATAATTTTTATTGTTATCTCGGACCGGACCGGTTGCGTTGTGGGCGGGGGTCGCCGCCGGCGACGATGAAATAGGTTTTTATATCAGCTACGCTTGGCGCGCACCACAGGCCAGCAACTATCGTATAGCCATTGGTCGGCATAAAACATTAAGATCGACATGATTTTACGGTGGAAAACGCGGTTCTTTAGATTCGTCATAACTCATAAGTCACTCCTGAACGTTTCTACGACAAGCACGCCTATTATCGAAAGAGAACTGTATTTTCAGTGGGTCCCGAGTGGTTTCATTCTTTCTGATCTTAACAGTAGTATCGCGTAGAAGCATCGATCGAGTGTTGAATCGTTTTCAAAAGGCTTTCGAAAATAAGTCACGTGGGTAGTTTTCTTCCGTTTCAAAATTAATCCCGGAGCGAACGGCGTAGTGGGATCTAAGTTTTTATTTTACTTTGTGTTTTCAGCCGCCGTCTGTAATGATGTATAAAAACTATAATGAATGGCCCTCGTAAATAAATAGAAAAGTGTTATACGGCGCGAACGGCGGCGTCGAAACGTCGCACTACAGAGCTAAACGACAGTAATATTACTATTGATAATAATGATGGTAATAATTAGCGCGGCGCGCATAACAGTATTACATAATATTATATATTATACGGACAATACACCGCGGTGTCGTTTTGATCCGAATCCCTAGAAATCGCGCTGTGCCGCAACGTCTGTTTTGCATTTCAAACGCGCCTCCCCGCCCCCGCCGCCGTTCGTCTCTCGACACGTCCAAAGTGCTATCCGCTCGTGTATTCATTAGACCCGTATACAATACTACACTACGCTACGCCGAATTGGGCCAACCCTTACCCGTTCGCGACCCGCTCCTCGTCGGTCCTCTTCGGGTCCTAGAAGACGCGCGGGAGGACGTGTATGACGCGGCGGCGGCGGCGGCGGGGGGGGGGGCGTATGCGGCGAACGAGAGGGGCAACAACAGTCGAGGGAGACCCGCGAACGGTGTTAATCCTCGAGGATCGTGAACCGGCATAATATAATCACAGAAAACGCGTGACTAATGTGCGACTCGGACCATCTGCTCCGGCGGGCTTCTCGATATTCGGATGAGAGAAACGATTTGCAGGAGAACGTATATTGTGTAATCTCTGATATCGTCGTCGTCGTCATTAAACGACTGCGGCGTCACTGGGTAACACACAACGCGCGGTGGCGAAATTCTAAATCGCCTGCTGAATAATATAATAATAACACGCCGATCTGCATCGCGCGGCCGTTAGCCCCGACGAGTGATACCGGCCCGTCGGCGTGTGAACTATACGTATATATGCCGTTGTGGATTTCGATTTCGATCGTCACGACGTGTGTATCGAACGTTTTGAATATGGAATCGACGAGTTGTTGTGGAAACGCGTGTTGCTCTGTCGGCTGCGGTTTACGGACGTACGTCCGTCATACGTCGAATGTAAAACGTTTATCGTGTCGATTTTCCTCGCCCCCGGGTCGTGTCGTCGAGAAACGTTTTTCGCGGTTTATTTCATACACGTTTTCGTAATTTTTTTAATCGAAAAATAACCGTTATTGTAATATCATATATTCTATAGTTATACGTCTTACACACGATTTATCACCGCGAGAGCCGATCACATCTATTGCCTAAATCCGCTTCGGACAGAACATCACGTGTAAATATACAAAACTATCAAAGTAAAACTATTCGTATGATTTATTGGTAGACCGATCGCGACACGAATAAATAGAAACGACGATTTCACTGAACGGACGAAACGTATATTTCGACCGAAACACCTATATCGCTGCACGCCTTATGGATCGCAATTATCGCCTCTCCCGAATAAAAACGGTCCCTCCGGTATTATTTTTTACCGACTCGAACGTCTCTCTCGTCCGTATTTTCCGAGAATCGATATATCCTTTTTATATAATATATTATTGTCATAGTCGCGTTTGTTTGTTTTCGAGCATAGCAGCACACGAACTCGCAGTCACACACACGCGCGCACAATATGTACACAGCACACGTGTAGGCTTTGTTTACGGATTATACAACGGGGCCGATACGTGCAGAGTGACCCCTCGGTCGAACTTCGTGACCGATTCATTGAGCCTCCGGCTTATAAACCGTCCGATAACGCCGTGTATACTGTATATTATAAACTATACGCTACCACCTGGTCACCTATGCCGGCGTGTTCGCGTAAGTTTCTGAAACTCTCGTTACGCTTTTGCCTCGGACCCTCGCGAACGTCACGTACAACAATAATATTTTACGTTTCTTTTATTTTTCTCCGCGCCGCGCACTTGTTGATACTCCGACGCACATCGTCGTCGTGTCGCGCGGTTGACAAATATTATTATTTCTGACGGTGCATGTGCGCAAAACCCACCTTCTGTCCGGCTATCCGACCGGACTATCCGCCGCGTCGTTCTTCGATCGCCAACTCTTCGGCGAATAATATTACAATAATAATAATAATAATAATAATAATAATAATGTAATTTTATTTCTGTGCGTCGCGGTGAATATTACAGTGGATAGAGAGGTGTGTATACGTACACGCTCGTACAACGTATAAAATAATGTTACGCGCGCGCGTTCAATTTGTGGCCGTAAAAACGTAATAAACCGCACTTTTATGACCGCGCAAAAAAAAAAAACATAAACGCCCGCGCGCGCGCGCGCGCGTCTATAATAATATACGTCCGTGGAAAAATTTACATAACCCAAATAGTTCGGATTTAAAACACCTAAACCCAAAGTATCGGAAATTTATTTTCACGTCGCGGTAAAAACGGCGACCGGTCGTGTATTATATTATATTCTATATAATACTTGTAGAATGCCGACGCGATAATATTACGATATTGTTGAAAACCGTACCAAACGCGACGCAGTTTTCTAAAAATAATGTGGAATGCGTAATATGACGGATTCGGCGCGGTTCTATATTAAGCTAAAACAGAGGCCACCCACAGATGAATTTTTTTTCGACTAAAATCTTAAATCTAAAAACGTTTGTAATGCGGTTTTTCATTCGAATTCAACAGTTTTTTTTTTAATTATCTTAGAATTTAGATAAACCTAGAAACTGACACACGATATGAATTATTACGCGGAGTTTTTGTATTTTTCCACGTCACAAAAAACACGCCATAATGCAGAATAAGAGTTTTGTCAGAATCCATTGTGTTCGTATATTTAAATTTCCAACGCTGCTGTATTATTCGCTTCATCGTCGCGGACGACGAGTGTTTGTGATTATTATTATTTTTTCTAAATATCGCATCGCTTTCGTATGATTTCATTCGCCGATGTATTTAACAACCCGATCGAGAAAATAAATTACGAACAGGTAATATTATTCAAAAAAAACAGTGCTATTTATTATGTTCCGTGGAGAACAACCGTCGGGCGTTGTTTATTCCAAAAAAATCAGGTGACACTCCGCCCCCGGTGACACGTCTCCGAAAGTTTAAATATTATAACGGAAAATAATAAACTTTAGTAATAATGTGAATGTTTTCTTGCCAAATATAAAGAGTGTATTCGGTGCGTATTCTGGCGTTTTTCGATACCAACTAAATAATACATTATGTACCGTAAACCTACCCCGCTCTAGTCACCAGCGTGTTTTTTTAAACCATTTCGTTTGAATAATATGCTGAACAGTAAAAATACTTCCGAACACGTAATATTAATACTCCGAACATATTACGTACCGACGAGAAACCATAATAGCGTTCGTTGAAAATTGAAAATATTACAATGATTTTTATCGACGATTTTCGACGGGCGCGTATTGTTCGACGGGCGAAACGTACGTATTTCGAATCGTATTGGACGCGACGAACCGACGACGGGCCACTTTTATTATGACGCAGTGCGCGGAAAATAATAATTAAGTATTCGGCGGAAATTTCCACGACCGCGGAAACGAAACTTTCGGGGGAGGGGGCGCGCGGCACGTTCTATGTACGTCAGGGAGTCTGATGATTGATTTGATAAAATACTTTTTAACGACCCCGCGGGCGTCCCCTCCGAGCCGAAATTCCACGGGTTCCGAACAAAAACATTCGATCCATAAATAACCGAATGTGCTGATTGACGAGGTCCGCGCGCGCGCCGCACCGCCCGCCCGTCACTCTTCTCCTCGTCCGATGCGGGGTATTTTAACGAACGGACTCCGGGGGAGGGGGGAGGAAAAAAAAAACAATAATAAAAACTCTGCCGATATTTCGATAACCTGCACATCATAGGTGCCAGTAAATTATTATTATTAGGCGTATCATTGCAGTGCGCTACTATTAGCGGTCTTCTTTCTCCAACACTACTCGTATATATATATAATATATACTGGCGTTTTAGTCTTCGCCCCCTTAGCGCGTTTACCGGTCGCCAATGATTAATGGTACCGTTTGCAATTAATTTTCCGAGCACTTGGCGCACCTCGCGTTCCGCACACTTCGAACGGCGCATTGTCCGAGAGTATATTACGCACGTATAATTATTATTATTATTTACCCCCGCGATGTCCTGTTTTACAACGCCAGAAGTCAACCCCGCGCGGCCGTCCGTTTCCACTGCAGTCGGACAACAAACGCGCAGGTACGAGGTATACGCATAAACAAACGAACGGTCAACGAGGTCCGGAGTCGACCTCAATCGACTCGGGAAAAGTTTAAATAATACCGAAAACAAAACAAAAAAAACAACAATCAAACGTTTATTTCGTACGTCCTTGTAGCGGCGTCCGGAATGTGAAAACACGTTTTCACGCGAATTTCAATTTAAATTATTCATTTTCCGCGAAGTTTTAATTAACAAACGCAGAGGCAGCGTGTTTAAATTTCAATAATAACAATAATGATAATATATCGTAACGAAAATAAATTTAATCCGTCCGTCGATCGATTTCACGACCGTTTCGATTACGTTCTAGTTTTCGTTTTTTACATACTCGTATATTTATCACCAACAAATCGTATTATTTTGTATGTATTGTGTATAACATTGAAACCGTAGGCTCGTGTACGAAACTCAATTAATCCTATGAGACGGCTCCGCGCGTCACGGTTAAACAGGAACGCCGTGTGAGTAGGTTTAAAAAAAAAAATTAATATTTTTCGTCTCGACTGATGGATTTCGTGTATAGTGCTTATGACTATAATGCAGTCGCACTATACGCGCCATACACTCCGCGTGCCCTTGATTACAACGCGTTAACAATTTAGAACGCATTGTAGTCGAAGACCCTTGGGTACGTTTCCGTCGGCGGCGGCCGCGTTATAAAATAACTCGACAAAAGGAAATACATTTTGACTAATGCACTCGATTAATCACACAAAACTATATCACTTGTGCATAAAGAATCCGTGAGATAAAGAAATATGTTTCCGTGCCGTTGTCGCGTCGAATATAAATCTTACGTAATAATATTACGAGATACGCTGCCGCATATCTACATTTTTTTTTTTTGTTTCAGATTTCGAGTATTCTTTGTAAAAACGACACCCGTCGAAATTCCATCAAATTCTCGCATCCTTACAGTGTGCCGGCGTGTCGGTTATTCGTAATAAAAAAAAAAAACAAATAAAATAAACCTCGTATTATAATATATTTACTATAATATTATATAGACGAAAGTGTAAACCACGTCGTCGGTAATATTAACGATAAAAAATACATAAAATCACGCGTTTCTAACTCAAAACACTCGTTTACGCATATTATCTATGTAGATTAATCAATATGCATCATTAAGCGAGGAAAATTCGTTTCGTGTAATTAGCGAGATCCTATTATATTATGTTACGTATGACCCCCTTACGACCTCTGATAACTATATTATCTGCTGACCGCATATAGGTTCTAATCGTTTTTTTCCCCTAAACGTTTCCGCATGATATTTTTATTGACCGCTCGTTAAAAACAAACGCTCTGAAGATTTTATCGCGGGTTTGATGTACTGTCGTTTTAATCGTGTCGGTTTCTCATTGCCGTCGTCCCGTAGTTTTTCACACGACATTCGCCGTGGATTTCAAATCGCATTTTTCATACACTTCTCTTGCGACTTGATCGCGGTAAAATCCGTACTCTCTCTCTCTCTCTCTCTCTCTCTCTCTCTCTCTCTCACTCTATTTCTCTCTTAACAATAGATAACCCCTTCCGCTCTCGCGCAATACCGTTCAGATAGTATCGCTGATAACAGCCAGACGTTGATTAATAAGGTCAAAAGCACCACTACTCCGTTGTCAATCAAACTGGACAGTTTCCCTCCGCCGCCGCGTAGCCGTCCTCTCGTCCCGCGCCGAACAAAAGATCTCCTTTGCCCCGATGCCTTTGCCGTATAACGAAAGTAGACAAGCAATTTAAAAGACAAACGGTCGTTTGGCCCAAGTCCACGGAGGGTCGGCAAAGACACAGAAAACACGCACAGGCCGGGTGAGGATGGGACGCGGAGTGGAAGAAAGTATCGGGTTAAAAGCTTTTTCCCGATCCGGGTATCCGATTTCTCGCGGACGGACGGTTAATTTAAAACTTTCAATACACTTTTATGTTTTGGGCCAACTCATGTGTGCCAGTGATTTAAATGGAAATGTACTACAACAACAACAACAACAACACGGTTACCATATATATATGTGTGGCCCGTTGCGACGAAATGTTTTCACCATATCGAAAATCGAACCGAAAAACACGCGATTCCGATCTCCAAACGGTAATAAATAGGTAGTGTTTTCACCTCCTGCCGGCGTAAAATACTGTCGAATCGGAATAAACACAATGCGCGTTCCGATTTAGTTTTTGGCACGGCGTCGTCAAACGTTTAATTCAATTAACCACACGCTGAAAATGCAAACCGTTTGTATTAAAAACAAGGAACCTCGGATAACCGGTGGTTAATAGTGCATCCGTAATAATGAATTAATACGTGTTTAGCGTATTTAATTAAATAATAATAACATGTAGTTTAGATAATGTTTTAATGATTAATGGCTAATGTGTAATTCGCATGTTGAAAAGTACATTTAAATACGAGTAATAGCACTGTAACTGTTGAATATCGGTAAATTTATATATTTATTAATGTTTAAGTTATTATTTATCAAACATTATAAAGTTTAATTAGACTATTAAAGTAATCAATTTGAAATATAATGTTATCACAAATTATCTATCACGAGAGCCTATTTTTATTATTCGTACTGTCAAGAAAAAATATGCTATCGACAGAAAATAATACAGATAATCGGTTTTTTTGAAATGCGAATATAGTAAAAATCAAAGTTATCCGTTTCGATAACGTGCTCTGATTTGATGGATCGGGTGAAAATATATAGTTTGCAGCGTATATATTATGATGAATGTATTTAAATTATTAATTAATTAATTAAACGAATGTAAACAATATTTTTTTAATGCGTAAAAATCCCGATTTCGAATCAAAAAATTACACAACGTTTTTAATTGAAAACAAATACGAAATCATGTTTAGTTTTAATATAAACATAAGAATATTTTTAGGTACTCGTTTTGTTAATCAACAATAAAATATAACACACGCTCGTATTTCAATCGCAAAATATTAACGCGAAGTTTTTCATTTGCTTTATTTATCATATTTTAGATAAGAGTTAAATATTAAATCGTTACAAAGCTATATTTTCATTACGAGAAAAAGCTTTAACACCACTGTTGACGATTTGAAGTATTAATTATTATTAGTTAACAATAAAATACTTACACCAGTCTAAATATTACATAAATAGTAAAACTATAAATGTTTGGAAGGTGACATGTTGCGTGTAAACTAAACTGCACGACTGCGTTCGTTACGATCGCTTCATTGAATCACGTGTTTTTATTTTTAATTAACTTCCGAATTATTTTCATTAGTAAATTTACAGTACTTTCCTCGGTATTCCTCTCAATTGTATTTCTAGACAAACTCGCGAAGACTGTTGATAAAACTTATGACATTATTTTTCAAGTATTTCAATATCGTCCAGATTTTAAAATCGAGTTTAAAAATCAAATTATCCAAACGCACACAATCGACCGGTATATATATAAACCATACTGGGCCGCACAAAGTTATTAACACAAAGTTAATTTTGTTTTGTCTGGCATAATATAATATTATAATAACAATAAACTGATCTAATATTGTGTTCTGTAACGTTATGCTATAATCTAATAACGCGCCGAACGATTAGAGTTGCCCGGACGTCTGTTTTAGCGGTTTTCCCAGAGAACGTTTTAACATGATGAATAAAGAGACGAATAAACGAAATTTAAAACCGAGAACCTGATAGGAAGACGCTGTAAAATATATACGAAACGAGTGGACATAAAACGCAACGTTCGAGTTTATATTAAATAGATAACAATGGGCAGGCTTACCCTGTTGACAGCTCAAGTCCTAAACGAAACGGGCCGTTAAACTGTCGAAGAAAAAAGAATAAAATAACAACAATACGATACGAATTTAATTATTTATTATATACTTTATAATTTTCCTTCGAATAACTAATATGAGTTTTTTCAGACACCGTGAACAGTGCGAGTATGACGCGGTCTCGTCAAGCTCACATAAAGTTTCGTCCGAGTCAATCATGAGATAATAATAATATTATAATATGATATTATACTTAATATTTTAGAGTTTTTTTTTTCCAATTTTTATTTATAAAACAAACAATGTGTGATTATCGATTACGATAAGCATGCGCGCGGAAACAATTCAATGACTCGGACAAAAGAAAATCGTATTAGACACTAATTATTTTATTATTATTATTTTGAACGATAAATATTTTGTTTGACGCGAGCAGATTTAAACGAAACAGAAACTTTAGACTAATAGTGTTTTTAGATTTTTAACATTTCTCGGCTCGATCACAAAAACGATAACATAGTATAACAGTTGGAAATAATCGTATCGGGTTTAGATAATATTTATTTTATTTCGTTACGGTTACCTATTAAGCAGAGTGTTATGAATAAAATACACGTGTGCATTTACATATAGGTACACCTACTCCTAGTACATGTTATATTACGAACACGATCCGTTATTATTATCACTGCACCAGCACACGCGCACAGTGACAATACTAATAATAAAAACGATCTCCAATGGTGGTAGGTAATAATATCGTGTAAGCCGTTCGGGCAAGAATAATAGCTTTCGTTTCTCTCGATTGAGCATTTCAAACAAACGGTCGGCCGGCAACCGAGCGACCCGAAGGTTTATGTAATAGTTTTGAAAATAACACGGAAACTCGTACACTTTTACAGGCTGTTGCCGCGGTTGGAAATTCTATTGAGATATATATATAAGTTTCTTAATCGATAACGCGAAATTATCATAACCGATCACAGCTGGATTCGGCCGTAGACACGATATACGTATAATACGACGAAATAGTATTATTACGGATGAATTCACAACGCATACACCCTCCTAGTGAGCAACCGAGTAATTATTGCGTCAAAAAGAGGAACGTAGCACGCGAAATCGTAAACACTGCGAATTCGGAGCTCGCGCAACGAACCGTCCTACGGTATTTTTCAATAATATTATATTGCGATTTGTTCGAAACGTTCGTATTTATTATATTTTTTCTTCTAATTATAATATCGGCGAGATCTCGCGGTCGAGTGGGAAAATATTTCGAATAGTTTATAGAAAAGTTTGAGTTTTGAACGAAAACATAGTAAAAAAACCGACGGCATAAACATTTTCTCGGACTGTGCTACAATCATCAAGCGGATGATCTCCCTCCCTCCGTAGGTCTCTTACATTTTTCGTCTGCATAATTTCCGTTTCGCGATAAACGCGCGCGGCACACTGGATGCGATTTCACAATAATTATTAATATTCCAGACGCGTTTCGTGCTTATAAATTTACAATGGTTCGATGTTATCGGCGAGTGTTTATAAGAAAATGAAACGTCGATTTGTATCCGCCGCCGTTTGAAACACGCGCACGTGTGGTCGTCGTCGTCGCAGCCACTCTCGACCCCCTTCTCACGCTCAAAGTCCATTATCTGGGATTCGCGTAGGGACGCGACAAACAACCGGAAAGAAGGAAGAGAGATAAAAAAAAAAAAAAGGTGACCGGAATCCCTTTTCGGAGAAACATCCGTGTTTTTTCCCCGCCGCACGCTATTATTATTATTTACATTTTCAAAGGTCTGGCGCACACGACGCTTTTAATTTCGGATATACGTATTTATATATATATATATATACGAATAAATATATTTATTTTTTTGTTTGCCAAAGACGGACGGCGGCGGCGGCGGACCCGCAGGGCACCCACCCGGTTCACCGGTCCTTACCGCCCCGGTCCGCACTCCTCGTCCGTTAACGCGATAGTGGAAGAACGCACAAAAGAAGACGAATCGTCTCCGCACCCCATCGGCCGGGCCCGAGTCGTACAATATTTGTTCCTGTGTAGAGAGAAAACTACGTATATACATACAACGTGTTATATATCGTGTTCGAGCGATTTGCGTCGAGTATATAATATAAACTCGTATATATATATAAGTATATAGTAGTCGATCGGTCGGCTGCTACAATAAAACGTACACAACAGATTTGATGTCGAGCAAAACGCGACGGGAAAACCTTATTTCGACACCCCGGGGGCGGCGTTACTCGCGGCGTCTGTAATTCTCACCGCCCTCTCCGGCGCATCTGCTGTCGCCGCCGCCGCCGCCGCCGCGCCGACAAACGGTCCGCTAATTTCTATCACGTACGCGCGTCTCGTCGTGTTTGTACTTTGCACGGTGTTCGGGCACAAACAGACCCGCAGACTCGTACAGACGGGTGTGAGCAGGAGGAACGAAATCGAGACGAGATAAAAACACGTATGGCTTTCGAAACTACAAAACGCCAAATCATATTAACGACTAGATATTTGTAAAATATTTCGTTCGACTGTTCGCGCGTTACCACACCATGATATATAATATAGTTCGTTTATTATTCGTGTCAGACTTCCCTGCGCGCAATCGATCGCGTACCGTTTTTCTTATTCCGGTACACAAGCCTCGATTCGCCGCAAACAATCTCATCTCGATCTCGCTGTCGGTCGCGACTATAATAGTTGTGTCCGGCGGCGGCGGTCTCGTCGCGACACGTTCGGTATGGGTACGGAATAAAACGCAAAGTTATCGTTGTCACGTAAAGACGATAAAAGTCAAATGTCCAATGGTTAGATCGCAAACACTTTGCCTCTTTTGAGCGAATCGCGAATCGCCGAATAACAACAATACGTCTAACGACGAGGAAATCGCGTGCCCGGTTTCGTATGAAAATCGCTTTTCCTACGGTCGAATTATTTACGATTTCGATAAATCCGCAGTGCGCCGGACGAGGTACCCTACGTCTCGAGTGCGCGCGCGATATTTTTCCACGGAAAATCACTACGCGTGCCCTAGTGTCTTTTGAAAAATATTTCCATTTTCCTGTATTCGTTTTTTTTCCGGTACTATTCGAAGAGATGCGAACCAGAGGAAACAGTTCGCTGTTATTTTTTACGTCTGTATACGTTCGTTATTATTATTTAATTATTTCTATCGTACGGGGTCGTATAACGGTTCCACGCAGCGACGGACACAAACGTCACGCGTAACAGCGTATTACTAGAAAGCGTATACACGCCTACATGCGTATTACGAAGACGGTCGAATCATAAATTGTCCGATGTACAAAACCGACGACGGTCGCTAAATTCCCGTCGAGCACTCACATTTTGTATTATCGTCGGCATCCCGTCGAGTGCCGACGGAGGAGTTACATTTGTATTTCGAATAATAGACGCGCGGGCGGACGACACGGACCTGATCCAATATTTGATTTCGACAAATCTGACCCGAACGTCATCGGTGTGTGCACGTGTATTTTGTCGTCGATATATTTCGGTGACGAGACTGTGCGTTTCAAGTGTCTATACGTTTGTTCGGCGTGTTTGAATAATAAAAAAAATAAATACTTTATTCGTATAAACGACGAAAGGAACCACTCCAAACAGATTAGGTGTACACGGATTGGTATTCATAATTTGATAACCACGTGAAACGATTTACTATTGTTGTATACGCGTATTATATTTATTCGATTAATGCTTGATTGGCCAAATGTGCACGCGGGATGAAAGGGGATGGCAGTGCTAACGGTACGTGCACCCCAATCGTGAAACGTTATTTCAATGACGTTTTAAAATGCAACCGTTTTTTCTTCTTAAATCACGTTTATACATTTCTCTTTTTGAAGTCGTCTTCTTCTCGTGTCCGTTTTTTTCACGGTTCATCTGTTTCTTTTTGAAGTGATGTTTCTTTTATGACTACAATACGAAACGAACTGTAATCAGTTCGTACGATGCGTACAACATCGAGTTACCCAAAAACAGCAATAAATATTAGTATAACCTTGTTTTATTTATCTCCAGATGGGCGTTTCCTGTCAATAAACCAAACGGTTGATTAAATTAGAGATTCACAAAAAAAAATATTTAAATCGAATTTATATATGTAGATATTATGTGTTTTGCTGTTCATAAACACCAAAACAAAATTATAATCTTGTGATATAGTTATGGTAAAAAATCAATGTATGCTATGTTTATTAAAACGGTTAAATTTGTTTTTTTTTTTAATTTAATTATTTTGATTCGAAGAAGCGTCGGCAGTCTTCGAGAAAGTTGCGAAATCTTAAGGAGAACTCTGAAAAAAACTTGAAATTTTCGACAAAGTTATTTTGTATTAAATCTAGTTTCGTTATTTTGTTACAACGTAAAATATATAACTACTAAGACTCGACACTTGCATTGATTTTTTTTTTTCGTAATATATAAATTATGTTGTAGTTTACGCAAAAGTTATTAATTTTATGATTTAACACCTCGGTATGCATGATCTTTGGAAATTTTTGATTCAATTTTGATTCAAATTAATTTATAATTCGCGATTATCCACTCCTGTAACCCAAAGTTTTATTCGATAATATTGACCACTATTCGTTTTATGATTTAAAAATCGAAGAAAATCGGCGTTTTATCATTTTACTGCGTGAAATACACTGGTTTCTATTTCGTTGGCTACTCATCGTTCTTAATAATATTATTTAATAAACATGGTTTTACATTTATATTGAAAGAAGAATATTGTAAAAATATAATTTTACTATAAATCGCACTTACCCAATCCAACAGAATTATTCTCACTAGATTAGTGAGACGTGTAAATGTTGACAGGTTTTATTATGAAATAGTTGAAGACTTATCTGATAGCTGATATGGTGGATGAAATAAACAACATGAATTTCATGAAAAATAATTATAGACGTCGTCGTACATTTTTCATTATTCATCCGATGCGTTTTGAAAAATCTTAACAAATAATGTGTTTTTTTACGAGCACTCGGGATTTTTCTACCGTCGTCGTAAAAAAAAAAAAAAAAACACTGTCCAATGAAACCGAATAAGTTTCCAACGATTTAATGCCGCTTCGAAAGATAAAATAATAACCGACTTAGCCGGCAGACACTAGTAAATCGAGAGACGAGCGTCAAGTCAAGTCCGACTTATCGTTTTTTTCTTTCTTCAAATTAATCCGAGTTATTCGCTAGTATTTCTCGGCATAAACCGTTTAGCGGAAACCAGACCGCACACACTCGGCGTCGGTGTAAACTACTCTGCACTTTTGCGTGTCGCCCGATCGGTACTGGTTGCCGGTCGTGTGGCGCGCGCACCTCGGCCGTCATTGATCGGGTGGCGCGAGCAGCTTGGCTTTCATTTGCCGTGTCACCCACGCAATATTGGATCCGATTTCACGCAAACACGCTTATTATGCACTGTTACATCATCGTAGTCGTCATTTCCGTAATTGCACATAATTGTTGCGTTTTAAGTAATTACCGATTGTTCTTGTGCTCGTATATATTACGGACGACTAACGAGGTTATGCCGACCGTAATAGTGATCCCTTGGATAAGACGATAACGGATCGTCGAAAAAGTTATGCGCCGAAACAACACCACCGTACTGCCTCCTGCTTGCTGTACGTGTTGTCACGCGACGAAATAAAAAACAGCCAAGCCCGCCCGGCTTGGCGTTAAAACAAAAGATAATCGCGCAAAACGTATTGCAATGTATAATAATGTGTTTCATCTATCGGAAATCGATTATACAAACTCACTCGTGTATTTTGTTTATAAAAATATGATTTCGATACCAAACCAGATGCTTTTGTACAACAAAAAACTAATTTCAAATGAGTTCGACTCGTATGTCGTGACGTATATATAACAGAGTTTGCCTTTTTCTGAAATAAAAACATTTTTTTTTTTTGCAACATCAATATAAATTCTGGTAAAACCATTTTAAATATGTTTAATTACATAAGGTTTTTTTTTTTTTATAATTTTTCATTAATTTAAAGCACTAATTTTACAGTTTACTGTCCGTACTTATTATTTCCGAGGGTGTTTTTGAGCTATGACTTCAGATTAATTTTAGAACCTAATACTTACGCAAATTTAAATAAATCTATTTAACCGAGTCGAATTGCGTCGCTGTCATTATAGTATTTTAGTCACGTCACTAAATTAGTATACTCGTATTTCTCATGTGGAACATATAATTATTATTATCTTACGTAAATATCTTTAGTAAAAACAATAATGAGTCATTTCGTAGGTATGTCATCGTACTCGCGTATATAATAAGTACGCGCGAGGCAAGGTGCAAACGACGATTTGCGAATCTTTTCGATTTATTTTTCGAGATCTAACCACACGAGCTGTTTGTGTACAATTTTTCCTCGTTGTCAAGGGTTTCTATTAAATAATCGAATAAAACATACGTTTTATTAGACACGATAAGTTGTTTAATTATCATACTAAACGATTAAATACATTAATTTTTTTTTTTTTTTTTGCTTCTCAATAATCGTTAGATAAAAGGCAGCGAATTTTACGTTTCGACGTATAAACCAGCGAATAGATTAATAATTTTAATTAATTCATTCTTAATTCGAACGCAATAATCATTAGGTCGGAAAAACGATTAATGATTCACTTTCCGAAATAGGTCTAGATTAAAAGCGTGTGTTTAATGACCCTCCTATAAGTAACTGCAATCTGTGTTCAGTTTCCAATACATCGACGTGCCGGAATGTCGGGTGAATTAATAATCGTTTGAACTTTTTTATTATCTCCTCGAAAAATAGTTTTTTTTGCTATGTTTATCAAATTATAAAAAAAAAAACCAATGTTTGTTCTTCGCGTCGATCCCTTCGGCGTATACGACGAGTACGTTTGAGAGAAATATTTATCATACTTGTCGTATAACGGAGCCATTGCCAACAAATTAAATTTAAATATTGATGTGAAGATAAATAATATGGGTCATGGAAGTACATAATATAAATTACGATGCGAGAAATTGCAAATACCGCTTTTGTTTGGTTACAGAGTTCTTAGAAAAAACTATATTTCATACAATTTCTCATTATTTGCCATTTCATAAATTATTATACATGAACATAGTATATTGCTATACCGTATAAATAATAAGAGGACCCAACCCAACTTGAAATCCAACATAACCTTTTATTATAATATATACGTATATATATATTACTGTTTAGTAATAATAATAAGTGCGTTTCAATTGTAAAACTCGATTTTTATAACCTATAATTATATAATATATAATAAGATAATATATAAACCTATATATACGGCATAAGATATGAGAATCGTTTGGTCGGTTAAAATAATTAAAATACTTTACGATGTATGAATTTCGTACAAAGACTACAAACGTTTCTTATGAATGTCGATAGGTTTCTGGATCTTCAGTGGCTAATGGTCACGCGACCGTTAAAAAAAAAAAAACTAATAACATTGTTGCGGGCAAAACAGTATAAGAATTACATTTTGAAAAGCAACCGGATTTATTACTCGAACATATCCTAATGGTTTTGGCGATTCGAGCGTTACACCTAATTAAAATAATGATATTTATAACAACTATAGTTCGACGGAATTGAGAATAATAATTTGAGCTAATCGAACACACCTATACCGATGATTACTACACGCATAAGATTCGTTTTTCTTAGACTACAAAAACTTTCTCCGTATTATTTATTTATTTATTTATTTTTGAGTTTCGGCGGGACCGGTAAACACATCGGTATTTCATATCGAGTGTTATGTTAAATCTTAAATGTTCACTAGATCGGTTAAACAACCCATCGATATTTGTCTACAATTAAAACCATAACGTTCCCTCGTCGAGTTTTAGCACAGATAGTATGTTTAATGCTCGCGAATGGTAACTTTGAATTTGATTATAAAAATAAAAAGTTTGATTCAGAGTATACGTCGTCGACGTGTACCTCGATAAATCCATTGCCGCGCGCAAACGGGCTCTATAAATAAACTGTAATTGTACAAAATCTGGACTGCGGTAATGGGGAAGCGTGTATATTTTAATTTGCGCCCTTCTCTCCTCTTCTCCGGTCCGAACTTAAAATAACTGTAACCCAATAGCCGTTCGCGCCGCCCGATACGGGATTTGTGTAATAAAAAAAAAGAATAAATAGAGAGAGAGAGAGAGAGAGAGAGAAAACCAATTCGAATATAAACCCGTACGCGGCGGATTGCCGTTTGAAAATCACGAGTACCGAAGAGTACCTAAGGAATACTGTTTTCACAAAGAAACGGTGAAGGAGGGGGGCCGGCAGTCAGATAGAGCGTTATTTTAATCATATAAAAGAAAGAAAAACGTATAACACGGAGAACAAAAAAACAAACGACTCTCGGCTATAATATTATAATAAACGAAATCACTAATATTATAAAAATTATAATGCCCGAGACCGTATATTACGCGCGGGTAAATCGTATTGTATATAAACGAAGAACCGTTCTCGAGAATCGTCGTCGTCCGGCATACGGGGAATGGGGTCGTATTGTAACGATCCCATCTATATTATTATCATTATATAAATATAATATACGTACGCATGAGTGACATAATACCTAGACGATATTTTACCGGTATTATTGTAATCGTACGACGACGGTAAGCGGCCATGGATATATAAGTCATAATAACATTAGTGTTATTTATGAGCGGGACGAGAGACACTACCGTACGGGTACCCGCCGACGCAGGTAGTCGCGACTCCTTATTGCAGCAGTCACCGGGCAGGATAGGTACGTCTGGCGTCGTCAGAGTATAATATTACGCGCACGTTGCAGTAAACCGTGTGTGGTATTAAGCGGTCGGCGCGATCGTATTTTTTTATTTAGTTTTTTACGCACACGCACACACATATACAATAATTTTTACGAGACATTCGGTCCGCTGGAAACGTCTTCGCGCGCCCGCGAATGACATAATATAATATATTTTCACAGTTTATATTATATACGAGTGCGTACGTATTACACAGTCACCCAAAGGGATAGTGTCGGCGGACGTTTGACGGCTGCTCGTCGTTTAAAGATAGAAAAAATAAAAACCGTCGCGTTTTATTTCTTTCACTACTCGCGTACGTCGCACGTAGGCTGGCGGTAGGTAGGCACACGTCGATAAATTATCGCCGAGCGTAAATAAACGAATGGGTTATTATAATATTATAATATATGTATTATACGTCTTTTTCATTATAATACGTATATTATACCGCGGCGTTGCGAGAGTCGTCAAGACGAATAATTGCAATATTATTTACGCGAAAACCGACGATACAACAATAATAATGGCCGTCGTGCGTACTCCGCGACGACGCGTCGTAGGTAATCGATTGCCGATGACGGGCGGACGTCGACATTCGTCCGTCGGAATAAAAACAATCATAATATTTTAACGCCCGTGAGGTCGAAATGTGCGTGTGTTCACGGTTAATAAAAAAATAAATACGCTACGGTCTTACGCTGTTTTATAATAATATTAATTGTGCAATTATCTATATATGTATACGAGCGCGCGCCGATTGCGGTTAAAGCGGTTGTTAAATAGAGGTAGCTCCTCGGGACGATTCCCGAACGTGCTGGACCGCTCGTTACCGACAGTCGTTTACGTCGTCGGGAGGTGTACGGTTATAATGTAATGTATAAAGAGTGAAATATTTTCTCGTATAAAATTCCTCGACGCTCGTATATTTAGGAATCTCAAACTACGATTTTGTAAAATAACGCAACAGGTTTAAAATAACTCTACCTAATATAATATAACATTTATATTATATTCTTTGTAACGCGATACGAATAGCTAGACTTCAAAAAAGATCCGCGTCGGATTTCGAAAACTTTTGACCTCCGTAGGCTTGTCGAACACAATCGTTTACCGCCCACCGTAGTAATGTGTATAAGCTCGATATAATTTAAGCTTTTTTTAAAAAAAAAAAAAAAGAAAATATAACCTAACGGTTTTAGATTTTTTTTTTTTTTATTTAAAGTTTATATTTATTTTTTAACGTTCCACGAATTCAATACAATTTAAATCGCTTGGTTTTTTTTTTTTTTATCGACGATTAATTAATTAATTTAAAAAGAGAAACGCGTCGACATTCTAAACGACGCGTTTCGTCTATTGAAACTCAAAACTATCTATTCGCTCTGTTGGTATATATATATATATATTTTTATATTTTTTCATCTTACCAAAAGAACCAACAGACTAAAAAGGAAATTATAAAACATGTTACGCGCGTATAAAAAAATTATTACCTACGTCCGAGAGACGACCTAACGAGGGGTCCTAAAAAGTAAAAGTCGTTTGATATAATTTGTAGACGTATAAATAATTATATATAAACGTATACGTTATATTATATATACAAACACATTTTTTTTTTAATGAGACGACCGCTGCGGAGATGTACTGATGATAACTGAAGGAAGCTGCTGCTATATGACATTTGTCGGTCGGGCAGTGCCGCGCGTATAACATTATCAGATACTTGGACCGTTTTCAACAGCCTATCCGACGTTATACACGAGGCGAGCGGGGTATTATTATAATAACGAAAAATAATGTCGTTCGGTAAAATGTACGTTTTTTGGTTCATTTTTCTATTCTACTCGCGCGAAAATAAACACATTGACACGCGGACGACACGTATCGTGAATAACAATGTTATATCGATTTCCGTATGAAATAATATAGGGTACCTATTATTTTTACTGCTTTGTTTTTTTTCTTTTTCGTCCGCCCGGTTTTCGAAACGGCATAAACAATACCGTATATAATACGCAGTATAATGTATATATTGTGTGTACGAACTTTTCCTGTTCGCCGCCGCCGTCTCGAACCGCAAGATTTCCACTCTCGACGTGTTATGCGCCACAGGATTTTCTTCAGATATATATTATTCATGCGAAATCACGCCGAGCGGGTCAGTTTTTTGTTTTATGTCTGCGCCACGTATATGTATATAGTATATACCTCGCGGTGACCCACATGAAACGATAAAAATACATTTATTGTTTTTGCCAGTCGATCTATGACTTTTTCCCGACTATATATTGTGTGCACCGTATATTCACGTATGAAATAAAAACCCACAAATCAATGGCGTGGTGCAATATCGTCTCGTAAACGTACTCACGCGAGCCGCCCCTTTCCTGTCCCATTTTACACGTGTAGGCTTACACCGGGTTTGTATCATAATCACATTATTCAGACGGTCGGATGAAAATATTCGCACGCACGTATACATGCGCGATTCAATTAAAACCGTGTACGATGTCTATTGAAACTGCAACGAAACGACAAAACAATGACGTACAGTACGCGATAGTTATTTAAACAAGAGACGTGCACACGATGCACCGTGCGCATACGCACAGGACGCGCATAGCTATATGCGGCGCAATAAATTAGTCCTGGGACTACTATCGGCTACTTTGAACGAACACTTTACGTTTTGATACGCGCAATTGTATACATTACGCAACGCAATAATAAGGATCGTTTTAGACGAAATCGATTTTCTAACACGGACTCTAACGTTCGGGTGTATTAATAATACGTAATATCGCTGTATAATACGCGACGCATTGTCTCGCGAGAGCGTTATACATAACGTCGCATATTCGTATTCATTAATAATGCTGTAAACGTTCGCCGTCGTCGGTTTATATATTATACGTGCGTGTATGGTGTCATCGCGCGGCCGGCAAAGTGATCTTTCTTGTATGCAAATTCGTCGCGTGCACGCGCGCCACCTTATCTTTTCCCCATATCTTTAGATATATTCTCTATACGTATATAAAATGTACGTTTAACAATTTGCATCGATACAATTGATATTTGTGAAATAATAAATCGGCATTATCGTCATTCGAATACGTTTAAAAACAAATTAATACGTTATAATAATAATAATTGACGTTTGTTTTATGTCGGACGACGACGACGACGACGCCTATATAGATTTTTCTAAACGACGACGGGGCATGCCGAGCGGCGGTCGCGCGCAATGTGAGGCCGAACAAACAGAAACGTTGATGTGTACGAATGTGAAAGAGCCCGCGTTTTTCATAAAAATAAAACCGCGTTCGGGGCCGTATCAGTCGCACGTATCTCGGAGTCCGGAGAGCTCGGCCCGGAGAAGGCGGTCTTTATAATATTACGTTTTATCTGATCAGACGCAAACAGACTCGAACGAATAAAAAACGAAAATAATAATAATAAAAAACGCGTGTGTGTCGGACTGCGCCGCCGCGGCGTTAAAAACGTATCGTCCGTTACGTCTTATAGCGTACTCGTTTACCGGTCGGAAAGAATTTATCCGTATCCCGTTCGGTGCCGGATTAAGCAATTTTGTGCGCTCCGAGACGCAGAATACATTTTTCTGTAGCTTTTTATTATTACTATCGTCCGTCAATTAGGCGCTCGCCAATATTAGATATTCTCTTTCCGTTTTGCGCACAAACCATTGTTCTGCGGCATTAGACGTAGCGCATAATAATATATATTTCTTTGAACAACTGTTATTATGTTTTCTCCCCGGCGAATCACGAAAACGGTAAACGAGAGATTAAAGACAATATTTCAAGAGGCTGAAAGTATTCGTCGCTCGGCGGAATCGATTATTTTTCACTCTACGAATCGACCGGCGGTATTGCCGTCATCGATATTTTTCGGCGTCTCTTTGTGCGGCACGTCGACGCCGCCGACGGCGGTACTGTGTGTGTGCGTGTGTGTGTCACGTCGTCGTAATGATATATGCCTAAAGTTTCGCCGGTGAAAAAGACGCGCGGCGGGACGCGGATGGGAAAAAAAAAAAAAACAAACGTGTTTGTCAGGATCAAGGAAATCGAGTATCGGATACGCCGAGTATAGGTCCCGCCGAGTGCCGGCAATATCGTATTATTACGGCCGTCCACCGTGCTCGCCGGTTGTGGCCGTGCACCGTCAGAGGTCGTTGCGCGCCGGTCGCGCCGCCGACCCCATCCGTCCGTAGACGGTCCAGTTCACCACGCGAGACGCGCCGTGTATCACGCTCACTACCCCGTTCGTCGTTATCGTCTTCGTCTTCGTCGCCGTCGCCGTCGCCGCCGCCGTTCCATCGATCGCGATTTATCAACACGAAACAACGGACACCGATAAAATAATAATCGAAAGTGATATTTTTTCTTTTTCTCGCCGTCGTCGGGATATCGATTGATTAAAATAAAACTAAACAAAACGCTCGCGGAGAGTGCGCGGACAAATAATAACGATGCGGTCAAACGCCACGCGACCCGGACCTTCGAGGCCAGTGTGATCGTACGTTTTCCGTTCCCCAGCCCGCCCCCCACCCCTCTAGTTTCAGCCCAGTCTGGCGCGCATCGAATCGCGCCCGATCCGAAATGAAAGACGTCGCGACGGCGCTCGGCCTCGTCGCCGTGTGCTTGCTGACGATTCCGGCGGCCCTGGGCCCCCCCGGGGTCCGGGGCGACGATCTGAACGATCTGACGGACGTCAGGTGCCCCTGGCTGTGCTCGTGCGACCAGACCACGGCGGATTGTTCCAGGAAAGGCCTGGACGAAGTGCCCAAGAATCTACCCTCCGACATCGAGAGACTGTGAGTACCGTTCGTAATGTTTACCCGGTCGCCTCCCCCCCACACCGAATAGTAAAACGGCGAGTCCTCGACGTTTCCGCAACGCGGTGTCCGAAAGAGAGACGCGATCGCCCTGCCGTGATGGATTTGTGACGAGACAACCCCCTTTTGTCTTTTTGGACCGAGCGCGTCGACCTCGCGCTACCCCTCTGGACGAAACTGGTTTTTTTTTTTTTTTCTCTCTAATTTCAATAACAACTAGCCACATCAATCACGCGGGTCCTCTTCGACCCCTTTTTTTTTCTTTTTTTTTCAATTGTTCTTGCGGTCGCACTCGTTGTCAAAAAAATAAATCGTCAGAACGACGCTCTCGTTACAAATAACACATACGTATTATATAGGTTTGGAATAAAACTCGGTCGGGTTGTTGTCGATTTCACATAAATTCAATTGTGACTTTGTATCGCGTAGGATACAACACTCCGTTCGTGCGAATGGTGAAAAACTCTGTTGGTTTGTTACCGCTCAATTATTTCATACTTTGATGTGATCTCGGATTTACCTGCCTACACACGTATACTATAGTACAGGTTCGATTGCCGCCACAGCAATGACGCCGCTCTTTTTGAGCGTGTAATTTTATTTTATTATTATTTTTTTTCACAATCATCAAGTTCTTCCACGACAAATAATAAGACGGACGCGAATTCTACACTCCAACTCCTAGAAAGGACGCAGTCATCATATTAAAATCATTACGCCTACGTACGTCGTACGCCACTTTGTAATATTATTTTACACTTACATTGCCCGTTAATAATAATAGTTAATAGAATTAATGTATGTACATTTTAATATTTTATTTGAAAAAAGAATAAAACCAAACGACTCCGCAAACGGTTTTGTTAGAGTTTTTAAAATCGTTTTATAATAGGAAATCTTATATATATATAAGCCGAAATTCGTTGATCCGTAGTTATCCTTAACATTGTCGTGTCGGACGAAGTGAAAAGAGAAAACCCGTTAGGAAAATAAGGTATAGACCCGTGTAAAATATAGATATTACGTTGTATTATCGAGAGCGTCCGTCGTTCGTTGAAAAGTATTTATAAAATGATCCAAAACGAGCGCAGCGAAGCATTTAAAAAATATATATATATTAATGTGAAATTGTTTATAATTTTTATTTTAAATAAGACTCGAAATAATTCAACGCGTTTTTATATTTTGAAACGACAAAAAAAAAATAAACACGTTATTATTATTATTATTATTTTACGATCGCGCGACGATATTTTTTCATAAAATATGTTTTTTACTTAACATTCGACCCATAGAATATTGTATTCTCATTACGAACGACTACAGAATTGTCGACGGACCGAAATAACTTTATAATGTGTTGCGTGGTAATTACTAATTATCAAAAACATTTAGAGTGTACATTATATATTTATTATTATTATAATATAGCTGTAGGTGAGTCGGAATGGTGGTTTAAGGTTTTATATGAAGTTGTACATTAAATTGAATGGACTATTAAAGCTTTGAAATGGTTCTCTTTTTTTTGAGTAACTAGTGTGAAAACTTTTCTCGACTGGACGAGAGCCAATGTCCGCGTGTTATGATTGATATGGCAAGAAACCCCTCGGTTGGCACACGAATAGAAAACCGTTTTTTTAAATACACTCACAGCCCCACGACGATTGCCGCGGAGATTTGTTTTTTACGATACAATATTCGTCATCGTATAATATAATATATTATAATATATCACCAGAATAGAACGGTTAAAAGTCCTATTAAAATAAAACGGCCGTCGTGAGTGGATTCGGCCGTTAGCTGACGACTTGCAGCTGGCGGTTAAAAACAAATGTGTATCGCCCCGGCCCGAAGAATGTCTGCTGTTATTTTTTTTTATTATCATTATTTTTTTTTTATTTTTTTTTTGGAAAACGGTGAATTTTTTTTTACCCTCTCGGTCGTGACCACTTCTTATCTAGACACGATGTCGTCATGTCCTCAGCGAGCGAGCGCGCGCGCGCTCGTGTATCTGATCGTAACATCTAGTCAAGTAAATTTATGAGTATTTCTTTAGGTACACGAAGCTCGTATTTCCCAATGGCAACTTTTATTTTATTTATAAACTAGCAATGAGAAACTGTAAGCGAGCCGTCTCGAAAGTGAATGGAAAATATTTTCATATTTATTTGTTGTTGTTGTTGTTGTTATTATTATTACTATTCTTATTTTTTTCCAGTCTTGTTAGTTTTTGCGAGAAACGGAATATTATAGTACCGCCGCGCCGCCGCCGCTTGCTGGTTTCCATATTGTAGTCGAGTATGGTCGAAATCCGTTTTGTCGATCCTCGCATTTTCCATTCTCGATGGGGGGGAAGCGTATAAAATCTATGAGTGCATTGGACCAAAATGCGTACTTTACAAGGGGAAAAAAGGTTTTTTTTTTTTGTTAAATCTCTATTTACCTGTTCGGTAGTATTTCAAAACGAAAATCATTCCTGCTAAAATGCAATGCAAATTAAATAAAAGGCGGCGGCGCGATGTGACGAAATTCATTTTACTACGTCGAAACGACTGCTGCGGGTGTATGCGTAGTTCATATTATTTTATTATTAACAGTTTAACCGAAACGCGTTATATACTTTTATATCTGTTATTTCTCGGAAAGTCGTCTGCAATAACGATCTTGAATTTCTTTTAAAAATATTTTACAGTTATTGGGAAATTACGAGTAAAGGTGTAATTGCGACGCACGGACTAATGATCGTTATCGATTGCCCGTATATCTGTATTATTAAAATTAATCTCCGAAGGACGGTGACGTTTCTTTTTCGGTTTTCGTTTTCCTTGCGATTCCCATACACGCGACAATATTTCCCAGAAGATCCCAAACGTATTTTCAAACGGACGATTAGAAATACACGACGTGATATAAATATAATATTATAATGTTGGGTGTTTTATCCGATTACGATATTATTCGGTCTGTTTTGCGAACATTTCGTTCAGTTTCCCAACGCGTATTTCACATAATTTAAACGTAGGCGGCGCAATGATAATTTTACGGACGTTATATTTATGACAATTTCTTTAGCTTTTTAATTTTTTCCTTCGTGTCGGTGGTTATGAAAATTTGCATGCATATTAGACCGCAAAAATCAATTCGGATATCTCTCGAGTTTTTCGTCCGACCCGGTAATCATTTTTTTTTTTTTTCCACGCAATATTATTATTATTATATTTTCGTGTAGACTTACGCGCACCCCACTATCGTTTGTCATTTATGTATTCAAATTAACATGCTCGTACACCGAGGGTAATTGTAACGATATAGTAGTAGTTACCTTTGATAAAATCATAACGCAGTCCCCAATGTGTGTGTGTGTGTGTGTGTATAATATTCACGCGCAGATTGCATTTGAGATAACGAATATTATTTCAGCGACGATTTACATCACAAACAAGACTTGGTTTTACGTCTCATTTTCAATGTTAAATAAACGCGTGTAATTATTATGATAGTAGGTATCCGGAAACTTTTCGAATTCATTTGATTTTTTTTATTCATTTGGTACCAATAATAATGTTGTGATTTCATCTGAAAAAAAAAAAAAACGTTTCGAAATTATTTACCTTGTATCTCTTACTATTATTTTTAATTGGACAAGTGTAACATGCATCGACGTGTATTATGGTAATTCGTTACTTTATGGAATGTTTGAGAATGTTATATTTTATTATGTTCTCCTCGTGGCCGGCGCGCGTCGTAGCCGACGATTCTTGGAAATATTTCGAAACATATTAACGTATGTCCATTAATCAGCCGTTTGGTGTTTATGACGTCTGTGTTACAGGAATCCTCGATCTAAAATTTGTCGTATTTTCGTACCGTAAAACAGAAACACGAGCAAAATAAAACATATTATTATACTACTTTATATTTCGTTAATGACCTTCTCGGGGCTGCACATATTTTAATGTCATTAATATTGACATTAATAATGAAAATAATTGTTTTGTTTCACGCGCTGCGATATAATTATCACTGCGTTATAAATCACTCCTATAATGTATTCAGAATTCTGATAATTTCGTGTTAAACCTATTTTCGTGAAATATCACTGGAGTGTTTAAAGAAGAACAACGAATTCATCAAAATGTCAGTGTTTTCGTGTTAATTGTTATTATTGTTATTTTGAAGACGTTCGTCAGTAGAGTGATCAGTACTAAAAGAGATTACTTTTAATGTGGATGAAAAAAATAAAATATGAATATAATATTCTTCTTAATCGATTTATAGACGTTTTATAATTGAAAACTACGGTAATTACATAAACTTAATACGATTTCGTCTACTCTGTGTAGCAGAAAACGGTCTGAGTAGGCGTTTCCGCATTAATTATTTTTCACAACCATAATATTTTCGTTAGTATTTCTAAATGACAAAAACAGAATCAATTATTTTCATGAGAAATATCGAGGCGAAATATTACGCACATCGTTTGATGGTAGAAATAATGTGTTCAAGTAAACGTATTAGTCTATCCGTTCCGCGATTCGATTCGATCATCGATCTATAGCTGCTATAGATTGTAGAGACTAAGACTGCTTATTATATAATATTGCAGTACACGATATTACAATTTACCATTTATGTTCCTAGGATTTTCCACTTTAAAGCGAGTCTCTAGGGACTTCACCCTTCCCTATACACGTTGTAGCGTAACACATGTCCTTAATTGTATACATAATTCATATATTAAAAAATATTAGAGTATTGTGCGTCTACTTTTATCTCAATTCCATATAAATCGATTCAAAGAGTAAATAAAAAATCACTTTTGCTGTGTGTGTGTGTGTGTGTGATTAAAATTTTATTTCTACAATAACACTGCCATATCACAGTATAGGTTTTTTGATCGTTATTTATTTTGCCGTGTGTACGACGGCGAAATTTCGGCTCGTTCTGTGTCTTCTTGGCAACCCGCCCGCCGGCAGATCCGTCATCTTACAAACTCGTGTCATAAAAGTCGAATCGGACCGTATCCTCGAGTAATCCTGTGTGCAATAATATCCCGAAACTCGGAATTTTTTCGACGCGTCGATCGTATTGTATCGTATTATATCGTATTGCGCGACGTGATCGAGCATGATGCGCACACATTATTACCATCATTACTATTATTATTGTACTGTTGCCGTAACACACTTGATCACACGTTTATGGTAATCACGAGTGTTATTTCGGTTTCGGGTCCCGTCTCTCCTCCGCCGCCGCCGCCGCCGTATTATCGGTGTGCTACGACGACGGCCTTGTGCAGAGCTCGTCAGAAGGGGCTTTCCAGGTACGTACGAACCACCGCCGCCGAGACGGGGCGAGGCGACACAAACGACGATCGGAGAGGAGCTCGCGGCGGCGCGGACGTCTGAGAGGACACGTTAATGTATGGCCGGGCGCGCTCGCCTCTATACGGTCCGCCGAATTGTGTTTATTGTGCGCGGCGCGTTTTACGGCCCGTACGTGATGATGCGGACGTCGGGACGCTTAGGGTAATCTGGGTGTCCGTGATACGATGAATGTAAAAAAAAAAAAGAAAAAGAATGAATGTAAAAAAAATAAAAACCCACACGCCGACAACGGACAGCGGCAGCTAAGACCCGGGCATTAAGCTCCCGTGTAATTATTATTATCAGAAAGGGCGACGAAATATAGTAATATACACGCGCACGCGCTTAACAAATATACGTATATATACGAGTGATGTATATCTGTAAATTAAATTTAATCGCACAACTCCGGGGACACATCGTTTGTATTGGATATAATATCGCGCAGTACGCGCGCGCGTATGACGAAACGTTAATTTTCGAGATTAGTAGCTGATTAATGTATATTATATTATTATTACGGACGACGATAACGCTAGCGTTCTGCTGTGCGCGCGGCGTATAATGGTGTACTTACGTATAATATTATTATATTATTATTATAATACTGTACGCCGCGCCGGTCGGAGAATTTATTATTATATACGCCGCCGCCGCGCCGTGTGTACACGTTTCGTACGCGATATTATTCGGTGAAATGTCATTCATTACGTTTAATAATGTTTTACGAACGAATAATAATAATAAAAAAATCGTACACTTCAAAGGAAACGAGCGAGTGAAAGAGCTCGAGAGAGAGGGAGGGAGGGAAAACGTTATAATGCATCGCGTCTCGTTGGTTGGCTCGCGCGCGTACACGCAGCACAAGCACGAGAATCAATAACACTTTTTTACCGATTAAAGTTTTGTAACGGAAAAAAAAAAAGAAAAATATTATGTAAAACTTTTTTTTTAACTACGATATTATTATTCGCACGTCTTTTAAAGTTTACGAAATCGCACGATACCGTATATTTTTATAGTCGTATTCGCCTGCAGACGGCTCGCGTACGTATATGACTTTCGCGCAATAAATGCGACGGCGGCGGCGGCGGCGGCGGGCACGTGTCGTTTTATTTTTTCACGTCGGCGAGTAAAAAACCATATTTTAATTGCGGAAGGTGGATTTTAATCGGCGCCAAACGAAATTGGCACATCGTTCGACTCGTTAATAAATCGTCCGACCGGGTTTGTTTTGTACGCCGTAATAATATTATTAATATAAGAGTGTGTGGCAAGAATGTTTTTCGCGACAAGTCGTCGGGGCGGTCGAGTTTGCAGCGTGTCGTTCTCTCGTCGACCGTTCACGTAAACAGCATTATTTCAATTTTAAAACTGCGACCGCGTAATCCGAGTAATCGTATTTGTTGATATTCGATTTTATAATACCGCGGTAGTAGTGGAAGACTTGATTATTGTTGTCGCTCGGGAAAACTATAATAACGTGTCGGGATCTCCTACGGCTTCGGTGAATAACATATAATGTCGTGCGTACTCGATATTCCCCTTTTTCTCGTTTGCCGCCCATACGCTTGTTGACCAAACGTTTTTATCCTCGCAGACAACTGTCACGCCGTTTAGCACCCTTAAAATATAAAAATAAATTTTGCAAAAAAACAAGTACTTGGAAAAAGGTAGTAGCCATGTTAGAAACAAAGGGTAAACCCGCGCGCTCTTTGAATCAGGCATTGCTCTCATTGTTTCCCGATTCCCCACGCGACCTTTGTGTAGGTTACATATTTTCCCAACTGAAAAATAAAAAAAATAAATGGCATACAAATGGAAATGCAAAAGAGGGCTATATATTCCCAGAGGTCATGATGCGCGCGCGCGCGGGTGTGTATTTGTGTGTGTGTGCGTGTGTGTGTTGTGTTTAAAATAGTACTATTGAAAAATAAAAAATTTCTTCCTATAGAAAGCCTAGATTAATTTAGTCATGAGATAATTTTTAATTTCATCTCCAATAGGGCGGATGTATGATGTGATGACAGCTCGAGTACAGTAGTAGGCTACTCGGTGGCCGAGTGTAAAATTTAATCGCTTTATTGTACAAAACTCGAATATTCACGGTGCCTGACCTATATGCAAGTACATATTATATTATACGCTTATTGTCTTTAGAAATCTAATTAGTACGAGTAGGGACAGTTTTGTACCGAGACGACAATGCAGTTTCGGAGAGAGAGAGAGAGAAAAAAAACATTTTCAAAGATGATTTTTAAATTTGAAGGGGCAATAGGGTATGTTTACGGTCGGTCGGGTAATATAATGTGGACCGAATCGCACAAGCCCTAATCCGTCTCCATTTCAATGGCAAACAATGTAAGAAGGTTCGTGACAATCGGAGTGTACAGCTTTCACTGGGTGGTCCGTGTGTTGTATATTTTATTCGGAATTTCTTTCGATCCCATTGAATACTCTTTTCAATATTGCGGAAACACGTATACATATATTTTATTTAAATTTTCTTTATAACCCAGTGATAAAAATATACTGTCTACGGAGATTTCGATACGTGGGATTTCGACCCCATCCTGTGCTCGGAATTGTGGACCACCTCCACGGTTCCGTGTAATATTAGTGTGTACCTTTGTATTGTTGTTTTCACTAATTTTAATACGTACTTACGTTTTACATCCAAACGGACGACACAAAACCGTACTAAAACCGTTTAAATTTAGTAGCATAAATAAAAAGAACAAATGTTCTTTTATAGTTCTACCATATATATATTTTTTAAACGGAGACGTTTATATTATAATAATAAATAACCGTAATGTATTCTTTTAAAAATTGAAAATTATTATTATCATTTTTAATACGAAAGTAGTTTAAAATAATCGTAATCGATTGTATGAGAATTTTTTTCTTTGTTTTTCTTTCGAAATGTATTTATGATTTCAGTAACTCTTAACAGCGTGTGTTTTTTAAACGGGTATTTTATTTTGATTTCACATAAATATTTCGATTCGAAGTTGTTGATTGATATTTTAGAATGTATAATTATTAAATATTATACGTATGTAAATATTGAAAATCGAAAAAAAAAATCCAATAAATTACTGCGTAAAAATTATCACGCGGTTTTTTTTTTTTTTTTGGTGCATCGAAATTTAATAGGAACCGTGTGCTTCGTTAGTTTTCTTTATGAAGTATACTGCAGTATTACAGTATAATATCGTCGTCATAGTTAGATGCAGTTCGATCGGTTGTATTCGAAATGCCATTAATTTATTTGAAACACATCAATAACTAATCGACGTGTGATTATTATTACGCAACGTATAATAATATACCATATTTGTTTTCTTTGTTTCGATTGTTGTCGGAGATTGCCGCGCGCCCGGTATAACGAGGCACGACGATGTGTACGGACGACGCGTAGACGAGAACCTCGCGCGCGGGAGCTTCTATGCGGAGGACACATTGTACACTGGCCGTGTTCAATATACGAATTAAATTCCACGCGTGGAAAAGAGTTTTTTGTTTTTTTTTTTTATTGTTTTCGCGGCGACACGAATATTAGGTGTATTTTTTATTGACCGGACCCACGCGCGGCGTAAACCTGCTGCATGCACGTCCTCCGGGAGGAGCAGAGGGAATCCGCAGCATATTATTATTGTAATGCGCGCGCGCGCACGGTCTTTGTCAATAAAAAATAATATCCTTCCGGTAACTCCTTTCGCGCGATCGTTAAAAAAAATAAATATTCTTTTCCGCCGAAAACGGCCGGGCGACGCGCGTCGAAGGTTTATCTTTTCCTAGTCGGTTGGAAACTGCTATATTATAACCACTTGTAGAGACGACGACGCGCACTTCTCTCGTTCGTGTAATATATTTGTCTGCACGTCCGTGTGTGTGTGTGTGTGTGCTCGCACACACGCGTATAAAAAGTCCATTAACACAAATATTTTGATAACCACCTGTCAGGTGCACACGCGAGAGACGTTCATGTCAACGGACCGCGAACATCACGAGTGTTTTCTTCTCGGACCCGCGGGGCGGCGGAGGGATGATTGATGATACAATCAGACGGTGCAGTGTTTGTACAGAAGACCAGCGCGCGGGGAATGTAGTAATTAATTTTCGGCCCTATGAATAGATCCTGTATTCGTCGACGACGTGTAGAAGAAGCGGTGTTTTGTATCTCTTGTTTATTCGGATGCACAATATTTTTGTACTCGTCGCGGCCGATGCGTTTTTGAAAGCGGGCCGAGCGAGCGCGCCGCGTCCGTAATTTTATTCGCTTGTTGCGGTGTTTACTTTATGAATATCTTAACTCCCTCGCCCCCTCTCTTGGATTTGATGGAAATTGCACATTGTCACGAACAATACGTCACAATTACGCACGCGATCCCGACGCAGATTCTCCGTTCTTCCGCGGCGTTTGTTTTTCTATATCTCCGTCGTCGCCTTCTCTACGGAATTAGTTTCTTCTTTTTTTTTTTTTTATCTTGCAGCGCGTCAAATAATAATTCAAAACTAAAATCACCGATTTCCGCGTACACACAATATCGCTCGCGCATCCTCGAGAGCAGTGTGATGTTCTGTTCAGAACTCGCGCGTTTTGTTTGTTTCGTATAAACACCGACATTTTTTTAACCGATATTGTATTATATATGTATGAAAAAGCGCGCGCCATAAAAATGACTGACGTTTCGCGTGTTTCTCCGAAAAACACAAATGTACTTGAAAAATTGACCGAAAATAAAATGAACGCGGTGTTGTTAGTGATGTGTGTGAGTGTGCGAAATGGTCAATAAAATGTTCGAAAAACAAATTAATTATTTTATGGGTGAACCCAAAGTTTTTTGTTTTTTTTTTTTTTTGAGGGAAATAAATATACCGCTGCTCTAACTATTGATTGGATAAGTTTATTTATACGGCCGTTAAATTTATAACGACTACATGGTTTCTATGTCAACTGTTTCGGACCCGTTGAGACGGATATCATTTTTATTCGTATTCGTAAATATTATTAACGCATTATACACGGTCGTTAGTAACGGTGGTGTTTAGCACTCGGTCGGAAAATATTATACGAACAAGCCGTGGGACTCGAGTGTCGTAGTATTTTAAAAAGAGGAATCATCATTCGATATTAGTCACTTATTATATTACGAATATAATATTTTCGAGGAAATCAACTCGCCCAGGCCCAATATTTACGCCCATTTCGGTTGCTTTCTGAGCTCGTTCTTCCCAAGTTACAATATGTGTACTTTAATCTTCTGAAATATTTTATAATATACGTATATATATAGAACGTGCAAAACTATCGTAGATATTATAGAAGACTACTTAAACTTAAACTTTATACTCATTGTTTAATAGTTAGGTATCCTTGGTTACAAGTTGGTCTATACGTTTGAGAAATATATAATCTACGAGACCACTCGCATCACGCATAATATAAAAGCCTTTGTAGTATTTCTTCGTCGACTGCTGCCCGTATTTAAATTTTAAAACGAACGACATATTATATTCTACACGGCCGGCCACGAGGTTTATTGACGTTCCAGATGAGGATGTTATTCATTCACGGCTCTGCACTTTTTTTTTTTTAAGTGGTCCGATTATGAATGACACCAACCATAATGGGTGCATTTATTACCGTACATAATATACACACGCTTGTCGACCGCGGTAGATTTCAGTGTTGTGTCGGTTGAAAAATAGTTCCGAAAAAATCTTCATCTGCGTCCTGTGCATTTATGTATATTTTCAAATGTTCGTAAAACAGTTTATGTGTAATATTCGTAGGATTAAAGAAAATTACATGGCAATAAAAGATTAATTATTATTATTTATGGCCCGAGTCCCGAGTTGAACCAAATTATATTTCGAATTCGCTTCCATTCGTAAACGTCGCATTTTTGTCAATATTAAAATGGAAAAATAACTTCGTAATTTATCGAACGAGAATTCTTTACATACGATAATACGCATTACATAATAAATTTCATTTCATTAATCATCACAATGGAGTAGGTAGTGATGACAATTCGACTTTTTGGTTATTAATCAATTTCAAAAGAGTTGCATACGTCTTATTTTATTCGAATATTATCTGTTACCTAGGTATATATGTATAATTATATACTAATAATTTCGTACATCTCAATCTACTTGTATAGTTTATTTTCTTTTGAATTTACTCGCGTTCTCCTTCAGTTACGAATCGTATTAGTTTTTCCAGTCGATAATGAGAAATTTATTTTCACTTTATAGTCTCTCTATACTTTTCAGACGTTCGAAATTAAAAATATATCGTTTAGTAAATCGAAACGATATGTTATCGTCGTATTATACACACGTCCGCCGGCACACACTTGTATTGCAGGTTCTCGTCACGACGAGCGCTTAGAGTCGGAAAATTATTTTTTTTCCAAGTACGTTTATCACAGCGATGATGACAATTCGTCGTCGTTTGGTAGTCATTTGATACGGGAGTTATTAAAAAAATATTTCGTGCGGTCGAAAAAACGTGAATGTTTTATTTATTCGTTCGAGAACGTCGCCCGGAATCGTAAATAATAATACCCTCGGCCGCCCGTCCGAAAAGAAACGTGTCGGATATCACACGGTCGCGAGCGAGCTTATCGAATATCGGATTAAATAGTATCGTGCGCGCGCAGCACACCGAAGTTTGTCTTGTACAACTACAATATAATAATAATAATAATAATAACGTAATCGGATTATTGTGTACGTCGACAAGACGTTCAAACGGTCATATAGGGATTATAATACGTACACGCGGCGGCGGACCCATAGGTTTCGATCGGTACACGAGCGGACGGAAAAAAAAAATCGTATAGAAATCAAACCTGTATATTAAATTGTATACGTTTTTCCCGCGCGTTGCGCAACATGCAAATGAGAATATTCAACTCCTGTCCTCTCTCTCCGTCAAACGCTCCTTCACCACACTAATCGAAAACCGTAAAATCTATCTTTACGCGTCGTCGTCGTCGTTTAACGAACCGCGGTGCGCCCAACAGGTACGCGCGACATAGCCCCACGACGACGGTTATGGAAAATATTCATGTACGTCGTTACTGAAATATTTTTCGTGAACTTTCGCGCTGTGGAACGAGGACAAAAAAAAAAATAAAGGGGGACACACATTAATCAATTATAATGAATTCTGTTCGACGACTGTTGTTGTTGCCCGATTTCCAATTAATATTCACCCGGTGCAAATTAACCGGCGGTGTTGACTCCGACAATTCCGAGTCTGGGGGGTTCGGATACAATTCAGGTAAATATTCACGCCTGAAAAAATAATAAAATAAAAAAAGGTTTTTTTTTTTTTTTTAAATTATAAACGTACCCGGAGCAGGTTTGTTTTACATTGGGTAATTATCGCGAAGCACGCAGTATTTGCGGTTGAATTTTACACGTATTTTCAAATCATTAAACGAAAAACAAACTTGACCGCGCGGTGGTAACGAACGACTACATACGAGTATACGTATATAATATATAAATTTGATTATTTTATTATAAAAAAACAAATAGCCGTTTAAATCAATATGAAAAGGTGGAAAAATCTCGATAGTTGCGGAAAACACGTCGTGATAACGCTTATACGATGTTATTTTAACGCGCGTTGGAAATTTATAAAATAACAATTTTGTTTCACGTCGACCGTAGGCTTCGTTTGACTTCGATATTATCAAATCGTTATTGAAATTTCTAAATCGAAACAAATATTCATAGTGTGCGCCTGTCTATAGTTTGTAAGACGATAATATACACACGCGGAGGAACAAATCGATGTACCTTAAACGGAATTCCGAAGAAAAATTTAATTAAATAAGTATATACTACTATTTTTTCCCTCGAGTATAAACGAAAGCTTGTTTTTCGAATTTATGGAAATCGTGTAGATTTTATTGACAATATACAAAGGAATGTTCGTAATAAACAGTGCATACAGGAGTATGCGTAATGCCGTTAGCTAGACATATAGAGCTATAAAAATAGTCGTAGCTTTAAAAAGTTTTAATAAAAGAATTGTAAAGGGCATTTTATAGGAAAGGAAAAAAAATTCTACGCGCTCGGTATGTTGGACAAAAATGTTCATTACGGTTTAATATTTTATTATTTATATCCGGGACATTATGATTCGAAGTACACGTTCTGGTTTACATTAGGCGGGGCGAAAATTTTCATTAGATATCTGCCGAGTATATACGTATAATATACGTTTGTATTGAGTTAACTGTTCCTCGGCTGAGATTTGCATATAATATGTAGTTGCATACGAACGCAGTTACGTTTTTATTTTTACCTGTTCGACAATTAATTGAAAATTCCACTCGCGTTCTCTTGTACGTATTTGTTATGCGTTCGGAGTAAGAAGTGATCGAATAAACAATATTACTAATTACTATTCGTAAAGAAAATCGATTTCTTTTAAACAATTTGTCTCTCCTTAAAGATTTTCTTCAACACGAAAAAGATTATAATTGTAGTTTATCATTCTCGTGAGACACGCATTCCATCGGTCGACATTTATTTTATCCTGACCTTTATAAAATCGTTATTTAACTAACATTTAATGTGTTGATCATTACACACGAGAACACACGGTCAAGCGATAATAAACGGAAGAAATTAACAAACCTAAAAATTCAGAAAAAATAAATAAACAGTAATGATAATGATATTATTATATTCAACACTGTGCTGTAGACTTTTTTCTTTATAGTTTTATTTTCAGTAAACATACGAGGCATATTTATTTAAATTATCTTTACGAGATATAATTGTAAGATGGACGGTTTGAGTTTGGTTTTCGCTGTGATAAAATATTATAAGTACGTAGTCGACATATTAGTGTCGAGTCGAAATCGTAAAAATAAAAAAATAATACAAGATTTAAATCCCGAATCGAAAATCTTCTGTGGATAAAATCTTTACAGATTATAGCATAATATTTAGTATAACATTTCATGTTTTATTACGAGTTTTTATCCATTTTAAATTAGTTTTGCCATGCTACAGTATGATTACGCCTCGTAATCTTCGATAGTAAAACTGGTAAACATCTATGTAAAATATTGCACATATATTATACGCGCGCGTGTGTGTGTGTGTATACGTATTAAATTTAAGTTTTATTTCTTTACATTATATTACTAACCTCGTGCTGTTATTTTCTTTTGTGTCTACACGTGTACCGAATGACTTAGAATGTTGACTTTCGTTAATATATAAATATAGTACATCATATTATATATACCTATGAATTATTTCACGCTGGTTAGGCGATAATAATATTATGGTTAATACGTGTTATATATATTTATATGTTTGAAATCTTGAACTGTCAACTTGGTTTATTTTTCATGGCTGTTGTGTCCGAAAAAACATTATTTAGAAGCGGTGTGTGTGTGTGTGTGTGTGTGTGTATATTAAATTTAAACTTTTATTATCGTGTTGAGTACCATTCGTTTAAAATGTATTTTCCTTGTTTACACAACAAAGAATAACTTTTACCTTAATTGTTGTTTTCGATATTTTACTTTATATACTCGTGACGTATACATGTACATAATGTTTATCACATTTTGTAGTGGTTCTAGAATTTTTGATGACGACCCTATTATAATAGTGTTAAGATGTCCGAGATATAGCACGTCATATATTTCGTTTGATCATGATGGTTACATTTACATTTCGACTAAAAAACACATGTCAAAGACTATGGTTTCTCCAGTGGCCGTGATGATTCAGAAATAGGAAGAAAAATTATTTTCCAAAAGGTTTAGAAAAAAGATCAAAGGCGCCGAGAAATTATATTTCTTTGCTCTCGTTACCTCAGAGCAAGCGGGGTGAAAAAATCGAGAAAGGAAAATAATAAACACATCCGCGCATATAACGCCGCCCCGTACGTACAGGCCCTTCTCCTGGCTTTTTACTTCGTTCGAAATATTATTATTATTATTATTAATAAAAACGTCGCCGTTTACCCCAGACACTATACCTTCTCAATAATATACGTATTCGGATTGAACAAAATTGTACGCACAGTGTCGTTTCTTTTTGAACTCGATATATTTTTTTTCCACCGTTCCCCGTTGAATTTGACAATTTTATATTTGGAAGAAAAAAAAAAAAAATAAACGGCCATTCCACTCGGATTTAATCAAAATTCCGAGTAGTTCGCGCGCGAGATTTTCTGAATACGGAATTTCGGGTGGAAAAAATAAGCGGAGAAAACCAGCAGCCGCCATGCAGTGATCGAATTCATAATGGCAGGGGAAGAACCCGTGACAGACGGTTCTTATTACACCTCATATTATTGACCTTATATGTGTGTGTGTGCGCGTGTGTGTGTAATTCGACGTCTCGACATATTTCCCCCCCCCCCTTACCCGTTCGCGTCTGGCCGGCAGTGCAGCACACGAGACATCCTTTTCAAATAAAATTCGACTTTCCACATCAGTGCGCGATAATATTTCAGGTACCAGTCCCCGTGTTGACTACCTACTAACCCTATTTAATTCTCACTATCTGCGAGTTTTAATCAGAACGTGCTCAGTATGTCCCGCCGTCGGATTGTTTGTTTTCCAACCGCCAGCCACCCGTCTAAGTAATTGCTAAGAGAGATGCCGACGATAATAAACCGAACACAGCCGTTCGGGCAATAACAACGAATGCCGACGCGGCGGCGTGCGTGTGTGTGTTTTACGATTGTAAGTAGTATGCGTCTCTCGGCAAAGAAAACAGAGAATATGAAGACATTATCGGTGGATATATCCGTGCCTGGTTAAGGAAACCCGATTGACTTTCGGACATGTAAGACGCTAACATAAATATATTATTATAAATCGTACGTTCAATAAATACATGCTTTCAAATAACACTTTTATCCGGACTAATTGAAATCAAACTATTTACGCGTACTATGATTTTCTCTTCGTTCGCGGTGTGAAATTAACAATGACCTAAGCTATTCTTAAGGATATATTATTCGTTTTAAAAGCGATACAAAAATAATACCTAAACTCGCTCGTTTTTCGACTACATTATGCTATTATACCGGGTATACTTATATAAAAAAAAAAATGTATCGATGATAATAGCCCGAATTTCATTAGCATAATAAAACATAATAACAAGCTATCAAATTACATTAGGGTAATTTAATTCATATAATATTATCCACACGAAAAAAAAAATAAAAATAAATATGTGCATTAATTATTATCTATTAGCAGTATACAAAGTACCTATATTGGTGTATAATAGTATACGTCGTCGTAAGGTACTTATTACTTTCGAGCGTTTTTAATTTTACGGGTTATCAAAAATAAATTGCTTTAATAGATTAATAACACGTGTAAATTATTTTTCGGCGCATAATTTATTATAAACATATAATACGTACTTTAATTGGTATTTATTAATACATTTGGCTGATTTATAACGTCAGCGTTTTAACAATAATTAATTGAAAACACATTTCTACGATTGGCTTATTCTCTGTGCAATCCAATATACTGTATAATACACGCGTTACCACCTATTAATGATTAATAGAACGAGCAATCTGTTTTAATCTTAAATTAATTTTATTTTTATTTTTTAATCGAATCTGATCACTTTACTGATAACATGACATGCTAAAATACTTTTAAATTATTATAAAACATAATATATTATAGTCGAGAACGACGAAGATGAAAATGATTAACCGAGAACCGTTTAAAACTCGATCTTGAAATAAGTGTAAATCGATCGAATGGACATTTTCATATTATATCTGTGTAATGCGATACATTTATTTTGTTTGATTAGTTATTCACCACCGAGGGACGACAACTGACCGTTTAGGTTTTATGTTTAGGCGTGTAGAATATTCGTCCGGTCGGTCGAAACATTTTGTTTCGTCGAGAAACAATACAAACTTCGTCGTTTCGTTCGGCGCGTATTATTAATTTCGTCTTCTGATAATACATTTCGGACTTTGCAATTTTACCAGCCGTCTGGCGCCTTACCCGTTGGCAAGTGATACGTTTCGTACGTATTATATATATTTTCGTGACCCATCGACTCTGTGACCACTTTGTCATGCCAAATAGTACAAAGAGCGCTTTTTCTTTGTATTGTGTCCGACCTCGACAATGGGTACCCTTCAATTGGTCGGTGGCTGAAATAAAAAAAAAAAATCCTATTGTTTCCATTTCAATTCACAAATCATAATTTATGTAATAATTTGCCCGCCAACGAGAGCGATTATTTCATGCTAGTAATGCCGACGGGCTTTTTATTTGCAGTTCGCACTGTGGGAATATCGAGGTCATAAGTGATCGGCCGTCGAAATTAATTCTGTGTTCAGAAACGTTGGTTTTGATTCGGACAAAAAGCTCTAATGCCTTTTTATTCTCACATATATATATATATATAGATTTTGACTCCGTCGTGAAAAAAAAAAATCGGTGCGCCTGTTTGTGGCGCCAATCCCTTTAAGCCCAAATGTCCCATTATTTCTAACCCTCTTCCGATAGCCGCGACAAAAACAGAACTCTGCTATATGTGCGTGTATATACGTATATATCAGCGTATATATATACATATACATATATTTATTTATTTATGCCGTAAAAAAAAAAAGAGAAAAAAAGGCTTAACTTATATTTAAATTACGAGACTCGTGCGGCATCCACTTAAAATTCTCTCACGCGTTGTGCAGTCCGCTTTTTCGTCGACTATACGTAAATTAAAGTACGATGACTGTTCGAAAATTTTAATCGATCGAGACGGGTACGAAAAATTAATTACATTGTGTGTATGTTTCGAATCGGAAATATTTCGTTAACCGACTCGGCAGGACCACCGCCTTTTTCCAAATTAATTATTATTATATTATAGACGAGCGTATACGGAAGAGACGACGTTTACACCGAAAGCCGATTCGGACGAAATCCATCGCGTGCTCCTCCGGCCGTCTCCAGCGCGTAATAATTGACGTATACAAAACGAGACGGCGGCGGTAAAACGAAATGTAAACTTTACTCGCGACCGTGTACAGGTCTTATACATTTCATTCGATCCGTGTCGAATTTTACATTCATTGAATATTTTATGGTGTTTTTTTTTTTTTTTTTTTCTGCTCTCCGGCGGAAATACGCCCGACGTATATATTACTGAATAATAAAACGAGCCTGTTTAGTGATGAAACAAGCAGTATCAAAGTAGCGAAATGTTTAGGTCTTGTCAATAGTTAATGAAGTATTTTTCATACGCGCGTCTACGGATATTTCGTACATAATACGTATGTTTAACGCGTGCGCTCTTGTTGTATTGAGTTTGTTTTTTTTTCGTGTTAACCGTCCGAAACGCAACGTGTAATAATTAATATCGTCAAACAATACTTGGCGGTGTAACACACGTACATGCCGGTATTTCCTAATCGACCGCCGGTTTGGTTTTGAGTGTGTGCGCGTGTGTTGTGATCGTAATTCATTGAATATGCTCACCAGGACTATTAATAATAGTAGTCTATTATTATTATAATATCGATTCCAATATACAATCTGTATTTTCGGCTCTATCGGTACTGCGACTGACAAAACGACGCGACGCGCGACGTCGGCATTGGCTTTTTACTTTTTAGATTCCGGGTGAATCGACGAATGCGTATGGTTTTATCGTGATTTTCGTTTCGCTCGCTCGCGTCTGTTCTATCGCGACATTTTCAATCTATATTACGATTTAGCGGTACGATGAAATAACAATCGTGTGAAATGTGCGAAAAGTAGGCAATAACATTACAGTTATTTCTGCCGTACAACGTTGAAAAGTCAAGTCACAACTCTAACCTTCAGCGTTTAAGTCGAGAATCCTGTACAGTCCGTCCCACAGTGTAAACCGGTATTGAAAATATTAGATTCCTTTATTCGATATATTCACTTGAGAATATAATATATGGCGCGTACGTCGTGAGTACACACAAACACCACTAAACTTCTCGACATCGATTCGAATTATTCGAAGTATACTTCATGCGCGCTGCAACGCTTACTACGTATATGTAACTATATCTTATAATAATGTAGTGAGTGGGGTTTCATCACCCGGTATATCGATGTATCAGAATCGTATCCCACACACTCGGCGTTTTATACGCACGAAATATGCTCGGAACGTGTGCAAATAATACGTTTAGGATGTTTAAATCTCTTTTATAACACGCTCGGTCATTATAACCGGTCGCGGGGAAAAGTGTGAAGAGTAAAACTGTGTAGGATTTTTTATTATTTTTTCTTTTTTTTTATGTGTCAAACGGTTTTTTTAAAAAAAAAAAAAAATTTATATATTTATATTGATAAACTACTACTACTACTACTACTGCGTCGGTAACCGAGTCGAATTAATCGTGTATGTAATTTACGAATCGTGTTTTATTAAAATGAAAAAAGTGTCTACGAGTTTTTACTCTTTTGAGCGAGATAGAGAGAGAGAGAAAGAATGAAAATACAAACATTGTTTCACTCGGATGACCCGACAAAGTTCACCGACGACGGCGCGGCGATATATATATATATACGTACGTATACGAGGCGGCATAAAGGTATGGAGAAAGGGCTGTCGATACAGGACACTTGAAAGTGCGCGACTAATTAAAGTCGGCGACACAGTGAAGCTTTCAAACGCCCTCGTGATGCGGAATTAATTGCGATTCGCTTTGCCACGATTTAAGGGACTATCGAGGGGTTGCGTGTAGCGGGATACCCGGAGCACGCCACTTTTGTAAATGTCTGTTAGGCGAAACTTAAATTCCTATCTAATACAACGCACTATCGTAAATATATATCTATATACGTTATACACACACGAGGTTTTATAGTGTTCTCGAGCCCTCCGATAGATACCGTGGGCGGAATACGTATAGGTGCACTCGCACGGTATACGGACAAAGTGCGTCCCTGCAGTGTTGTACGTTCAGCGCTGTCTGTACAACGCGTGAAAAAATTCGTCGCGGATAGCTAGATGCATTCGTCGAACACCGATAAACTATATATACGCGTTTTCGTGAAATGTCGTCGTTCATCATATCCCTCGAATATTGACGACAATCTCGACTCGGCTTCGATGTAGAAGTAGTCGATTATCTTATTGAGTGTGATCCGAAAATAAGCGTTTCGCGCCGTCGTTGGCTGCCGCGGAATTTTAAATCGAAACCGTCCTTTTTATAATTAGGTATGTTGAAAATCGGTGAGATGATTTTACCTACTCGCGTGTAAATTGCGTTTGTACTTTTATAATAGAAACCTCTCTCTCTCTATATATGTATGTGTGTGTGTAGTGAAAAATTGAAATTTCTAGAGCTCTCGCATATATATAGATGTATTATTTTCCTCGATTCGTCAAATCCTTCTCTCTGCGCGCGTAATCTTCTGGGACACGCACTCGAATCGACTTTTACGAGTGCTTTCGGCCGGTCTCTCGAATAATCACCAACACTTTCACTGGAGGGGGGGGAAGGCGTCTTCGTCGTCCCCGAGCATTGTGCTCGCGCGCTATCATATTAGTACCACGACACACACCTCGCCCCAATAACAATGTGCATTCGTTTGTCCTTGTACGCACTCTAGGGGAAGTCGTAAAGGAAAACCGTGATTGCTTTCCAATGGTCCCTCGATGCACTGACGACGACGAAATAAGTTCACCGAGACCATTGTTAAAAGAGCAACAAAAGATATCGATTTGTGTGTAAAATGAAACGATTTTTCCCTTTTTTTTTTTTTTTGTCGGTGTAATCCAGTCAAAAAACAACACAAAAGTAGCAGTAGCTGTTCAGTATATCCCCACGCCGAATACCTATATCAGCGTTGTACCACGCACGCAATTGTTAATATAATAATAATATATCAATGGTCGAAAAATTAGATAATCCGTGCCTTTGAAAGTTTTCAGCTGATTACCGAATGTATAAATAAATAAAAAAACATGGCGCGAGCATAACACGGCGAAATAAATAAATTATTCGTTCCGCACGGACGTAAAATATTAAACAAACCACGGTTTCCAGCTCGGCGTCCGTGCCGCCGCTATAGTGCCTATGTGTACTACGTATAGTGCATCTAATGAAATTGAAAATACAAATTCCTAGACCGATATATTTCATGTTGCCGTTGAATATTACAATAACGGTAATTTATCGCCGGGTCGCCGGCAGCCCATTGTCGAACAGGCGACTTTCTACTACCATTCCTGGGACAATAGGGGCTAGTTGTCGTCGTCGTCGTCGTCGTCTAGATGGTACGATATTTCTTATTATTTCTTCAATCGCCAATAATATACGCCTGATCCCGTACGTCATATATCCGATGATTTATTCGCGCCGCGCCAAGATTATCCCGCGTTATGAATTCGATTTGACCAACAACAACAACAAAAACATACCCTTCCGAATCCAATACGTACGTACGAGTATACTACGCGCGTGTGGTTCGACGTATAATAATATTAATTAATACCTTTTTTTTTGTTTTTCGTATTGAAATACACGTGCCGTGGCCCGTGGGCAGTCGATTTCCAAGTAACACACGCGTACATTTATTATACCATTATATAATATCCGATACGTAAAGAAAATATATTATATTATCCAGGAACATTTTTCACGCGAATGGTCTGGCGGTACACGATTTCCGTCCGACGTAAATTATTATTAATCTGTCGGAGGGGAGGATGGACAAAACAAAAAAAAAACACGCCGGTTGGTTTATTATAATGGTACGTCCGCAGATGTTTTAGCTTATCTTGCGACCTGCAGCGTTTTGAATCCAATGACATGACTTATTTCATATTCGTGCGGCACATTTGAGTGATAAATATTTTTCCGGAATTATGTAAAACGCCCGAGAGAGAGAGAGAGAAAGAAGCGCCGCGCCGCGCGCACGCGTTCGGTTTTACCTACATACTTAAACAACGTAAATATTCCATATTTGTCCCGTAATATATTCACGTCTATTATATTTACCTCCGTAAAATATACCTATTATATTGTTATAGTGAAACTACGTGATGTTCCTAAATCAAAAACCGTGAAAACAAAATGTCGACAACAAAGATTACTATTACGGGTAGTTTACATTATTATGTACGTACGGCCGCCGCCGTGTGTGTTTTTTTCTTCTTCTATTTTTTTCGGCTCTAAATTGAAACTTCCTATCGATTTCGAAAACGGTTTGTTACGACGACGACGCCTCATAATATAATAGGGGAAGGAGCAACAACGTTGTCGGTGTACAACGAACAGAAGAGTGCGCGTTTACTAAACTGAACGAGAATATATTATAAACGCGTTTACATTATTACAGTACAATTGGATGTTTAAAACTAGGTGGTATTGTTTTAACGTTTTCACTGTTCGTCTAACGTACCTACTACATACGGTTACACTTAATTTACACTCGTAGTTTTAACGAAATAAATGAGCTTACAATGCAATATATTATATTTGAAGAATACTCGAATAATTTAATCTTTCGCGCGATATGACTCGTTACGAAACAATAATAATATTAGAATAATTCGTGTATCTGTCCTCGATGTTTAACATTAAGTTGGCTCCGCTCAAATAAATCGTGGATACAGTTTTTAATAATTACGATAACAATACCCTTCGAAAACATTTAAAAACTTTAAAATTCCTTTGAGCTCGCGTACCATAAGAAAATGTTAATGTTAATATTATTTATTATATCGACCGGTCACTGTTCGTTGTGAAATACGCACGTTGAAAAAGATTCGATTACGCTTAAATAGTAGAATTTACTTTGGGTATATTATACAATACTTGTTTGTGGTTTTCTTTCGTTAATTACACCCGACTTTTGCGGATACGTACCGAACAATTTCTATCGCGGCGCACACGATGAGACGGTCCCGCTAATTCTATTAATTAGTTTGTCAACGCCACTTAAAAACATACGAAAAACCGTGCCGGCGGTGCCGTGCGGGCTCGAAAAATCACCGTCTACCATGGCCACCGGTAAATATCTCAGTCACGAGTCGCGCTAAAAAAGATCCACGACTGTTGACATAAGAGAAAAAACAAAAGGGTAAAAAAAAAAAAAAATGTAGCCGATTATCGGAAGCCATACACGACCACACACGATCGGACAAAAAAGAATAAGAAATGTGTGTGTGCGTTTGATTTAATTTCCATTATTATTATACAACTGCCTCTGTAGGAAGACAAGACGGAATAATTACACGGTAGCTGCCTGAAGGATTCGTGTTTTTTTTTCTCCGTCCACTTTGTTCCATTTCATTTAAATCATATGCCCGTATTAGTGTACCCCTAATAAACATTTTAGGAATAGTCGGCAGGAAAGAAAAAAAAAGAAAAAAGGATACAAACAAAAAAACAAAACGAAATAAAGATAAAACGATTTGGGTGTTCGGATGTCCTCGACATTTGTATCTATCGTAAAACAGCCTCTGTTCATTATTATTAAAACATTTTATTGTTATTATTATACACCGTTAATGCTATGCAATAATAACTTATCGTGTGTTTTCTTTTTTTTTTTTGTTTCAGGTGAGTACTGATTTATTCAATATACTTATTATACGCGGCGTCGCTTCAGTGAAAACGAACCGTTTTTCCTAAGAGGGTTGCCCAGACACACTGTATAAATTAAACGCACAGTCATAATATAGTAACAATAACGCGGCTTTCCTATACAAGTATATGGTGTAAGTATAACCTAACCTACCACTCGCCCGGTATGGAACGTACGTGAAGGAAATCCGTAAGTAGGACTTAAATTCGCTAAAAACGAAATTACGTATGCACCATTAAATGACATTACCGAGACGAATACGGTTTTTGTTACGTGTGCGTAAAGTTTTTACCCAAAAGGGTTCACAGCCGCGCTTTTATTCAGATGTCGAACTGGTGTAATTGAGTATACTTATTATATTATTATCTATATATACGTATATTCGTAAATAGCTCGTGTGCGAAAATTACGACCGGGCTATTATTTTTTAGGTAATCATAGCTAACGCTCGGATAATTTATCTTCGTGCCGTCACGCGTATCGGCAATTCCCATAAAGTTCGAAACATTAATTCGATAATGACCTTAATTTGAAAACAAAAAAAAAAAATTTACATAGCACGATAAATTACGAATAATTGCTCGGCGTTTCGCCGGGACTTTTTATCATTTAATAGGATGTGACCGTAAACAATGCGGTTGTACGTACGTATATGTATAGATGTACGATGTTAATTTGACATCTTTAAACGTATTTCAATAACGTAGATAACTCGTGATCACTGCACCTTTCACAGACAATTGTTGCACGCCCGAGTGTTTTTTTTTGCAATATATTTTGTCACCGCACTACAGCAGTATCGATTACGAATAATATATTATTACTAGCTGACCCGGCAAACGTTGTTTTGCCATATATTTCCAGTGAATTTTGCAGTATAAAAAATAACTGACTTATTGTAAGTGCGTGGCGACGACGGCGCGGCGTCTACGATTGAAAGAGGAATGGTGCGCGCACGCACGCAATTTCGGTAAAAGTTATGTAATAATATATGACGTTGCGAAATCCATACCTTTTGCGTAAACGTTTTCGCTTTAAAATTGTATACGCCTATCGAGCCTATCGACCAATGACTATAGATTTGGCTGCGATCGTATTCGACCGGCCAATGAAAAAAGTTCTATTGTTCATCGCACGCACGCAATTTCAATAAAAGTTATGTAATAATATGATATTGCAAAATCAATTTGTTTTTAGTAAAGATCGTCGGGTTTTTTTGATGACATAATAATCTATTCATATAAAATGCAAATTACTCGCTGATCGTTGCATCTCAAAATCTAGCCCGTGAAAAGTTTACCCCTTCTTTTAAGGGTTGAATTTTTAAAAATAAGTTTTTGTAGATTTATTTATATACATCCCCCTAGGGGAGGTGCTCAAACGGGGATTTTGTATTAAGAAAAATTACTAACCTATTGTAAGTATGTACGTATATGTGAAAAGTATATGAAACACGTATATATATTTTAATTGAAAATGATTCGCAAAAAAATTTATAAGCAATTATAATGGTCACTATGGTTACAGTATATGGGTATACGTACATAATATGTATAAATGGGTTATATGATATAAATGGGCTGACTTTTTCCTATAACCAATAGCAACCATTTAAAATTTCAAAAGTACATCACAAAATTCCCGTTTCAGCACCTAATTGGGTTTTTTCAAATTTTTTTTTTCGTAAAAACCTTCTCCTGGCAATTACGAACAATTCAAAAAAAAAAATTTGAGCCAAATCGGCCCAGCCGTTCTCAATTGAGATGAATTGTTTTACATTTTTGGCTCCATTTTTATATATATATAACCGTTGCAGAATATTCTCGGCGCTCGCCACATATAAATATTGAAAAAAAACTATTGTATCTTTTAAGTTGGACCATATTATAAATGGTTACCAAATTTTATCAAAATCCGGTCAGTAGTTTCGGAGTTTATCGCGAACATACATCGTGACACGAAATTTTTATATACATACTAGCTGAATAACCCGGCTTTGCCCGTGTGCAGTATAACTTTTTATTTTATCAGTTTTTTTCATTTTTACCCCTTTTAACTCCGGTAGGTGTCGAATTTAGGAAAATCCTTTCCCATGGGGTCTCCACTATATAAAACGAAACTGCTGACCAAATTTCATACTCAAAGCTCCAGCAGTTCCAGCCAGGTGAATTTTTCTAGTTTCACCCTTTTTACCCCTTTTAACCCTCTTAGGGGTCGAATTTTGGAAAATCCTTTCTTTAGGGGCCTCTGCTATATTAAATGAAACTATTGACAAAATTTAATACCACAAAGCTCCAGTGACTCAGGATTTTTTCCATTTTTACCCCTTTTAACCCCCTTAGGGTTAATTTTCTTAATAATTCTCTCCCTAAAAACCATCCTCGTACTTCAAGGAATATTATAAAAAAAGAATTAGCGAAATCGGTTTAGGATTTGTTGAGTTATGCGCTTACAACACATTTTGCGATTACAATTGTGCGATACACCATGCAATCATACAAATTTATTAAAAAGTTAATTAAAATATTTAATGTATTAAAAAATTTGAAATAAAAACTATCCTATCTTTTAAGTTGGACCAAATTACACGCGGTGTGAAAAATTTCATCAAAATCGGTTAAGTGGTTTAGGAGTCCATTGAGGACAAACATTGTGACACGAGATTTATATATATTAAGATTGTATGTATACATTACGTACTCGATTATTGTCATACGCGTAAAGTTTTCGTATACGTTTTTATACTCCGGTTGTCGAGTGATTCTGCGTTTTTAAATTTAAAAAAAAAAAACGCTGATAAATTCGAATCGACATATTATTGTGATGGTTTTTCCGAACCGACAGTTGTTTTCCCGGTGGTTTCGTCACCGCGTTTGTGAGTTTGTTCGATTGTTGGGTCTCACTTAAGTTTGTACGCCATAACGACAATAATGTCGGTAATAATAACGACCGGCCGGCCGGCCCACATTCAAAACACACACACAATAATAGTCTTGTTATAACAATATTATTATTTGTCCGTTTTAAAATCCGACTTCTATACAATATTATGTTATTATTGCAGCGTAGATTTCGTTCGTATTTATTTACTCTAATCGAACCGGGGAGGTAGGGAGGAGTTGTATACCGTGCGACGGTGGACAAAAAAAAAAAAAAAAAATCACTCTTGCGATTAAGACGTACGTTTGGAAAACGCCCCACGAAATGCCAGCGCGACGGTGTTCGTCTGTAAACACCGGGACAATTACGTCGGGAATAATATTTTAAATTATATCGTGAGTGCAATAAAAAACACTGCGTAGGTCGACGGGTCGCTTACTGACCGGGCTAGTGCTTCGGGGCCTGTGACGCCTGTATGTGTATAGTGCAAGCCCGTCATTATGATTGTTATCGATTGACTTTCGGCGTGTTTGGGATCACCACCGAGGCTGGAAACAATCGACCAGGGGTGTATATTATAATGTATAGGAATATACAGAGACTTCCGAGGTATCTATTAGCAGATTTTCTCGACGAGAGTTTGAAAATCGCCTCGGGCAAATGGGTTGATTTTTAGTAATCTCTTTAACCCGCGTACGGTATAATAATATATATATAATATAATGCTCTTTTCATAATATTATATATACGTATATCTAGTATATAGTAGTAGTAAATATAGTCCACAAACTTAATATTTCCAAATAATTATAAATAATACGATCGTACGGCGGCGGCATAATAGGCGCTCCGTATTTACGGAGTATACGCGTATAATCAGATTGGATAGGCGTTTTCGACCGAGACGAATAATTTTTCTTTGAGGATTAAATCAAAAACAACTACGTAGGTAGGTGTACAGCTTTACGTTTTTATCCGAGCGCGATGCTCTCAAATGTGTCAAAGCGGCGTATCGCCATGCCCGGGATCTTTAGCCGATCCATGAATATTGCAGCGTATCATAATATTTAATTCCTGCTACAGTGTATAATATATCATTTCCGTATCGTAAAACAAAATCTGACGGTCTGCTTTAAGTCGTACTAAGTCGATTTTTTCGTTCGTCCGTAACGACGACAATACCGATAAATGAATGAGCGCAGGTTTTCGAATGCTCGCGTCGATTCGTATATTATACTGGATTCCGGTTCTGCTTATAATATCGCCGACCCTTTATTTTGTACATACATACTTCTCGACACGGTTAAACGTCTGGTCGCCTCGCCTCGGCTCTTGTGCTCACACGTGGCTCTAATTTAGCGTTTGATTAACGAGGTTTCAAAAAGTGCGCGCGAGTCTTCTCGTCCGGAATATAAAGGCGCCGCGGCGGCTTGCGGTATAAATCATTCTGCCACCGGAGACGGTATCAATGGGTTCCTTAGGAACGTCTAAATTAGATCGCGCCGGCGTACGCGCCGGACACTTCATTAGTAAATTCGGAAAATTAATATAGGTCCATAGATTACTATTACAGTCGTGGCCCACGTGTCCTTCTCATTAGTGGCGTTCGGGCCGGTAATCTTCTGAAGGCATCGATTTCGGCACGAGGTGTTTGTGCGCCGTGTACGCGCGGTTCTCTCGTCGGCGAAATATTTTACACGTTTATTTATTTTAATCACCCAGCGTCCTTCGGCGGTCACGAACGAAAAACCGTCGGGAGACAAAATCCCAAAGAGGAAATAACGTCTAATAAACTCTCGTTATTAATGTTGCCAATTAATTGCTATGATTTGTTATACAATATACTTTGTGTGATGTTCGAATGGTCGCTTTATTAAATTATTACACTCGCGTTTATTGAAAAATCAATATCGATCATTAACATGGCGGTGGTCGTTACGACAGAAGTCGTCGTATTTATTTGATTTTATTAATTTTTCATACTCGCCTTTCGACCGAATTTCTTCGGACTATTTGTAATCAATTATTATATTTTTAGGATAGTGTAGTTACTCTACACACAATCGCCGCTTTTAGATTTCAACTGTATTAAAAATGCATTAATTATAGACACGTAATTTATTACGCTTAAAGTCCTTCCGCTCGCTGTTCTTCGTGGCCACTTTAACACAAGGTTTTCACCCAGTCTGGCGTCGTTTGTGATTAATCCACGATTTGTTTTCGAAACCCTTTTAAACGGAATTTATTTGCATGTCACCGGGGCTCTTAAGATAAGTCTACAATTAACCTCGGTGTCGCGGCATAATGTGTACGTGGGCGTCTAAGAGATTTCGTCATAATTCCATCATTCGTTCTGAAATAAAAAGAAGATGGGGACAGAAAATAGAAAAAAAAACTCAATGTCATTAGGCACGAATAACGTTCGGCTTTTACAACACACGAAACAGTTCCCTAATGGAGTTGCGAGAACAACTTACACTGCAGTCCGTATATATAACTGGAACAGTGTGTCTAAGTTTTTTTTTTTTTTATTTCCACTTACGTTTTTTTTTTATACTTTTGAAACAATATGGTATTTTATAATTGATTTCAAATGAGACGTATCAATCATCTGAAATAACCTTACACGTTAAACTCCTCGCATAATGATAATCAATTAGGGTTTTACTTTTTTTCTAACGTTTATCGGCCAACTCGTAGTACAACCGTACAATGATAATAATAATTGGTCTCATTAGTCGAATGCTTTTCTTTTTTTTTTTACATTCGTTTACTTTTTTTATTCAAATAATTAAGTAAATTCTCATAAATATTTAGCTCTTGTTTCGAAAAATGTGAATATTATTTGGGAAACATATAATAAACAGTGAGGTATCGAGAAAAAAAAAAAAACTTTCTAAAACTCTTGGTTTTCATAATTATTATGACAGGTATATATGATTAATTAATTTGATAAAATCAATGGTGCGTCCACGTGATGCTGCGTTTTTTTAATAATAATATTTTATACGTACCTGTAGAATTTTTTTATTTATGTTATGATTTAAACTCGCACACGCGTATGATTTTGAAACCACGTTAAACCTGTTACTGAGTAGTTATTTAATAGTTAATAAATAGATCGGTCTGTCTATGCTCACATAAAAAAAAACGTGCCGGTCGTCGTGGTAACAGTAAGTTATGCAACGTTCATACAAAAGCAAAATTGAAACTTATTAATTTACGGTAAATAATTTATAAAATTGTAACGAGGAAAACGCGTAATTCGTTTCCGGTCGAAATTCGTGAGGGAAATCATATTTTTGTATAATTTTTTTCCAAAAAACTTTATTATTTATTTATTTATTTATTTTTTTTTTTTAAAGCACTAGCGGATCACTTTAGATTTTAATGTTCCAAAGTTTAAATCCCAGAAAGTTTCTAAATATGCCGCCATAATTTCACAAACGGTCACCAACTTCTGAGTAGTGTACGAGTATAAATCTTGCGTTGTTTTGACGCCGACTAATATTGTATAGCGACTGCGGTGTAGTAGTACTCGGCGGTGAACAATACTTGTTTGGCCTATCGCACGCTCTCGGAAAAAAAAAAAATAATAATAATAAAACTAAGCTTTTCTTTTGCGCGTGTGCGCGAATTTACTTTAAAAAAAAAAACAACATTTTTCCCCTCGTTAAAAAAAATACCTTTGGAATATATATATGTATGAAAAATCCGAGTAAAAGAACGCCGTGTGTCGTGTGAACACCTGAGGGTATATAATATTCGCCCAAACGTCCGCCACTCGCGTCCCTCTCCGTGGGGTTTTACGTGTTTTTAATGCCGACAGGGACACGGGAGTTAACACAGTTTTACTTTTAAGTTACTCCGACCAACCCCCGACCGACGAAACACGTCTAATAGCTATTTTCCTGCGAATAAAACACACCCTTAAGTCGGGGGGGTTGTACATTGTGCGCGCGCTGATTAAGTCATTTTGTTGATAATGATTTTCGTACGAGAGACGACGTCTCGTCATCGATGATTTACTGCTCCGATCGAAGCGGTTATTGGTAGATAATTACCAAGTGTTACCGAAACTTGATCCTTTTGTTACATTATTATTATTATACGTAGGTATACGTACATTATTATAGCGTATTGCGGTGAATTTTTTAATAATTTTCATTTTAATCGCATATAATTATATGACGTTTTATAAAAAATATAACATTATCCGAAAAAGAGTAACGCGATTGCAATAATATTATAACGTTGTGTGTTTTACTCTGACAATTGAATTCCAACTGACCAGAAATACTCGCCGGGGAGAACACATGTGAGAGTCGGTCATCGCAACAAAAGAACGGAAAATATTTTCGTTGAGAGTTCTTGAACGTTCACTTAAACTGAAAGCTTTTTAAATAGAATTGAATCAATTATCAACCGTATACCATGGATCGCATTTCCGCCGTAAGATGTTTGTCGGAAAATAAATATAGATATGTAAAAGTGCTCGTTTCACGTAGAAACACCGCTCGTATATGGTTTCACAGTTGTTTTTCAATATCTCAAACCGACGAAACGTATTTAGGCGCGTATTTTATTGTTTAGTGTTTACTCAACCGTTAAACGAATCCAAACGACGTCGTTGTTATTATAATAATGCATGCCCGTAGTTTATGTAGTCGATTATTTCGAATACACGTAAGGATAAAACGGTATAAAAATGCATTAGTTCTTTCTACCCCCACAGTTATTTGATTATATACGAGTATTATGTATTTCAAACGGCTAACGTACAATTACATGGGTTTTTTATTTCTTTTTTTAATTTGGGTCAATGTGTGGGCATTCTAATAATGCCTAGTGTCTTGCGTGGGATTAAATAGTGATCGACATCCGAGATGATGGGTTATTACTTGAATGGAAAACAATAATATATTATATACCGCGACATTGCACGCACGCCGTGTATGGGACTATTTTAAATGTCTAATAATACGTTAGGTGTTAATTTAACATTACTTAACGGGTTGGTGGCAAAACGTTAATGCTATTAAAGAAATAAAAATAAATTCTTACCATTGTTTTTTCAACGATATTCTTTACGCGGTTTTTTCGTTGCGTCACGGGTACACTAAAGTATCGTACGCTTGTTGTTTTATTAAACTCTTCCACGCTCGCCGATGATGTATTATTAATATATTATAGTTCGACGAATCGTTTGCAGAAACGAAGCCGTAATGATTGATCGAATCATTTATCGAAGGGTGATAAAATATAGGACGACGGCGATGATTATTATTATTATTATTTCGGGTAATCGGTCGGACAAATCTGAACGGGGGGTACACATTATCAGATGCAAAGTCACGGTTAAAATAAGTTATTAACGGTCGGACCTCGTTTCTTTTGTTTTACTACCTTCAAACCTGTTAGGCCGTCTTATTAAAACGTATCAAAAATAAAATAAAAAAAACAACAGATATTTAAATATTTGTGTACAGCGTACACACTGCACACCGTACCGTGACGTGACCTTTGCACCCCTGCTGATTGGTTTGAAATCTCAATACGTTTCGATTTACCGTGTTTATTAATGCCCTTATAATACGTGGGTACGTCGCGGATACTTCGAGTTGAATTTACCGATCGTTTTGTGTTTAGTATTCTGATTTCAAGACATAGATTACTACGATGAGACCGGGTGCGTGTATAAATTATCTAGAAAAAAGATTTCCTACGCTGATATTACAAATTATTAAGCATTATTTTTTATGTATTCTCGTGACCATAATATTATAATACTAAATAGGCATATTTAATGACTTGATATTTTCCGATGTAAATTTGATAAATGTTAACATCTTATTTGGATGTTATGGAATTTCATTCACACGCAGTTTATTGTTCTGTACGATGACGCAACGGAATTGCGTTTGAAGTTTATAAAAACAAAAGTTTATAAATAGGATTTTTTTTATATTCAAAAGACATAAATCGTCACTATAATATATTGTGATTTTAATTCTTACGATTTAAGATCGTTTTGTCGGTTGAAACTATTAAAACGTGGCTTTGTTTTTCTCTGATGGACATGATTTTCAAATGATTAAGTAGAAAAAAAAAAGTAAAATATTTTGGTTCGTATATAATACGAAGTTAAAAAACCACAGATTGTCGTGTCGTGTGTAATTTTTTTGAAAATCTTATCACACACTCGTGAAACGAGTTTCTTTTCCCGTCAAACTTTGTACCGATCTTTATGCACCACATTGTACAATACATATAATACTGTAAATTATATCATAGTGTGTTTAAAAACATTCCTTTTCACTTCTGTATAACATCCTAGTCGTAAACGGACGCTATTATTATGCTGATAGAATTGTTCAATGTACGAGAGAGGGAGCGTCGACCCCAATAAATCAGTCATTTGTCACACTGATACGCGTTATCGTTTTAGATCATCTACTCTCGTGTGCCATATACCTCGTACGCATATGGCCCGGACTTGATAATCACATTAGACTCGTTTTCAACGCGACGACGACGTTGTGTTATATTTTGTTCTCCGGCGGTGGTTGTTTATTTCAAAACGTCGAGTATTTCGAACGGAAGGAATTCTCTATTTTTTTTTTTCGATTCTACATTAGAAGTATATTACAGTGCCCATATGATAACTATATTTTTCGGTAATTGCTTACAAAGCATTTTACCGCGCGCACGTGTAAACACGATATATTTTTATTTTTTTCACCGCCGCGCCGCCGTCGCAACGATGGAACGCAATATTTTTATTTTATTTTTTTTTTTCGTTCCCTAATGTTACGGATCATTAAAACCGCCCCGCAGTGGCGCCGTCGTTTATCGATACCCGTTAGTAAGTGATTTTTTTTTTTCTTTCTTTCCATCCCTCCACTTGAACTTCGTACGCTATCTTCGCTACATTCGAATTCGCTTTACGGCGCGGCGTCGACTCAATGCGTTTCATTGGCACGCATTGCCATCGTTAAACTGATAAAAAGTTTCAATGGCCTTTAACCCAGATATCGGGATTATTATAGACACGGAATACGTACAACGCACGAATACGGTTTGCGATCGTCCTGGAAAATATTTCGAAATCATTTGTTTTGTTTTTTTTTTTTTGACGGCTGCGTTTTTCTTCTTTCTCTCTGCGGTCATGCCGGAATGATATTAAATCCTCGTTCGGCGCGCGGCATAAACAAACATTCGATTTTATTGACTTATAAAATAAACATTATGAAATTAATCGGTCCGATCCATTACGTATACGTACGTACGTTCTGTGTGTAAATAACTCGTCCGCGCGCACGAGTGAAATCGGTTGTTTGCCGTGCGTGTTCAAGTCCGCGTGCGGTCTTAAGGTCGAACGCCGCGCCGCCGCTACGTTAAATACGAGTGGGGGAGGGGGGGAAACACATCGTCGCTTCTTCGCACATATTTGTCGACGGCATATTATTATATACGTAGTTTTAGTTGTCGCGGCGATGATTTTTACGACGGTGCCCGCGGGCCTCGGAATCCATGAAAATCCTTCGGTATAAATATACCGTGGTTGTACAAAAACATTGTTATCGACGACGGCCGAAACGACGACGGTCCAAAAATAAAAGCTCGATAAAAACCGACGAGCACGCGGACGGACGGACGGACGGACGGACGGACCTGACCCGTGCGAGGTAGTAAAAACTCGGGAGAGGTAATAAAGCGCGCACGGGGCGACCGGGCGAGGTGTAGTGGGACAACGCCGCAAATTTGTGGGGGCCGGCTGTTAAAATTCAACAGAACGCGCGGCCGGCCGACTTAAGGAGACAATTATTATTTTATAGTCCCTTGACGTTTTGCCGCGGCGTCCTGCCGTGATTTACACGTACAATATGGCGTTTTATAATTAAAATCGACGTTTTATATCGTACGCTGCGTTGCGTTTATTACCGTCGCGCGTCGCGTCCAACTATAAATTATTTCCAAAACAACGGGATTATAATACGAGGTAAATTAAAGAAACTGCCGGGTTTATTTGTATTTCATCCGTTCGCTTTGACGCGAGATCGCTCGAATCGTCGTATCCGTCGCCGTGCGTCCGTCGTCGGTCGGTCGAATATTAAACGCGCGGAATCAACTCTTTTTCGACATTGATTGCTGCGCGTCATCTATTATCATACACGCACTTGATCGTGGGCGTAACTTGAACGATTTCAGAATCGAGAAAACTCTGTGTTTACGCGTATAATATACCATATTACATCCCGTCCACTTAAAACGATATGCTCGATAAACTATTTTACTTAATCCATCGATAGCCCGACTTTTTCATAAACTTCATTATCTTGTAATTTTACTGAAAACGTAAGTAATCGCACTCCGAATCATACAGCTAGAACCACCACTATAAATATAATATGCCATAACAATCTGGTAGAATAATTAAATTGTAGATTAAATAATGAAGTTAATTAATTACATGGGCAGCCGTCCTTTTTCGCCTCCCCCGCCCTCCGGTTTACGCCTATGCATCCTAATTTCCGTGCATTTTTTTCACGCAAGGTATTTTTAAATTTTCCATAAAATACCATAAATCCCGTCGAAAAACCACACGAGGGGTGAATTCGCGGACAGCGTGCAGGGCCTGTTTCGTTTATGATTTTCACCGAGTAATAACACGTGATAATAGTGGTGCAGGTTATGATGATATCCCGTGTCCGCGTCGCGCGTTACGATACTAGCTGTTTGAAACGACATAAATAATTTATATATACTTTAGGGTCGGACGATAGTGATATATAAACAATAAACGCGCGCGGATCATAACGGATTACTGCGTTTGCCGGAACTGCAGCGTCGAGACTTCGGTTCGACTGGTTTTCGTTAATTATAACCGCGAAAATCGACATGACAATCGCAGCAGTGAAAAATAATATTTGCAAAGTTAACCAAAAGTTAACCAAAGTTGTGCGTGCGTGAACTTTGTTCGTGTAATCGAATTAAAGAACGCGGAACTAAAGACTATAGAGCATGGGGTGCCGAGTAATTCGATTTGGATCTCTGTTCGGTCGGCGCCTATACGGACGCCTAGATTTTACACGCGAGCAATGCGAACAACAGTAATATTGTTCCCTAACGACTCCTGTTTAACACGTACGTTTCTAACATCGTTCGATAATGATGTTTTATCGCAACAATATGATATTATAAATTGTATTAAAAACGTTTCACATTGTTTCCGGAGAAATTCAAATCGACCCGGTACGCGCCGACCTTATGTAAGGATAAATGTATAGGAGATGTCAACAGATTATTATTTATTGTTACCTTCGAGCAAGTCGATTTAATATTATTTAAAATATATGATAATACAGTCGTTTACACGACACCGTTCGTTCTGTTAACGGCTATAAATTAGGTGTATCGTTAAATTCATTATCTTGTTATTTTTTACTCCGCGTGATAGGATCAGATTAATTTTCTCGTATATTTTTTTCTATGTTGGAAGGTTTTTTTCCCCGACCTAATGTTTGCGATTGATTAATTTGTAAACAACATTTTACCGCGGCCGACAAGTAAAACATATTTTCAAGTGATTTATACGCACATTTTGAAACCCAAACGTTAATCTACATATTATATGTAGAGCTTAGATTTTTTTAACGGAACGAAACGATGTGGTTTTTAATTTTCTCTCTTTTAAAAAATCGCATCTCTCCGTTGGAGTTCGCGCTGTTCCGTCTACCGAGCGAATCCGTTTTTCGGGGAAGCTGATGTCAAATTATTTACTTAAACGTGTGTGAGTGTGTGGTAGTCTTTTAGATTTTTATATTCTACTGTATATAAACGCTCCGGCGGTGTGATAATTGCGGACGACGCAGTTTTGCCGCAGCCGTTTGCCGGCCACTTTTCTCGAGTGTGCGGCTGCTCGTGCGTTATCGACATCGGCCGAAGACTAGCTCTGCAGGAAGTGCAGCTGCACCGGTAGGACGATCCCGCGCCAGGACGATGGAAACCGCGCATGTTAGATGTTACGCGATAAATGCGTGTGATGTGCGTCGCCTCTTCCGCGTTTTATCCCGAAGGGCGCCGCCGCAAGACGAGTGGCGGATTCGTGAGACAGACGCAATCAATTTTATTACTCTATTATTATTATCATCATCATTATTGTTGTTGTTGTTGTTTTTGTTGCCCGAGGGCGAGGAAACTCCGCCATTGTCTGAACACTCGTACGTCTATTGGTACCTACTGCATGCGTAGAGGTATTTATCTCTGTTCATTTTTTTTTTTTTCTCAAACGCCTCTGGCTTATGCGAAACGGTCGGCCTACTCTAAAAACGGCTTAGAAACTGCAATATTACTGTATTATTCCTATTCAATACGTACGATTTTTACTCGTACGTCGAACGTCGATGCGAAATCGAGAATTTTTCAATTCTTCCCACCCGATTCGTTGAAAATTGTCTAGTTCCTGCGCGTCAATAATATTATCCGTATGTATACGTATTATATAAACTCTGTATGCAATTTTGTAGACCATTATTATAAACGCGTGTTTACCAGTTTGAATGAAATAATTCATTGGGATTTTCAACGAAACATACGTTTATGTATTGCTCTCAAACTAAACGAATAAAAATACGACGTGGAATTTTAAAATTCGAAATAATGGACGGAAAAAAAAAATTATACACTCTGGCGTAGACCACGCCTCGTCCGAGGAATTCTTATTTATGCGATGGTTTTTCCTTCGAACGAAAAAACAAATTATTATTAATATAAACAAATGTGATCGGTTTTTATTTATATTATTTTTTACATTAGAGAGGGTTTACCGACCAGCGGGACGCCTTGGAAGAAACAATTATTGTTTCGATCGAGGTTGCGTGTTTGTGTCGCATCAATCCGAGCCCTTCGTGTTTCTAGTCGATAAACCCAGTGGTTATTTTTCCCATAAGGATACGCGGCTTTTAGGCCGCGTTCACACACACACACACACACACACACACTTCTGCCACGGGAACTAATAATAACACAGTAATAATGATTTTACGACCGCTATAACGATTATAACAATTTGCGCCTCGGACGGTTAAGTGTATTATACTAATTTTTTCCCGTAGAATTACTAATCTGAAAAAACCAATCTGATAGGCGAACGTATTAATACCGGTTTCCCTTAGTACTTTAGTGCTCTCGGACGCAATAGATTAACACCACGAACGCGTATCGAAATTAAGTCTATCGATTAAAATGAAATGTAACGGAATCGCTACAGAATGAATAAATGATTCGAAATAATAGATTTGTAGTCAAGAGTTAGGAAAGAAAAGAAAATAAATTCCAATAAATACATAATGTCTGTAGCTGGTAAAATATTTATTTTAAATTAAACGGTTTGTTCGCGGCGACTACTATACTAGTAAAAAACGTTCGCGAAATTTAAAAATCACTGCCAATAACGGTTAAATTTACACCGGTGACTGAGAGGTTATCCCGTTAATGCGCAATCAAGGTAATTACTGTGTAGATTCATATTTGGAAAAAGTTTTTTCATTATACTCAAGTCATAACCGAACGTTTGACGGACATTAATGAGTATACGTGGATAATCGCTGGGGACAACACTTGCAGCAGTCACGTGCAAACTTTTCGAGTACTTTCGTATAATTTAATCGATTAGTATGATATTAGTTTTATTTTGATATTGCCCGGCTGAGAAAAACTATAAAACGCCTGAAACCTCGATAATCCTGTATTATTACAATACGCACGACAATAATAATTATTTTCTTATATTAATATTTTTACTCGCATTTTGTAATCAAAATATTTTATAATTTTTTCGTCGGATTTATCGACGCACAGATCGCATTATAAACTTAACGCGCACGGCCACCCTGAACGTCGTCGGTCGAATGACCATAAATAATAAAATCGAGAATATCCTCCTCGGTCGTTTAGAATTATTATTGTTTTGATCAGTGATTTCTTCGAATGTGATGCGATATAATAATAATTGTCTTGATGTTATTTCGACCGCATTGGGTGGTTTTTTTTTTTTTCCTCTTCTATTTAATTTATATGTGGCTTTGTCTACGTATTGGAGAACCCGTTCGCCGCGTGTTGTGTTGTGTTGTGACATTGTACCCGTAGATTGTATTTAATACTTTAATAATTGATATTCGTAGAGAGATTAATCGAAATAAAAGACGGCCACAAAAGTCGTATCGAGTTTGTGTACGGGTTGATGATATACGTATGTCGGTATATTACTACATACGTAGTAGGTGTGCTTGCACACGGAACGGGGTGATTTTTTTTTTCCACTCTGGTGGTCCGGGATTTTAATTGACCGCGCACGTCCGGAAGCGACGGCGACGATGGCGACGACTGCGACTGTGTGTGTGTGTGTGTGTGTGTGTATCGTTTTGAAAAAGCGCGGGTGAATTCAATTATCCGTCCAAAGACAACTCGCGGCGTGCGCAATCGAATTAATAATAAACTCACGGTCCTTCGTATCCTCGAGTGTAACGTATTGCTGCGGCGGCTGCACGGTCGGTACCATAATATCTATAATATTATTATGTATATATATATATATATGATATCACGTTATTACATTCGATAAGACATTACGAAGAAGAGACCGTGAAGAAAACACGGTTTCGCCGCCGAATGCTAATTAAACCGACGCCTCTAGTCCGGCATTAATAACGACGACGCCACAATATATACGTACGTATATATATAGAGAGAGAGAGAGCGTAAACGGTCGGACGGGGGGCGACCCTCGAGGCTTCACGCGCGCGCGCACGCAGATAACCTCCAAATGAGCTCTGGGTCAGCGGCGCCGTGGTCCATTCCGATTTGTATTGTTTCGAAAAGCCGGAGAATCCCAGGAGCAATTTATATACAATTAACGTGAAGAGGAGGACACTATTTGCCGGCGGAGACCTCAACCGCGGCGGCGGGGTGGTGGCTAGTAGCGGTTGCCCACTCGCTCCGCCGTTGTTCGGCCGCGCTCAAAACCCGATTATATACACACATTATAATATTATAATATACACACGTTTGACGTGTGAAAACAAATAAACGTGTTTCGTCTATGAAGACGCGTGACAAAAAATTGAATACAAAGTTTTTTATGAAATTCGGAGATTATGTGGTCCAGAAATGTTAAGACCATTGTTTTTTTTTCTTCTTTTAACAACCACACGTTAAAACTATGCGGTGACGAAATATCGGACGATATTATATACGAGGGAACTTTTAAGCGTGTTCGTCCTTTTTTTAAAATTAAACTATGCGTTTTCGTTCAAATTCTATAATTGGGTGTTGATGAATTTTTCAAAACACATGTTTTTCGTACCTTCTAAGGAGTGAAAATAGTTTCAATAGTTCGGTATTAGTATAGTTTATTAACGTGACGTATTATCAAAATGAACTGTTTTATAAATAAATAAATAAAATTAATTACTTGATTTTACTCGATCTTAAGTCTCTCGGTCACATTTATTATTACGTACATGCCCGATTTCTTAAACTATTGTAAAATTGTAAACTACCTACAATAATACAATTATATAGGGCTTTTAATAAATTTTAGGACGCAATAACTAAAAACAATAAACTGCGGCAGTGTGATTTAACGGTTTAATTTTGCTTTGTTTACACTTTGTAAGGACGATAGTGGTCTGTTTATGAACCGAACAACAGTGGTTTTACTACATAAAAATCTGTTAGATTCAAAATCGCTTTTAATTACACGTTTTAAAGAGCACATGTATCGTGCCGATATTAATATGTGGTACATTTTTTAATTTGTATCGGGCATAAACGTGCCCGGATCAACAGTATTTTTGTTTAAATCATAAAATGCAATTAACTTATATTCTAATTATAACCACTTCGTGTTTTAATTTTTTAATAGGGTTTAAAAAATAGTATCGGCCCACACATTATTTAAAGTTTTATATTTGCATAAAATAATTATTATTTTCAATCATCGTCTATACGTCATATGTGTTATTGAAGACGTACATGTCATCTTGGCATTTTTCGTTATATATATATAAACGCTTTATACAATATTATATTGGACGTTTTGTCGATCGATCTGAAATATTTATTATTCATCTAAATTAGTTACCGAATGTGCGCGTAATAAACGACGATCGTTATATTATTAACAAAAAACCTACTGATTTCCAACGAGCCGAGTCGACCGACCGTCATCCGTCGGTAGCAGATTGGTCATGATATTTTCTCGAGTTTCACCGCGACGTTCCAAAAAACATACACTGTTGAAATCACGCGCTCCCGATTTCGTGTGCCGCATGTACACGCCGCAATGTAATATTATAATACAAGTTATAACCGTGTCATGAGAACATTCGTTTTATCGGCATCACTAAAATCCCACACACACGCGCGTGCGCGCGCGCACAGGTACGATGACGGCGCGCAGTGGAATGAACGTAGCATGTTTATACAATATACATATATATTTCGGGTGGGGGGTTCTGTATACGATAAATATCATATATAATATCCGGGTAAAAGGGAGCGGAGGCATTTAATTAAAAGGCCGATTGGCCACCGTAAACACCCCGGCACGTAGTAATCGTTCCAGTCTATTGAACTAGAATGATTATGTGTATACGGATTTTCGGTTTTCGAACCAGACGATATCACTCCGACAGCTCTGCCGGCGTAAAACGTCTACATATATATATATATAGAGAGAGAGAGAAATATAAATTTTTATACGCCACCGCGTACTATAGAGCCGATCGTCGTTTCATGCGTCAACGATTGCGCCGAAGACGAAGACGAGCTGTGCGTGTCAGTGATCAATCCGACAAGGTTGGGCTTAGTAGGTACACCGTTTTGCCGTCCGACGCCCGAGCAACAGACCTGTTGTCAAACGAAACGTGACCGGGTTGTCACTGTACATAAAGTATAATATATATATATAGGTATGTCCGGTCGTGAACCCGCCGAAATATATACTCACCTGTGAGAAGACACTTTTTGTTTTCGTTTTAAAGACACAAAAACGGAAGCGTTCGGAAATCGAGTTTGTCTTTTTCGCTTTTTTACGACTATACGTACTCGTGTCATTATGTAAAAAAAAAACCATTCGAAGACTCGAGTGTTTAAAACCGTGATTCTATTCTCTAACGTTATTATATTATGATTATTATTATTATCGATCCAAAATGCGAAATTATATTCGTACTACCGAGCGGAAAGTTTTGTAACTTTATTGCTATACTTTATTAACTGTTAAGTTTTATTTCGCAAATATAAACATAGATATTACCTGTTGTTGTGCGTGCGTATTCGTTTTGCATTCAGTAAGTTTGTCCTTATTGTTTATAATTTCCCGAGTTTTAATGTAGTCATTGGAAATTCGTTGGAATTTACATTTTCGAAATCTACATTTTTGTTTTGTTATGATTGTTCGAATAATGTAAACGATGATGAAATAAATAACTACGAAAATAATTATTACAAAATAAAAAAATACATATTTATCATTAAATCTAAAGATATTTTAAATTAATAAATATAATATTCTCTGCACATCATAGTGTACGTATATTGGATTATACAATTATGATGCCTATAATAATCCGTGCGTAGTCATACCGGCGATTGCCATGTGATCCATATATCACACGGACCCGGGCCCTATTTTGACAGACAGAATGGATTTTATTTCTTTTCCTCTTCGCGGTCTAACAGTGAGATATTATAAAAACATTTTACGGAACATAAATTATAACTGACAAACTCGAATAGATATTACGGATTGAGAATAATGTGAAATAAGAGTGAAAAATAAGTCGGAAAAAAGGTTCATTTTCGTCGAGCAGCGCGCCGATAGATTTATCTCAAATATTATATAGGCACATTAATATTGTTTATTCGAAATTTATTCACGCTCAAAATATTACGACTTTTTTTTCAACGACGACGCGCGACGTTTCGAAATTTACATAATAGTATTAATTTTACACCGGACGTTCTGTGGACAGTTTTTAATCGTTCGATAAAAAAAAAAAACCTCTCTGCACTCGAACGTTTATCGTTTTGATGTACTGTATAATACCGTTACAATAACACATACGCGCGCGCGCGCGCGCACAAATTATTATATTAAAGGAAATTGTTTTAAACCGCGGATAATGTACATAATATATTGTGTGCGAGTCTCGTGTATTCCAAAAGGTTTTGGCTAACCGCCGCCGCGTCAAACTAATTTGCAACGGTGCGTTATGGGAGGAAATATTTGTTCTTATAGGTGTAGTGTGTACAATATTATATATTATAATTATCCGCATACGACCGGGTATGAAATCGAATTATATCGTATATACAATCACGCGGCGGCGGCGCGGCGGTCTGCATGTGAAAATATAATATATCGATACCGTTGTGGGATCAACGATCCATAGGCGTTCACCGATACGTCCCAACTAATTACACAATACGAAACGGGCCGTTTTAACACCTCCTTCGATTTATCGTGTCTCGTTAAAAGGTTAAACACGTTATCACCAGACGTCTCGGCTCGTTTCGTGTATTTTATTATTATAAGAGCCGGTCACGACGAGTGGTGTACCAATTAATTTCCGAGTTAAAAAAACGAAATAATAATCATAAAAATAAACACCCTCGAAGATCGTATCGACCGCGAGTCTATTGCGGCCGCGTTATTATAGGGTATAGTCACGGCGTTTGCCCGGACGGCGCGGCGCGTACATCCCTCTACACGCCGCCCGAGAAGAATGCTCCGACCGCTTTAATAACACACACATATATATATATTATAGTAAGAGTATTTAAAATGTAGTGAAAACACAGTGTGAACTGGAATTTCGACCGCCACACCGCCCGAGACTGGAATCGTTAAACATCTGGCGTGTTACTCTTCGACGTAAAATGACCATGTCTGTGAACACGCTTCCAACGTTATTTCGTAACGCATTTATCTTATTTCATATGTCGTTTGACGGTATGAAGCTCCGTGACAATATTGCAACACAACGTCCGAAAACGTTCTGGTGACATATTCTTTTCGAAATCTCCAAGTCGTTACTTTCCAAACGTATCGAAATAACAATTAAAGAAAACATTGGCGTTCGACATTCTTTCTCGGTTAATAACAATCATCGCGTACGATAATTACATAGATCAATATATTAATATATTGTTGTTATCAATGCGATATTTACGTTTAGAATATTTAAAACAACCGTAACGTATTATTTTTTTTTTTTTTTTCTTGTCATATGTTAATCGACTTTCTAATAAATCACGAGGTTCTATTGAAACGGACAAATGTCAATAAAACGTGCGTATTATACATCTATCATATATTATAATAATAATAATACGGTCGCGTCGCGAAACCATTCCGTCGTGATAATACTTTTTAATGTTGTCGTAAGAAAGAGAGAAGTTAAAAAGACGGAACATCACTCATAAATAAAACTTCTTGTTCGTAAAACGATGATAAAAAAAAAGTTTTCTAGATTGCTCTCGCTACTGTAGTTTTACATTTACCTTAAAACTTTTAAAGTGTATAGGTACAAACACCAGATTTTAACATAAAATATAATAGCTCATTAAAACTGTATATATAGTCGTTTAAGTTTACTGCTAGTACGAATACGGATTAGACCAACGAAATAAAACTGTACGATTTCCATTTGTTTCTATATATACGAACAATCGCACGTTTGAATTTTATTTCGTGTTCTCCGTTGACGTCATGATATTGTGTCGTGGTGTGCGATGATGATGATGATGACAACACTGCAGTCCTAAGAACAAATATTAATTGAACTGTCGATATTATAATTTATGGGCTGATATTATATATGTATATAGGATTGGGCGTATATATATATGTATATACTCTTTAAATAGGAAACGTGCTTTGCATACTTCAAACGCGTCATTGCTACAGCCACGACGAAGATATGCTTCTGGTAGGTAATAAGTTTTGTAAGTTGTTCGATGTCACAAATGCGAATTATAGAAGCTAGACCGAAATTCAACGCGCGTTATCTTTAGCGCCGAGTTTGTCTTTAGGGTACGATCACGCCTCTTCAGTAGGAAATTCGAAACCTGGGCGTCGTCGTCGCTTTTGTTGTTATTATTAAACCTGAAGATTATTATAAAATATGATTAAACGAGGGGATGTTTTGGTTATTTGATAAATAACGAGGTGCCGCCCGCTGAGGTGAGAGTATAAATTAAATGGCATGCCGCATGTGTGTGTGTGTGTGTGTGTGTGTATGAGCGCGAAGCGAAAAAAAAAATACAATACCTTTTTTTAAATTAGTTATAATTTGTTAAATTCGGGGACCTGTGATATTGATATTATTATTTTTTTTTTTTCTACTCTTTCATCCTCCCTTTTTTATTACCAAAGGTAATATATATATATAAGTATATTCGTATATATAAAGAACCCCTCTAGTGTCTACAGCCATTTGTTAGGAGACCCAGAGACAATCGATTCCGACACAATAACTACATTTTCACACATCTCATTAGCCGTACGACTATTCGACGCCGTTAAAAAAAAAACCATAACGCGATAGGAATGTATAAATATACAATACGCGAGCGTAGACGATATTAGAGAGAAAAACTGAGAGAAACACCGCGGGAGCTTATGATATAATATTGTATTAGGCTCTTAATCGAGAATCTGCTGCCACTCGTCGACAATAACGACGGGTTTTCGGGGGGCCGTTTATTTCAATAAAATCTGAACGGTTCGCGCGCAGTCGGGTAGATCGTATATCGATCAAATCGTCGTGAAAACCTGCGGACTGCGGGGCAACCTGTGCTGCAGAGTGCAGGCGCGGGGAGCTTAGAAATCGTTTTTATATCGTTCTCGGGCTCGAACGGGTACATAAATATCGCGCGAACCGCGGCGCTTACATCGACGATGGGAAATAAATTATTTCGATTGAGGTTGATGAAGTCGCAATACGGGCGCGCGGGCACGTGTAATATATTACGCACTACACTCGGCGAAGACAAGTAGTCCCGAGCCGCGGCGCGTTATGTAATAATGGGCCGTAATAAACTCGGCGTTGCCGGAATGGGACTATACGACGAGCGCGTGTTAAAATATCGCGCGTTTTCGGACGTCTTTTATAAATAATATATACGCCGCCGCCGCCGCCGCCGCAGCCGCAGCCGAGTCATTTGGCAAGCGAACAGACGAAACAGACAAATCAAAATTTCACCGTTTCCCCTCCGTCGCACGTCGTCCCGATTGTCCATTAATCAACGCGTAAACAGCCCGAGGACTTTTTTTTTTTCCTCTTCTTCTTCGTCGTCGGCGGCAGCGGCGGAGACGACGACGACGACGACAAGTTGTTTTCTTTACCGCCGCGCAGCACTCGATCTCTGCGCGGTCGTGTTTTTCTTTCCGTCGTTGTTCTTTTGAACTCTTGCAGACGCGAGAACGACCACGTCGAAATGACTGAGAGCGCAGCTCTCGCGGCTAATTGGGTCGCGTCTGGATCTCGTACTATATTTCATACTCGTACCGAAGTCGATCGTCGTCGATTGAATAGAATAATATCGTATCCAATACGCGTGTGATATAGACGTACTGGAATTCAGAGCGTATAATATATATTGTAACGTTTCGTGACATAACCGTGGTTAAAATCGCGTCATGCGATTAATAAAGGTTGAGAGCTCTTAAAGTGTTTATCAGACATTTGTCATCGAGATACCGCGAGAATCCCTGTTCGAACGACAGTCTTATTGTGACGGTGTCGAAGGAGAACACTCGATGTGACTTGTTGTGCGGGAAAATACTCTTGACGCCCCCGCGCGCACACATAACTACTATAACGAATCCGAACGAAATCCGGAACGTTTTTAAAAACCTATTGGCGGAGAGCAAATACGACTATTATTATTTCCTGTCGACGGATACGTATATTACGTGCTAACGTTATAATCACCGGCTCTATGGACTACATAATATAGGTTCCAGATGGTACCCGAATCTGCTACGACGCGCGGTCGTTTATATGGTAATCGCGGACGAGTTAATTGGCCGCGTCATGACCCGGCTTATCGAAACTGTATCTTTCTACCTACGCGGCGTAAATTCACGGAAAATCACGATGATGATTATAAGCGCGAAGGTCGAGAGTACGAGTATCGAAAAAAAAAATAAGAAAAATTGTTAAGTGCGTATAATATGTATCGCACAAAATTAGCGCGCGGAGAATGAAATAACTTTTGTGAGAAATAATTATATAAAAAAAAGCGTAGGCTTCGTTTAATTGTACCGATAAGAATCATGGTCGTTTGTTTTTTTTTTTTTAATATTTCAAACGCTAAATAAATATGCTTTTTAATTTTTTTCAAAAAGTATTAATTATTTTACGAGAGAACAAAAGATCTGAAACTTCAATATTAGATAACGGCAATGTTGACGAAAACAATAGATCAATTGTTTCGTTAAAATAGATTGAATCGTGTGGATCGTTATTATCGGTGAAATTATGTAAATGCGTACCTCGCGTTACTTTGGTTTATTCAAATTCGCAAATACACCCATAATATCGTAATACAACGTTATTTTGAAGACCACGTTTTATGTTTTTAAGATTTTATGATCGTTTTAGTCTGACAAAAAAAAAAAAAAAAAAAAACGATATTACACTCATGTGTATAGTATAATATTTACTGTATATGAGATATATTAAAGTATTTTCCAAACGTAGCATTTTTCTAGAACCCCTCGTAAACTCATTATTATGGCCATTACCGTCTTACGTCTGGATAAATGCCAACAAAACTAAACTCAATATGCTATAAATATTCGGGAAAAGAACTTTTTTCTTGAATATACGGTAGGTACCGGGATTTGTGTGAAATAAAAGACGCCGACCGACAAAAATCGCGTGGAAAACGAGAGCGAAATAATTTTAAAACATTTGGTGATTTTTAAACGTCGCGCGTCGTGAGCGTTATGCGTAGGAATATGAAAACACGTCGCGTGGTCATTATATCGTTAAAATTCATTACCGATTTCCGAACGACTTGGTGGTGGTGGTGGTGCAACATTGGAAACGATTTCCGAGTGAACTATTTCTTTTTTCTTTTTTTTTTCATCGTAAAATCTCTATGAGAGAGAGAAAACCCTCGCATATAATATATAAATATATATAAGATTTTGTGTAACCGAAATTGGAAAAAAAAAACCCGCGAGACGAATAAAACATCGGGGAAACTATTGTTTTTGCTGGCACGCAGAGAAACGTCGTATTTTCAGTATGAATTATTCGAATGTAATAAAACACCCACTGCTTTTTACCACGAGAAAGTGTAAGATTCAAATTTTACGCCGAAACCCGTCTGTTGGCAAGTTAAAGACGAAGAAAAATACCGCATAAATTTCATTCACCCGTGCGGAAAGACTGCTCTCGTACGTATACGTATATATATATAAGCGCGTGTGAGGGAGCGAGGTGAGGGGAAAATACTATTCGGATCGTTAAATGTACTGGACTAAAAAGTTTTCGCCCGAAGCACGTATATATCCACAGCGAGATATTATGTAAATTATTCAGACATTTTTCAAAAAAGTTAAGTATTGTCGTGTGTCTGTACGGGAAAATATCTCGTGTCCGAATACTCAAAAAAACGTTTCATAATATTTTTCCTCGCGCATTTTCCCATATACAAGTATGTATACGTATTCTTTTATTGCGTCTACTCTTCGTGCTCGTGTTTAAATATCCTAAACGGGTCGGCGGGCAACGGCGGAGGTAGAAAACTGCTATTAGTTTTTCGCGCCAACGTTTCCCGTAATGACCCCCGGTTGTCAGATATACCTTATATTACACTATCTATAGATATAATATACCGCGTATGCGCTTAAATATATATTTTTCACGGTTATCCTGCGGGACGCGTTTTACCGATAAAAAAAATAAAAATAAACGACGTAAACGCGAACGAACGCGTGTCGTTCGAGTGAGCTCTGCTGCGCAAAAAAAAAAAAAAACCGGAGGACGACGCGCATATTGTTTTCCTGTATTTACCTCCCCTCCCCCCCCCCGCTCCTTCGAATCGACGCGTAGATTGTAAAATATTCAGTTCGAACAGGACAACGACGACGTGTGGACGGTTTTTGTTTCCGCGCGCGATTGCCGTTTGACCGGAAATTTATGACGGTATTCGTTTCGAAAAAATATTAATAATAATAATTTCCGCGCTCGTATTTAGGAGGACGTAGTATTTACGATGGGGCCAATAACGTTCGCGTGATTTACGTTCTTTTCCACCTCTGCACACGATCGCGGCCCGTCTATAAATAATTATATTTCACATTAGGTATTATAGGGACACATGCGCGTGTCACAGTAACACTAACCGGAGGGCTGATTAGAACCGCGTTCGGCCGGCGGTATAAATCAACCGCGTTTCCCATCGCGTCTGCAGTTCTACGCCGGTCAAAGCCGCCCGACAAGCCGAACGCGTGCACTAATCGTACGGCAGTCGGTGAGGTTTTTTTCTCTCCCGCGTTCCAGGACCCAGGCCAGAACTATACGCCGCACACGAAAAATTATTATTATTAGATCTTACAGAAAATCATTTAGTACATACGCCGTGATGATGCGCGACGCTTGTGACGACACGTCGTCGGCCACTATATCGTTGTAGATAATGAACAGAATAATCGATCACACTCGTGTGTATATTGACGAAAGTATCGTCTAATCAAATATTCGTCGGATAAAACGCGTTTTTTTCCTGTTTTACCTCGCCGTCGTAACGCGGCGTTTCTGACGCGCGTAATAATAACGCATGATAAAAGCAGCGCCCGTATAAACCTTACGTTTTATTATATTATATATAGTGTTCGACAAAAGTATATAAGTTTTTCTGCACGTCTGATTTCAATCGACCCGGCCGCTTTGAACTTTAATGCTCGTATATTTCTTATCGAGAGCGTACAACAAATTGTGTTCCGGTCGAAAACCGTTTCACCCCGTCGTCGTATATACGTGTATATTATTATTATATAACAATATTGCGTACACATTATGCGCCCGTTCGCTTTGAGGTTACTCTGAAATTCAATTAACGCATGACATATCCACCCTCCCCGGTTCCCGTTACCCCGTCGTATAGCCGACGTTTAAGACTCGCGCCGCCGCCGCCGCCGCCGTTAGCATTCACTCCGAATCAAATGCATAACATTATATTATATAAGGGTGACCGCCGCACGCCCTTAAATTAGACTTTGTGTCACTGTGTACCGTTTTCTCGATTTTCGAGTAAAAACAACACTGGTTTAATGCCGTTTTTCTACGAACGCTGTTCGCCTGGTTTTCTCAGTCTACGGTTAAAAAGGGATTTCCATTTGACCAAAAACAATATCGTATTTTTCAATAGTAGTTTCATCTACTTCCGGATACGAAATAAGTTATCGAACGATAAGCCCGAATAGTAATAATCACGTTTAAAACGATTGTTTTTTTTTATCTAATTTTGCGGTAATAATATCGAAATACTTCAAAATCGATGGTCGACAAGTTTTGACGGTTTGATTTTTGACTTTTAACCATAGCGAATAGACGTCCCCGCGTCATATAGTCAAATATACGCACTGTGCTGTTGGAAACGTTTCCCGCGCGTATTATATGAGTATTATTGTGCGACGGACACACGACGATTCGACGGACCGCCGACCCACGGGCGAGCGGGCACGCGTGTCCGTTCGCGCGCTGACTTTAAGCCCCGATTTATGATTGTGACAACAATGCGCGCGCGCCAAAGCAATACGTTTTCGATATTATTATATTATGTGCATTCGTTTCGTATTATTATAATCGCTCGTACGTCCGCGTGCGCGTGTAATTGACCGTATCGGAGACGCATAATAATGGTGGTCGGCCCGCTAATGGGTTACACGCGCTCGCTGGCTGGTCGCAGCAGCCGGGGTGGGCTAATCCGTGGCAAATCGAACGATTTGTACCTCCGCGGCAAAACCGGATTGTCTATTTATTTTTTTCCGCCGCTGTCGGATCCGATTTGCATTCGCCTTTAAAACGGCACTGCACAGATAGATCGCTGTTGCCGATGTGCATTGTACTATATTTTATAATAATGCGTCGATCGCAACGTGCGTTTTCCGTATTCATAACTGACGGCTACCGCCGACGTGATGCTGTGCCGCTGTAGCGCTCAAACGGATTGTCGTATCGATCAAAATCCCGCGCGTACAACGCGACCCCTGGCGCTGCGGCGAAAAAACGATTAATCTTGACTCGTTGTTTTGGTTTTCAGACGATTCGAACGCCGCGCCGTAGTAGTAAAAACCGTCGCGAGACGCAGTCCGACCGGTAAACATTAAAAACCGAAAAATAAAAATAAATATTCGATTTTAACGCGTCCGCACAGCCAGTTGTTAAACTACGGATAAATATGCGTTTTCGAACGATTATGTTTCGCTCTTTCGTTTATTCGATCCACGTTTGTCGTGGAAAACAACGATCGCTCGGTTTTTCCTTCCCTCCCGTGGTAACTGCAGCGCGGATCCAAAACGACTTTGCCGGGACAATGCCGCGCGATGTATTTAACACCCCGTTCAAACACGATTGTCAATCCGCCCTTCGCCGCCGCCGCCGCCGCCACGCTTCACCTTTTATATAATATCGAGAGAGTTGACAATATTACCCGTCAGCTGCCCTGACCCCCTCCGGCAATTTTTATTGTGTTTTCCCGCGGCAGCGACGGGCGTGTCACCCTCTAACCTAAGAACAATACGTGATCTCGCACCCGAACAATCGTTCCCGTTATTCCGATCGATATACACGCGCCTAATAACAATCGCATTATTATACAATATAATCGTAGTAATATTAATAATATTATTCGGCGGTCGACTAGAATATAATATGTATGTACGATATACGTATATATAATAATATTATATAGAAAACGGTTTCGTGGCGCGTAAAGTATAGTTAAGATTCGTTATTGATAGTGCGTTTACAACACTGCAGCAGTCCTATCCACCTCGTCCGCTCTCGCGCGTTTCTTAAACGTGATAAATTCGTTCTCCTATACACACACGCTCACATACACGTGTATATAAACACACGAACGAAAGAATTCTCCAAGATTCACTCCGTGTTTTTTGTTCCGGACCATTTAACATTTCTTATTTTTTTCTTCCACCCCCCCCCCCCCGCTCTGTCCGTCCCTTCGCCTTATCCTTCTCTCGTCCTTTGGTCGGCTCGGCAGCGATTATCTTCGCGGTACATTTAAACTTCGGATACACTTAACGCGCGTTCTCCAAATTCTTCGCTCGCCTTGTTTTCTCGTCGGAGAGGAGCGAAAATATCTCACTCGGTTTACCTCAAATAGCACATATACTACCGCCGTTTCTGCAGGAGGGGTTTAGGGCGCGTATATATATATATATATGTATACGTATATATATTATATATATATATATATGTATATGGTATATAAACTTTCCGATATACGAGTGAATTCCAGTCGGATATCCATGTCCCGGCAGATGTCACACCCGGCAACAGATCGACGTAGGTCGTCCACAGCGGCGTAGGAAATGACATTGACAATCGGCACGGAAAATTTCACTGCAGATGTGACACGGAAGCTGATAAACAGAACTTTCACATTGGACTTTCAAATGAGGGACCGCTCTCCACGATCGTGCAAAGGTGTCGATTTGTTTCACACACACATATATATTTGTCGACCCTTTTCCTCTGGAATAATATTGCCTTTGTATAAAAAGCCGAGCGTGGTGTTTAGTTTCGCATAAATGGTTATTCTCCGGTCCAATAGAAATATAGTTTTCGCTCGCGTATTTTCGCTCCTTATTGTTTTATATTCGTACGCTACTTTTAGTAGTTGTTTTCCGAATCAGTTTTCCGACGTCGCGTATCGTTGTCGACAATTCGTTTCCGAACAAACATCCCGAGGTCTCAAAAGTCGCCGTATACGTGTGATAGAACGAGTTGAAAACAAATACGATTTTCATTCAGAACGTATACAATATATAGCTGAAATGCTGAATGATTATTATTTGATATATACTCGTATATGTAATGTACTTGTATATTGAAATAGTACTTGAAAAAATGGCGATCAGGTATAGGTTCTTTCGGAGTTGAGCACATTTCACGCTTCACTTACTCGGCCGGGATTAGTGTCGTTGAAATTACGTTCTGAGCTGCTAATGTGTTCTAGTTTTATTGTCTTTTTAAATCTGAAAGTGATTAATCATTGCGTTTTGAAAAAAAAAAAAAACCGTTCTCCGAACCCGGTTAATCGTTAAGCTTTGATCGTAAATTTAATCTTGGTTTTTTTTTTTTAATTCTCACAAAAAATCATTTTTAAAAAGCCGAGTATCCGACAAACGTAAATACGATTTAAATTCGACTTTCAATCAGCTGAGTGTACGTAAAACGGCACATACGAGCACTATGTTTTCAAATGTATTTTAATCTTAATAAAATTTATGCTATATCGAATAATACTTTACACTCGGAATTTATATTATTCCTATCGATTTAAACACTTGGAGGATAATGAATTCCGAATAAACTAGTTTAATAATTATTGATTATTGCGTTTTGAGATTGGTTAGAGACGGTTAGAGAAATACGTTTTTTTTCTATAACTATTCTTATGTAGGTACTCGAAATTGTTTTCATAAAAACTAACCAGGAAAAAAAACTAATTGGGTGTTTATTATTCCGATGACAAATACTTTTCTCGGTCTCTTTATAGTTTAATGTTTCCTATTCCACTAATACGATAACATAAACAATAACTCGTTGAACTATAATTATTATGAAAAAATAATATTAATAATAATATGTGTTTATGAAATAGTACAGATATATCAAATGACTTGGTTGTTTTATGATCACTCGGTCACACAAAACGATATAGGCGGAGGCGTGATTTAATGTGTATAAAAAATGTATACGTGCTCGCAGTTAAACTATACAAACGCTTCAAACGTCGGCAAAACATTTGGAGTATCAGGAAATTACCCTATTCTAATAATAACCCCTTTGTCGTGTTTCGAATAATTATACCACTCGGGTCTCATAAGGACGAAAGAAAGTCCCGTGTATAATTTCTTCGGAGAGAGAGAGAGAGAGAAAAAATGTTTTCGCTAAATAAACGAACCCTTCAAGTTGTGTGTGTGTGTTGGCCTTTTAACGCTTAATGAGTCGCGACCTTAAAATGAAAAAATAAAAAAAAAATTCAAGGTGCCAACACGTCTCGACAAAAACTCTTTTAGACGAGTAGAATATATAAAATATTACGTTTTCCCATAGCCCCTGTGCATTACAGGTATTTATACAAGAATTTAAAACGTATTTATTACCACTTTGATAAAGTTTAACCGACCGAGTTACACTGCAGTCTGCGGTATTTAGACTACAGGCGGCCATTTTATTTGTTTGACAAACAGTAATTGAGTTCGAAACTAACAATTCAAATCGTATGAACAACTTTGTTAATAAAACTGTATAGGTACCTATTGTAAAGTTTATGATTGCGACATTCTATTATTTCCTTCGGAATCTTAACGTAACATAAAATATATAATATATGATATTATTATCGTGCCGTCGTCGCGGAGAAAATATACGTGTATGATTTCTTCGCGTTCCGAGTGAACAAAGAGTGATTCGTCCGAGAATATTGTCGTTCGTGTACGGGGATGGTCACCGCGGTACATTGTGTTTCTGCCCGTGCCGATTGATTATTTTACCGTTAAATAAATCAAATACATTATTTCGCCACGTTGACCATTACAACAAAACATGTTTCAATAAACGTATATAATATTAATATCGTTTGAGCGTCGTCGTCCAGAACCGGTCTTTAAGAAAAAATCGCATTGTTCGTGTTATATTATGACAACACGAACACAGAAGACAATGTGCACACACAGCTAGTTGTACCGATTTTTCTCCCGAATTATTATAATAACGTTTAATTATTTCGATATGAATAACAATCGTTTTGCATATACTCTACGTAATGCTCGAGATTTTTTTTTTATATTCGAAAATCTCTTACCATAATTATTGTACGATATAATAATCAATGTGAATTGGTATTTATCAGACATGAATAGAGCGCGAGGCGTTGTCGGGCGACACGCGTCGTTTGTTGTAAATATTATAAGGCGCGGAATTTACAAATTTAATCGTTAATTCAAAACGCGCGGTCTGCGAACGTTTTGGGGAACCCGTGTTTTATTAAAACGGAATAAAACCTGATTATTTTACCGGCTTTGCGGCAAAAACTTTTCGTGGGGATTAGGAGCGCCGTTAAACGCGTATAGGTGTTTCGGTACTTGCAAAGTGTACGTGTGTGTGTGTGTGTAATGACCGTTTTCGGCGTTCGGTCGCGTCAGTGTCGCTAAGCGACATGTGTTCAGGTCAGGTGGCGGTTTGCATAAATTCACAGTTCTGCGTGACAGGTTGACGTGCCCGTCCCGACCGCACGAAATAATCCTTTTAATTATGGCCCGTGCAATTTATGTTTTCTCATTTTTTTGCGATCGGTCTCTCTCTCTCTCTCTTGTTTTCTGTTTCTCCGTCTACCGTTCGTACCGACGACGATACGCGCGCACGCACAAACGGTCATAGTGAAAAAAAAAAATAAAAAATAAAACATTACACTCCGAGTGAATGGAGAAATGATAATATTATAATGTAAGGGTGAGCACATATTATTATTATTATTATTATTACTACTAATGTTTTTACAACCCCGAGGGTTCTGAAACTCGTCGGTTTTGATTGTATGTTTGTTTTTTTTTTTTTTTTTTTTTAATTACGTTTTCTCGAATTAAATTACATTTATGCGTTGAACAAAACTCCATAGTAGTAGTCATAAAGTTATAAATTGAATTCACTAAAGTTGTATTATTGTGTTTACGTTGTAAATGACACAGATTTCTGTACAAGTACATAAATTGCGATTCCGAAAACGTTATAGTGTATACGCGTCGTTCTGTATGTGTCACTAAGAATATTTGAATTCATTGATTTTTTTTTTTTTCACACGCTTTTAGCTGCCATCAAAAATTGCTTTAGGTAGTATCAATAATGAAAAAAATTATAGTGTTAAAAATTAATAATATAATACTATACAAAATCGAACAGCGATTTTATCACGGAACTTTATATTTATTATATCACTATCAATTATTACCGATTTTGGATTCGAAAATGTTAAATCGAAAATTATTATGAAATTAATTTCTCCGAAAAAAACCCCGTTTTATTTTAGATTAATAAAAATCACGTCACCCCGAATGAAAAAGTGAATCAATAACTAATTAACAATTGGACTATTGTTTATATTTTTAAAAAAAAAAAATGTGATAGTACTGCAGTATATTATGAAATATTATGAGCCGAAATTATAACGTAATCGTATAAAGACGGTTCACAAACACTTCAAACCACAGATTGAATTCAAAACGATAATAATAATTACAGTACCTAATGACCTTTCTTTTTGTGGTCACTTAATAATTGCCAACACGAGCGCCGTGCATATTATTATTTTCGTCTAGTCTCGTTGAAAGTCATGTGTTATGGATGTACACTATAGTAAATAATACAACACGACATATCTCACGTCTGTGTAGTGAATTGTGTTTAAATCGCGTTGTTTTTATTGTTCCCCGGTTGAGTTGCAGTATAAAAGGATCATTAAGAGCGTTGAAAACAAACAATGGAAAAAATAATTTGCCAATAAAGTCGCGCGACGCGGCGTATAAAGAAACTGTTAAAAATCGTACACCGTCGACGGTACGTACAAACGTGACTATTATAATATTATGGTGTGACCCTCCTAGGAAACTATATACGGACCCAATAAATGTCCACTTAAATTCGTCACAAAACTAGTCCGAAATCCGGGTCACTGCAGTGATTGCGTCGAACGATTTAGTGGGCGCTTGTTAAAAGTAAGTAATTGGAGACCCGCGCGCGTCCGCCAAGGAATAGGGCGGCGGAAACGCTATCCGGCACGGAAAAAATGGCCCCCGAAAAGTTCACTTGTCAAAACGTCCGCGCCGGGCGGTTGGCAGGTCGTTAAGGACATGTCAACAGGGGCTAAAATGACGAAGTTCCCTGTTTAAACGACGTGAATTATGTAAACCCGGGGGGATCTATATAGTTCCGTCACGTCCGTGTCGCCGCGCGCGCGCGCGCACAACTGGTTTTCTTTTTGAAAAACGACGATGCAGTTTAACTGTGTTGTCCAGACGCGAGGAATGTGCGCCGGACAAAAACAATGGTGTCCTGATTTACATTTCAGTGCTCTCGAGACGCGAAATCTCGTTTTCGCGGATTCGTAGCGCTCGTATACAACCCGCCCGCGCAACTAATCGAATGCCGCGCGTCGCCGCACCGCTACCGGCCGCGGTTTAACGCGCACAGCAGAGGAGTCTCTCTGGCCGTAGGAGTCGACACATTTTCAAAAACTACGTACTATTCCGCGTCCGCTGCGCACCACCACCGGTCGTAAATAATTTCATAACGCGTGTAATAATTTTTCATCGACTCGTTAACTGGTTTCGGATGAGTAAAACGTTACCGGATTATTGAATGTAAGTAGATATGTCGTGTTTCGGAGTACTAAATAAGGAGAAGCCAATAGCGTGGGCCGGGCCCGGACAGTGTTTCGAATGAATATTCGGCATTACCGGTTTCCTGTTTGAGAAAAAAAAAATAAAAAATAAATAATAAAAAACAACCGTAATTTGTTAAGCAATGATACCATCTTCGTCGGAAGAATAAGTTATTAACTGTTTAATATACGAGGAGTGAAAGCAGCAGAAGTCTCCTTCCAAGTGTTTATTAAATGTACGAAACTTTTGCGTTAGTTCGAACCAACATTCGAAAAACTTTTTACTCACAGTGTAGATATCAATTAAGTGTGTCAAACGAGTTTTAAAATATGATTTACCATAATCATCGTTGTACGTGCATAAAAGTATATTTCATCTTTAAAATGCGAAGGAATCCATTTCTTATTATATACAAGAAAATATTATAATAACGTACCTATATAATATTACTTCTATATTTTCTTTCGTCATCGACTTTAATGCTAATTTATATATTTTTAAAGATCGCGTCGTAAAACATTATGAACTTGTTTTTCAATTTCCCGCGAAAACTCCACCGACTTTAATTTTGAATGTACTTTGAAACCATACATTTTCATGGGCCACTCGGTCGCAGATTTTATTCTTTTGTTTTTTTCATTATTATTATCATTAATTATGAATTAAATTATGATATATAATTATATATAATAATCTGAATTTAATTGCATTTTTGCATCCTAAATCGACACGAATTGAGTAAAAAACAAATTATTTATATATTTTTTTAATTCAAAATTTGAAACCGTGAAAGTTTTCCCTGGCGAACGAGTAAGAGTAACAAAATTATGACGTTTTGTTGTTATTTCAATGTTAACTGTGCAAAATTTTGTTTTTTATTAATGTTTCGAATTGTTTAAAGTTCGAACCGTTTTACACTCGTCAATGGATTCCGGTGAAAATTATAGATAAAATGTAACTGTCCGCGATAAAATTCTACGAGCATGTATTTCTTATACTGTAGAATCACAGGTTTGGATAGAAAAATTTTAGTCTCTCTTTCTCTTTAGCTAAAACTTTGTTTAAAATCTCACTCGCATTTCAAATGAAATTATAGATAAATATAATATATTATAACTCAGAGTTGACCGATCAAAGTGAAGATTTCGAATGTAAAAACGAAAATAAAACAAGTGTATTTCATTCTCATTTTTTTTTCTCTTTTTTTTTTTTTTATTTTTACGCTTTAAAGAAACACGAATTTCTTACATTTCTATCAGTTGTGCGCAGGAGAACACGACCCCTGTGCTTGCCTTTGATGTCAAGTTCGAATCCCATTTCCGTTCGATTCCTTTGGAAGAAGCAATTCCGGCTGGGGGAAAGCTCTTCCGGCCCGTATCTTTTGTATATACACCGTTCACATCGCGTTGTGTATACTCGTGCCGTATGTTTTATTGCTATGCAATAAACCAGTCCGCCTTCTGTATGGCTCGTATATGAGAACCGAGCGTATTCATCGGAGACAATCATTAGATACGAGTTCCAGAAAATACATTTTCTCTACAAATACATTAACTTAATGAGTTTTGCATTTGGATAAGTTTTCGAAAGGTATAATAATGCATACGTTCTGCCATTACCCCCCCCGAGGAATATTGAAATATAAAATATACAATACAGGATGATTCGTATCGCATACGGTTCGACGGGAAAAAAATTAATACACGTTTACGCATAGTTAACATTAATCGAGCACGATGTTTATATATTATATACGCGTATATGTATTATTATCGTTATTATACAACCGTAATAATAAAGCTGACGAAAAAAAAAATAAAATAAAAATCATCTGCGTTAATGGAGTGCCATAACTCACGCGGTTGACTTCTAAAATATACATTTTAACAATGCGAAATTCGCCTACGCGTCGCCTCCTACATTACAATACGGTGTAAAAAAAAAAATATTGAATTATGTCCATTTTGATTGGAGCATAAATTTTAAATAATAGACTCCGAGTGGTCTTGTGATTTATTAACTATACGACGTCGTATGTGCGCGACTTGGAGTAACAGAATTTCTGCGATGAAGTAAAAACAACATAAATTTATTAGCAAAACCCGAAAACCTACTTCATGAATACATTTATATTACGCGTGTATAAACAAATGTATCCGTCCGGGAAAAGTTTGTTGACAGTTGTTAAATGTTAAATAAATTAACGACTTATAGCTACTGTTGTACACGAACGAAACGCAACTCACAATTACGTGAAATAAAGTTGTCTTGTTGCCATTACGTTTACACCCCCTGTAAAATGATTAATCGTTGACATCTCGTCATTGGAGAAGTTCATCGATAATATTTACCTGAGTCAAACGTGCAATTTGATAATCGTAATTGAATTCGCGTCATTGCGCTTTTGTTGCATACCATACGATTCAGCGTGCACGAAAATTCCAAAAACAATACAAATCGGCACGGTCGCGTTCGTAATAATAATTGCAGGATTTTTTTTGTCTTCCCCATATACGCTTCCGGTGCCGAACTAATTGAGTTTCATGAACTTAAAAGGAAAGAAAATCTCATTTTCCAGGCCACAAGTCCCAGCCCCGAGTCCCGGCATTAATGAGAATACGCAAATTGCTGTGTGCGAATCCTCTCCTTATTAACTCACTCGTAGGGGAAGGAGGTTTACCGGTGGTGCCCCCCCCCACTTTATGTATACGAGAAGAAAACAATAATATAATGTCTCGTATATGCGAGTGTGTGTGTGTGTGTGTGCTTGCGCGTGGGTGGGAGAGAGTGAGAGCGTTTATTAAGGGTTCCGTTTACTGGGAGGCTAGCCGAGTTTTGCCGAGGAAACAAACACAAAAGCACCATTTCCTTTTGCGCCATCCGAGTAAAACAAATTACGTAACAAAAACCAACGGTCTGACGGCGGCGGTGGCGGGGAATGTGAAATACAAACCCTTAATGTTGTTTTAAGGGTAGACGCTGGGGCTCGTTATCTTACAAGGTAAATCACTTCGGCAGCGCACGCCAAAAACAATAAAAGATCCCGGAGTGAGCGGAGCGGGGAAGTCGCCAAAAAAGGAAGCGGCGAGACCTCTGTTGTGTGTGTGTGTGTAATCGGTTTTAACTGTATAATGTATATATAAACGCTGTTATGCGTGTCGCGGTCGGTCGGTGTTATCTTCCGTGTACGATTTTCAAGATTTTTCTTTAACTCTTATCACACCTCCGATTTATATTGCTGCTGTATTGTATTTTACGAGTGTACCGCGGCAGTTATATGGCATATTGAAAAATCTGTATCTAAAAAACGTCAATTTTTTTTTTTTTTTCGTTCTCATCGAATGCCGACACGATAGTATCGTGTCGGTGTCGATCAATATATTATAAAAACACCGGTCATTTAAATTAAAGCGTATTAATCGTCCGTGAATGAGTGTGCAAAATTGCACGTTTCGTTTTCGGAGCGCCACAACAACGATTTCAACATCGTCGAATCCCCGAATAATCTACTCCATAATTTCCCCGTGATATTGTCCAGTGAAATCATCTGCGTATTTTATAATGCCGACACTTCCTGCAGTAATAAATCACGTCGGTGATTGGTCACTTTATTTGGTATATCGATCAGTGTGTATATAGTATACACGCCGAACGTTATTGGAATTGTTAATTAAGTCCGGACCGTATTATATATACATGTTATATACGTGCGAGTCCGGTCAATTGTCTGAAATCGTGCAGCAGCCTTTGTTCTCCCGTAGAATATACATTATGATTAATATTTGATAAGTTAATCACACGTGCCCGCCGTGTATACCTAATATATTATACTCTGCGCATACACGCCGCGCCGCGCGGGCTTTACCAAAACCAACTAATCGGAATTAAAAATGAAATATTTCGAATAATTTATCCATCACGCGCTCGTCACCGCTAATCGCACTAGATCTGCGTGTTTGCACAATGTTTTGAGTGCGATTTGGCAAGTGTCCCAACCGTCTGGTCGAATATTTTCTCTCTTAACGATGGTAAAAAAATAAAAAATAAATAATTTTTCTTTCAAAACGCACGCGTCTCGAAAGAACGTGTTATTTTTTCAATTAATAAAGACAACACAATATTATGACGTATGTTCTAGAAAATCCAAACCGCATAATCTAAAAATATCACACCGTCAATAGTGTACGTTTTCTTCTACGGTTGTCGTTTTTTACAATCTGGAAGCGTGAAATTGAAAGTTACTGCATCGAGATTGGTATGAAAACGTTCGTATGTAGTAATACGTATATCGACTGGTTTATTCGCAATCCGTATTTTGCCCAAAACGATTTAAAAAAACATAAAAAGCGTTTCAAACGTTTAAGTTGGAATGTTACCAAGTTCGAACAAAAACTTCTTGTACGCGATGTATAAATTTTGTAATGGAAATAACTATAATAAAGTGAAGACGGATAATTTAAATAAATATTTAAACTCCGAACAGATGATAAAATCGAAATTGTTTGTGTTATTCTTGGGGAATATTTATCTAAACAGAGTATTATGAAAACGACAAAATGATGTTGTTTGATGCTGTGCAATGTCTACAGCGTAATACGACCGATATTTAATTTAAAAACTGTACATCATCATCAATATTACTCCCTATCGCGCACTTTATATGTTTATGGGTTGCGAACGCTGTGCTTTCGAGGTTTTTATGTGCGTGATTGACATTAAATATAATGTTCACAATCTCGAAACCCTCATATTTTATTTGTGTATGTTCTCAAATTACTTCCCTCCCCGATTCGTTTAAGCGCCGCCGACGACGTATATACACTCGTATACCGTGTGCTACGTACTCTCGAGCCACTGCAGTCGTCTCCTATGTTTGAATTTTCGATAAAACTTTTGCAATTGAAAATGCATTCATCTGCCGTTTTAATTTCCAATGCTCAAAACACAATTAGTCCGAAACTGAGCGCTGCAATTATAGTTACACAAGTTTGCGTTCGCGAGCTAATGGTACTCGAAAGTACATTAGGTTTGGTATATTTTTTTTTTTTCGAGTATTATTTATTCGCGAATAATTGCCTAACGTAATATTAAACATAATATCTACCTACGTGTTTTGTGCAGATGTTTCCCGCGTTTTACCGCGTACAATAGCCGAATATTATACTCGCCGTCCACACAGAACGTTAAAAAAAATTCAAGTAGCTGGTTCTATACGATTTTACTACTCGTACTTGACAATAACTAAAATATAACGAAACAAAAATCGTCGCTACCGATAAAGCGTTAATTATAATATTAGAATAATAATCAGCAGAAGTTATAGTTGGGTAATTATATACTTATAATATAGCTTTCTATTGGTGATGGCATCTTGTTTTCATATTCGATTAATTTTATTAATATTTTATTATATTTAGATATTCTAAAACAATATTTTATTCAATTGAATCGTATTATATGTAATTAATTATTAATCATCCGGTGTCTTTTATACAATCTGTTTTTGTGGAGATAATTCACACGTGTTTGAATAACAACAATACGATAAAAAATAGTCGAGATATTATTCGTCAACTTTTCATAGCGTATCCGAAAGTCGGCGCAAAGCTTATTAATTTCTAAAGTGTGTTCTCGTAAACGACGTATTTTAGGTGGTTTATTGGAAATCCCTTTATCGCCCCCCACAAACTCGATTTCAAAATCGTTTAAGCGCCGCCACCGTCACACACACACACACTACACAATATATTATACGTATGTATGTGTGTAATATAAATCTCTTACTACATTGCCAAAAAGGGTTCTCAGGAGAGACTTTGGCTCGTTTTTAAACACAACGACCGAGTGGAAAATTCCACAGAAAACTTTTGCATGATCCGCGAGAATGCTAATGGAAAAGGACCGGCTGTGTATAGTGCGCGCGCGCGCGTTCGTTTATTAATTGGCCCTTTTCCGCACTCAGTCGATGACAAACTTTTGGTGCGTATGTATGGAAACACGCTGACATTATATTGCCTACTCCGAAATATTATTACATAAATTCAAACACGAACCGAGGAGGTGGCGGCGGCGGCAGTAGTGGTGGCGGTGAACATCTGTCCGGGCACGCGCGGGACCCTTTTTCGACTGGCAACTATTTTTGACAGCGCGCTAACAAGCCTCTTCCTTTGTCGGCCACCGTATATACTACAGTGTACCGTTTCCCTACACCTTTCCGCGGCAAAATAATCGACGGAAATTTAATTATCCGGGCAGCCCTAATTTCCAAAACACATTCGAGATACGAGCCCCGCGTGCGCACAAAAGGCTCTCGGTGATGAGTGGGGGGGGGGGGCATGCCTCTGTTCTGATCGACTACCCGGGGATCACAACATTGTGATCGAGTCACCCTAAATGCATTTTCGTATCGCTGCCGCTGTTAAGCGACTGCAGTCGTGTTTTTAAACGACATCTCGATCTCTATTATTATCGGATGCAATAAGCGGTGTGTAATTACATCGTATAATCGATTTATGAGCGTACGCGTGAATGACCAAGAACGTCGACGTCATCGTTGACGACGACGTGACACTGCAACGTGTATATTCATGACGCTCCAGCCCCGTGGTCTCCTTTCTCCTTTCTCGGTTTTCTTCTTCCTCCCCGCCGATTCTTCGACTTCGTCGTCGTATATGTGAATTGACCTATAACCACCTACCCTCGAAGAAACTAACTGCCGCGGCTCGATATAAAAACTTCCGTAATCGCCCCCATTACCGTTTCAATCCTCCCGTTGCCGCCGCCATAACCTTTTCCATCCCCCTCGCCGTTTCCGAGAACCCTCTTCTCGCAATCCCGAGAGGTCTTAAGTACGTATTAATAGTCGACGCGAAGATTTTTATCAATTTTGACGAGAAAGAGAGAGAGAGAGAGAGAAATAAAAACAAAAAAATGACTAGTACTCTATGAAATCACAGTTGCGGCATATCAGAATATCCGCGGTCAATGGATCTAATGACTTTTCCTCAAACCCTTCTCTCGCTGTATCGTTATCGACCGTTATACCAATATGACTATTGCTGTGTTTATAAATGTACAAACTATACGTTTTTGCACAAGAAAAGTAATCATATTATTATTAATAGGATCGATTTTTATTACTTGACGTATTAGTTATGACCAGTTTTCATCTCGCAAAACTACAATGTTAACGATTTTTAACCGAAACGTACTTCTATGTGTTGGTACGCGTTTTGTAATTAATTTCAATCGAAACTGTTCACGAAGACACAACGGCGATTAGATTTATAGGAACGTAAGATTGGGATACTCGCGTTTAAAAAAACTCGGTTTGATTGAATCGAGTTTACCGATAATCAACCAAAAAACTCACACATAATACCTATTTATTTATTAGTTAAAATGTGAAAATCCAAACTGCAGTGCATCGGGAACTCGACGTAAGTACATTTCGAGACTATCGTACGTAATCCCTATTCCCCATTATACTATATGTGCATACGATGAATGGGTGACGGACCGAATTTGTCCTTGCTAAGGCACGCCTAATTACCGTATTTGACAGACGATAATTTAAACAATTGTTTTCTCTCCGACATTCCGTAAGAGGGGGGGGGGGCGCTGTACGTGTATTGTGTATAATATAATACGCACACGGAAACCTCAACAAGTTTAGTCTCTTGTCACCGAAGATTTATAAGCCGATTGACCGTAGACGGCGATCGTCATCCAACACTAGTGGCGTGACAGTGAATATTTGTTATATCCCTCTCGTCGTTTCCCAAATTATCTAGTTCTCCGTCTTTGATATTAATCACGACCGGTCGGTCGTTTTTTTACCTCGCTTTATCTGTACAAAAACCGATTGTAGCGCTCCGTGTTTTTGGTTTTATTATTATTATTATTATTATTCCATTAATATGCGGTTATCTTAGATAAATACCTGCCCCTGCGTCCGCTGTTTGTGTAACGTTTGTGAACCCCGACAAAGCCGGCGTGTTTTCGAAACACCCCGAGATGATGTATTATAGTGTGTCCGATTGATAAACGACACCGTGTAAAACGGTAATGCTCGAAAAATATCTCAAGTGACATCGACTCACTCGATTGGAAAATGTATTCAAAATCGTTGTTGAATAATATTTAAATTTAATTACACACGAGACTCGGAGGAAGAGAAAACACGATATTTTCAAATTTAAATTCAAACAATATAAAAAGCTATAGTATTGTTCGGCTTAAATGCATTAGCACACCATAATAAAGTCTGTCCGTTTTCCATTACCATTTCCGCTCGGCGAAATTATATTAAAAAAAGAATAAAAAAAAAAACACAACACAGTAACTTCTTCTAAAATCTCGATGAAAAAAAGGAACTTTTTGTTTTCAATTCGGTCATTTTTAGATTTAATACTTTTCACGGGGAAAAAAAAAAAAACATTTTTTCCACAAATACCGTAAGATTTCGTAAGAACGAATTAATTTTCAAGTAAATGCGATTACTAAACTTCGCCGTTTTGTGTATATACCTACCTCGTGGATTGCGTTTCGTCCGCATTGATCAGTGTACATTGTTTTATAGTTCGTAGAACGTATTGTTTACAAAAAATTGAATCACGCTTCTTTATTCGTCATAATTAAAAAACAAAAACAAAAAAACCTCATTAGTCGTATACTTGTTGTTATTTTCTTGTATTATGAATATAATTTACACAATGGTCGCGTGGTAGGTACTACAGGGAAAAATAACATCGTTAATCATTTTGTCAATAATAATAATAATGCAGCAGTTTATCCGATCGGCGGCTATACACGATCGATTATGAATACACTCGTGTGTGTAAACGTATAAACGTTTTACTCGGATTCTCGCACTTCCCCGTTTCATACGCCACGCATAATAATATGTATCGCAGGAAAAACTACCTACTCGTATTAATAGAAGTCAGTATTGGCGCTGACGGTTTTCTTTATGTTTCGCGATTTTTTTGTACGTCGAAAACAGACAAATCGATTGGTAATTCTTTTCGTTTAGCCGGCGGACAAGAGCAGAAAACAATATACGGTACTATATTGTTCGTCGCAGACTTGAAACTAACAAATTACCCTTTCTTTGTTTTTTTTTTTATTTCCCTTCGTGTACGTGGTATTTGCTTTTTTTTCTTTTTTTATTTCAAACTCTGCCTTTTTCCGAAAAAGACATCGTTTTCTAAACGCAATTACACTGCCTTTTCGAGTGTAACCAACCGCAATGAGGTGTTTAAACAATAGTTCAAATATTGACACATAGCTTACGACGACGCGTCGTATACTTAATAATTAGTGCCGAAATTAATTTAGACTTTTAGCGAAGATCAATATCGGGACTAGAGAATTTTCTATTTTTTATTCACGACTATTAATATATATTATACAATATATGTTAAAGTTTTTACCGAAAAAACTGATTCTATCGGTTTTATTTATTCGTTCGAAATTCATAATCACGTATTATTCAAATCGCTCGAATATTTAATACCATATTATATGTAATATCCAAATTGCTGTAAGTGACTTTTTTTTATATCGTATATATTTTTTTTTAATGTAATTTATTGACGCTTTCATATTATATTTATCTCAAATAATAATATTAATGTTCTCTACGTACGCGCGCTGTACGTTGTTAACTGAATCATAATAAATATGTTTTACTTTAATAAATCATTTTACGGTCCACGAGAGTTTAAATAATGTATTCTTGTGCAGAAATCTCTACATAAAAAAATTGTGAAAAAAAAATTAGTACTATTTTACTCGGATGATGTATGCGAGCGTATAATATTATGTTAATACTCTACAGCGTGCGTAATCCATTCGTATCCATTGTAAAAAATAATAATAATAATAATAAATAAAAAAGGTTTTGGCGTAAATAAAAAAAAAACAAAACGTTATAAATGTATTATTTATCTATTTTTGTAAACATTGCAAGACTGCAATTGCTGCCGGGTACGGTTTAACATTTTAGCATATTTAAGTCGATAAGTTTTCCGCTCGGAAATTTTTTTTTCGCATCATATCTAACTACACGTCATAATACGATAGTCTTATATAAACGGTAGAACGGACGCGGATAAAAAAAAAGAAAGAAAGAAAGACGCCGAGCGAATGAATAAAATAAAAATAAAAATAAAATAATAATTTGCGATTAAAGAGAGCATAATATTATAAAACTGTATGAAACGGTATTTTACATATGTATTATACCGTCGGATGGGTCTCGTCAAACGGTAACTATTCGAGTGGAAACCCAGCAAACAAGTTAAGCGGCTTTGTTGGAGCACTTTTTGTCCAGAGAGATTACGATCGGAAAAGAAGGTGGTCCTTGTCGGCATTTTGTATATGCCCGCGTATATCCGCCGCAGCCGTTCGACGAAGAATCTAAATCGAGCGTATACATATTATACGTATATATCGTTTAACGGGAGACAAAGAAATCAATGACTCCGAGAGCGGGATATTCGCCGTATACTTTATATAATAATACTCACGCGCATTATTCCTCTCTCACACAGATTTTCGCGATTTTTTTATGTTATTTAAAATACACAATGCGCGCTCGTCGAGAAGAGATAAAAATCATCGACGGATAATATAATATAATAAAAATGAAATTATTTTTCCGAAAACCCAAAACAAACTGCAATAAAATCACGTTGACGCAGGTGCTAGTGCGTTCGGAATGCACCCGTACGATCGCGCCAATATTCTCCTGCAACTCGCCGACGACGGCCGGGGCGCGGGGGGGGTGTCCTGCTCACAATCTCAGCGGGATCCGTGTTTTCAACGTGTAAAATTAATAATGTTTACAACCGCGCGCATATCGCCGCCGTCGTAATGATTTCGGTTTTTGGACGTTCTGGTCTGTCTTTGATTTATGGGCAATAAACGGCCGCAGAGATACGTTTCGAACATTTAGACGCCGCCGCCGCCCACTGCGTATTATTGTACGGAGTATGATTTTTCGACTGATTTACGCGATCGCACGAACGTTTTAAAAACCCATTTCGGCGTTTGGCGCCCGTCGTCGTAATAAAACGCCGATGGAATCTTTTATACGCGTCGGACGTTCGGCGACCTGCTTTGTAACATTCGCCTCTTTTAATACGAACACAAACAACCTAAATCTGTAATGTGATCGGTTAAACTTGGCTGCATTTAGGCCAAAAATCACATTATCAACTGTATGCTTCAGATCTCTACGTTCTCTTCTATGTTCCGTATTTGTTGTGATAATTATCATTATGAAGATAAATATTTTCTTTTCGATTATAAATACGACGTGGTTTAAACGCACGTAATGATTATTAACACTGTTTACGACTTCAATAGAGTACGTGTGCGTGCGTGTAGTCCCCGCAAATTGTATTTAAATATAAAATTAAAAACCTCCCTAAAACAAGTCCAGGCCACACACACACACACACACACACACCCGTCCTAGCTAGCTGCTCCTGCCCCTGCCCCCGCAATAGTGTTTGTGCCTGCGAGTTGTTGTGTGCGTCGCGCTCGGGCAGAAAAAGCGCAAACCGGACGGATTACAATAATAATTAATCTGTTCTGCAACGTACTCTCGTACCGAATCGCATATATTTACACTGTGTACGCTCGACTTTCTAATTTGGTTTCAATAGCGTGTACATAAACTTCAACGTTCGTTATAAATAACGCGCGAATAAAGTTTCTTTATTGTTATTTTAACTCGCTTAATAATAAACTAATAAATTTAATTTGTTTTTTTTTTTTCCGTTACAGAGACTTGCAGGGAAACAACATTACGGTCATATCGTCTACTGACTTCGCCAACCTGACTAATTTACGAGTCTTGTAAGTACTTTTGTTTTTACCTTATATATTTATTTAAATATGTATCTTTAAAAGTCTATTTGATTTATGTTTGTTTTTTTTTTTTATATTTTTCGCGTTCCCCTTTTACGTCCAGTTTGTTGGTTTTGTCTGGCGACCTGTGAAAATTTAATAGAGCTCCTACTGTGTGCATGTATGAAGTGGGTTGAGCGTATACGTACGATATATTATGCGCGATGGTTTTCCGGGACTTTTGAAATATATTTACTTTATTTTTCAAACGGACGGGGCGGAATAAAAAACGCGAATAAATAATAATAAAAGAGAAAAAAATTGTTTTAGAAAACATATTATAATAATTTCAAGTGATTTTCGGTAACGCTTAACGTTTGAACAATTTGAAATTATTATTCGTCGATATTGCTGGAGAAAAAGGACAAAAAAAAAAAAACAAAAAAGAAAAGAAACGGGAGGAATTGAGAAAACTCGGTTTCTCATTATTCGTGTTAATAAGAACGGAAACTTATTTTTTCCACTCCCGCGAACTTCGCCTTTAGACTTTTATTATTTATTCGAAGTATAAAATATACATCGTTGCAAGTGCGCCTCGTGGCCACTTGTAAACATAATTTACCGGTTGCTCGAGGTATCTTGTTAAAATAAAAATTGAACTTTATTGTAAAATGTTTTCAATAACAAAAAAAATAAAAAAAAATAAATAGAAATTACTCGATTACTACTTCGATGCGATACTCTACGCTTTTCCTGATGATCTTAAAACACACACATGATTCGCGCATTAGATACTTTAAATGTAATCACAATATAATATAATTAATCAATGTTCATTATTTTATATAAATGCGATTTCCAATTTTTATACTATTTGTAATATCTTATTATAAAATAGTTACAATTTTTGAAAAATAAACAATAACTGTGTATTATTTATATGCAAATAAATGATCTAACTTTAGCGCTCGTTGTAGACTTGTTTCGATTTATTCTCCGAGACATTATATTGTGTCTCTAAAAGAGAGGTGCTGCTACGGCATAATGCATAAACAATATCGTTTGAATCATCGAAACTTATATTGTTGTGTTCTCGAGGCGTGTTTATATCGCTAGTAAGGGTGTAAGTTTCTCTCTCGACTGCGGATTCGGACAAAAAGTAATTTTAATAAAATCGCAATATACTCTTTGATACCGCTGTCAAACAGCGAGTTGAGAATTATTCGCCCGTGCGGAAAGATTTGTAACCAATTAAATTCATTTCCAAATACTGTTTACTTTATTTTTAAAAACGCAATCAAATCATTCGTATTATTTTTCCTTACTATACACAATATACGCACCCTTCTAAAGACCCTTTTTACAAAGAAACTTTATAATTGAAAAATGTTTCTCTTTTAATTGTTTTTTTTTTTTTCTTTCTTATTTTTCAAGACAATTGTCGGACAATCAAATCAATACGATTGAAAGAGGAGCTTTCAAACATCTCGGCCGATTGGAACGATTGTAAGTACAACAACAGTATAATGTCGTATAAATATATGACGCATTTTCTCGCCGTCGCGTCGTCGCGTCGTCGTCGACCGTGTTCGGGAATAACAATAATCTCTTCCGGAACGCGCGCGCAATCGATGTTAAAACGAAACGACCGATATAATATCACGTGTGTCGATCGCATGGTATTGCCGCCGCCGATACGTTAAAAATATAAATTATTTTACACGTGCGGAGTAGCTGAATCGTTCCGAAATTAAAATGTCAAAAGCTACGACAGCTCGTGTTAAATGTTTGTGTATACGTAATCCGAGAGTGCGTGCGGCAGACATGCCGACGTTTTGACAAATGAAGAACGTAATAAAAAATAAAAATAAAATAAACAACACATATGCTTATCGAGTCAACTATCCGTGCGATTATGGAGCATTAAAAATAATTTTCATAACATCGTGGCTGCAGTGCCCGTTTATAAACGTACAGTGTGCAGCGGTTTTGGCAACACGTCGAAAGTTTCAGACATAAAAAGTTTATTGTCGCGTGGTCATTATGTAAATTAACCCGCGCTAACACAACAGTCGGGTATATTTTTTCATAGTAAACTCGTCGTTTCTCGTTCGATTCGTCATCGGTTTTCGACGCGAAATTTGTGAAAAAAAAAAAGAAGGGATTCGCTCCCTTTGCGTATCTTTATCAGATACGATATTGTCGTTCGATCGATAAGACGATATTTATTAATCCGTGCACTTTTCAAAAGACAATCGCGCTGTCTAGGACCACCACCACAGAGCGTCGTATTAAAACGAAATTCCAAACTGTGTACGTATTCAATCCCCCGCATCTGTACGTGACACATAAGAACGTTGTTGTGTGTGCGTAAAAAAAAAGAAAAAGAAAAGGGTTTTGCGGAATGTATCGGATCGCGGATTTTCCATAACAATACGTTATTTCTCGCCGCACGTACATCACGCACTGTCCGGCCGATTTTCGGGGCCCGCCGCCGTCAAAGATTGAAAACATACAACACAAAAATAAATAAAATAATTCACACTACTCGGTAAACACGCGCACGTATAATATAATATATACATATATTACCATAACATATATTACACGGCGGCGGGTCGTATCGATATTATAATATGTCACGGTGCGTGTGCGCGTATACGAGAAGAGGGTGTGTGCGAGCGGATTTCAACAACTGTGCAATTTGTCATGAATGACCCCGTTGATTATTTACGACGCAATTTCCGCGTTCTATTCACCGACATTCCCGGGATTTCTGGAACACGCGTACGGTATATACGTCGCGCGCGGGCCGTCTCCTGTGCTGCAAGCCTCCTCGTTTACCGCATACTGGCATACTAAACCCCTGACGGCTAATTAACTTATAATGCCACACGTATACGTATTATCGTCCAAAATATACACATCAGTATTCCAAACAACCGCATATTATACGCACACGCACAGGCCGTACTCAACATACATAATAATATATCGCGTATAGGCAGGCACTATGTACACCCACCCGAAAACTATAAGACGCGTACGGCTTGACATTCTTTGTCGCTGACGAATTTGCATAATATTTTTTCCTTCCAATCGTCTCCGTTCGCATATACTCGATGATTCTCGCCCCGATCGTTATAGGCTCGTTTAAGCGTTGACGAATTTCTCTAGTCTATACTCTCGTTTTAAATTCCGAAACGGTCCTGTGATCGATTCGCCGAATCCGGCAGTGACACGACATGTTTGCTTCGTTAATATTTTTCGTTTGTGCATAAGCGTCATCATCAAGATTCGCGAAAATGTACAACGGTTTTCTAGCTGCAGATAAATCGGTCGAATGAAAACGAAACGTCTCTCTCCTCGCCGTGTACGCAAAATCCAATAATAATTATTATTGTTTCACGGTTCCTCTCGTGTGATACGATCGTTGTATTTTTATTCAATCGATTCGCAGCGCTGTTGTTTATGCAGTCGCATGACGCACTTTAAAAACGCGAAACAAATATATTTTATTTAAACGTCACTGCGCGAAACGAGTCAAACACCGTGTTTTACACGATATTTTCGCCGTCAGAAAGGTGACGGCGCGTGTAGGTCGCGAGTAGCGATAAAACGCCCCGCCGCCGATTCGTTTCGTACGACTTTACTTTAGTTTTGGCATTTTCGCCGTAGGGACGACTCGGTTTTTAATCGACAACTACGTAGTAGACTTCGTAAAATCAGAAAACGACGACCACGTCACACACGCGTCGTTTCCAACGTCCGCCGAAAATTGTCTTTTGAAAAACTTTTTTGCCCTGCAAATTCGTACCTACTCGTATATTATTACGTTTGTCAGACGAAAACGAAATCGACAATAGTCTCTCTCTCGTCTTAAATATATTACGCAAAGCCCAATGACGAATCAATATCATTATTTTACGGGCACGTACAAATATTACAATAATTACGTTTATTCAAATATCATCGACAAATTAGTACCGTTATTGATTTGATTCGCACGACGACGCACTGTGAAACGCGAAACGAATGTATTTTATTTAAAAATTACCACGCGAAACGAGTGTTTGCGGCTAACGGACGAGAAGACGCGCAAGAACACACCGCGAACACAAATGTGACTAATGAACGCCGGTAGAACTGGACGTCTGCATACGTGCGTCGACCACAGATTTACAGGAAAATAAAACTCGGTACAAGCTTAGATACGGAATTCGAAAAAAATCATTTAAGAAGGACCGTAAACATTTGTTAAAATTTAACGTTCCTAAAAACCTCTAATCGACAAGAAACCCGCAAATTTTCGATGACACAGTAATTTTTACTAGACGAAAAGTTTCAGTTCATCAATATCATATGATATTGTTTTATCCAAAATAAGTTCATAAATTTGTCTATTAAAAAACCTACCTTTATTTTACGCATCTCGTATTGACTTTTGAATAATAACCTTTTATAACGATAATATACTATTGTTTTCATTCTGACGAAACAATATTACTCGACCACTGGAAACGATGGACCAAAGTTCAATGATATATAAATTTCCAATTGGTAAATTATGATTTGTCTTTTACTTTTACTACAACGTAATCATATTATACAAACGTTTGTATAATGTAATAATAGTACTGGGGAAAAATGTATTATAATACCTGCTTATAACAGCGCAGTACACCTTGAAAGTTTAAACGTAAGACGGTCGAACGGTGTAAGTCACTTATCTATTTTTAGATTGTTATAATTTACCCGTCCGATGTTCACTTTGCAGTTTGCGCAAAGCTAATGCGATTAATAAACCGGTAGTCTAATTATTAATAAGACTAAGTAAATTAGACACTTTGACACTTATTATTATTAATAAATAATATACATTTTCCCATTGGAATACTAAAAACATTGATTTCGATTTGAGTAGCAAAGACGACGAAGAAATATCGTATATCATAATAAATATGTAACGCGTTTTACAAAAGAAATAATAATTTCAAAATAATTTCGACTTCTAAAAACGTTTGTTTATCTTACGATTACTCTCTATGTATATACAGACGCCGAGTAGAAGAATAACTCATGTTATAATAGGTTTATAGTGTTTATACTACCCTTCGATTTCTGTAAACATTGTTTCTACGCGGGTATGTAGTATATACAAACATCGATATGTGTTTCCAAGCGAGAATCTTTCGTAACCAAATATTGAAAAAAAAAAACATTCTGTTCAAATGTTTGAAATATTTATTATCGTGTGTGTGACGTTTGTACGAAATAATTTAATATGCTTTTATTTACATTCGTGTATCTATCTACGTTTTAATCGTTACACTCGTTTGAAATTATACTCCTTTCTCCTTTATACGTTTCAAAATTGATTTTTAATAATCGGCCTCTGCTTGTTGTCTTATTTTATCTATATTCATATATACGTATTTATAATTCATAACCGTCATATTCGATATTTTGAAATTTCATGTTTTTTTGATGATTATAGATACGTCCCCGGCCGTCACTTTCGTTAAAACAAAACGTTTAACTCCATTCATCATTTTTCATTTGAATTTATTTATTCTAACACTATAGTATTGTTATTTAAATTTGTTATTTTTTACTCATAAATCATATTTTTTTTATCGTATTGAATCAAATAAGTTTTTCACGGCGATCATTTATTTACTAAAACTATTTTTATTAGAGTTATTATGAAGAAAAAAAATATATATTTATATAAATGTATAGAATAATTGATAAATACCTAAAGAAGTGTTCGAGTGTCTAACGATGTGATTATTAAATTCAAACGATAATCAATGTTATTTAATAATCTAAGACGCTTTAAAACAAACGAATTTACCGAAATAATGGTAAAGTATGTGGATTCGAGTCCGAGAATTTTTTGGCGTAAATAAAATTAGGTTAACAATTTTCAAACACTTCGAAAACTCGTAAAATACGTATTATTTTCTTATCGAGATGTGTGCCATTTAAGTCGGAAAAAATATCACAGTAGTCGGTATTTTAAAACTATATATTTTATATTATTATTTGTATGATATTCCCCGTGAATTTTCAACTGTCTGAATATTTGCCTTTGTTTGTGGTTTATCGATTCGCGGCGATTACAATTTTGAACAGATGTACTTCTCTATCGAAGATGTATCTTTTCTACTCGTCCATCACGTTTTAGATAGTTAATATCAATATGTATTTCGCGTTTGTCTACAATATAAAACCGTCGTTTCAAAACATCTGTACTTGGATTTGTCCAGTACTGTTGGTCACGTTTTCTATATAATATAATAGATACAATCAGTGACGTTTGAAAAGGAGAACAAATAATGCAATTGCATGCGGTCTCCGAAGGGTGGTGGGTGTTGGGTGCGTGTCACGTATGGAAACTTCCGTTGATTATTCCTAACAATTATTAATGACTGTAAACTATGGAGATTTATTGACATATTTTGTCACTAAAACAATTAGATACTATATAAGATGAGACTGTTGCAGACTATCTACTTGCCAATAAAAAGTATTACTTCGTTCACATTTATAAATGACCTCGAAAATGGTTTATTTGTAGAAATGTATTATTACACTCTTCATATTAGAAAAAAAATAAATAATAATCCATTACCCGTTTTCAGTAGTTTTTGATAATTGAAAATATTTAAAGTGAAAGCGTCGTCGTTTAGTAATTATTACGGACATGCCTTCTAAGAACAATTCGTTACTAAATTAACTGTTATGCGACTCTATGCCATACTTATTCAGTACGATTATAACATATTGATACCGTTCGTAAAACATAAACGTGAAATCGTTTTGAAAATAGCTGTATAGTTTGTTTCACGAACGAGAGAATAATTCACGTTTATTTTGACAATAATCTATAATGAGATTTGAGCGAACTCAATTACTTTTGGACTAAACGCTTTAATTTTAAGTGTTATAGTTTCCATCTAGACCGTTTGTTTGTTGCATTTAATGAATCCAGCAATTTATTCAGCATCTCAAAAAACATAAAGCCTTACAGAGAATAAGGAAACTCGTGCCAAAAAAGTTTTAAAACATTTTAGACTAATAACGCCAAATGTATACATTTATTTATTAATGAATTTTTAAGTCCCGAGCTTACGTTTTTACGAAACCCGTATTTTTTCAAGATTCGAAACACAAAAAATTGACACTGAAAATTTGGCACTGTCGGAACACTACAAAAAAAGGGGTATTGTAAGCTTTCAAAGTTGAGAAATGTACATGGCCTAGTTTTAAAGTTAAATCTCATATACATTGCTGTCACGCAATAAATTATCTTTTTATCGATAAATCATTCTAAACTCAAAATCATTATTAAGTATATTTTCAAGGATTTAAATGTGTTTCGATTTCGTATTTCCCCCCTCTCCCTATTTATTTAAATTTTCTAAACATTTTTGCGAGTATTCGTACAGATTCGACTACCGGCTTGTATAACGCACATTTCCTTATTCCTTGGCAGATGTAGCCATACTTCTATAGTTGAAAATATCAGTCGATATTAATAATTATGATGAAGAATATTTTAATGTTTTGTCTAACGATTCGCGCGAAAATCCGATGTATTTTTTATTTTTTTTCATTCGACTTCCGACGTCGTGCGGTGCCGATGCTGCGGCGGTAAAGATGTTTTCTCGCGCTATAAGCTGTTGGCTAATTTATGTAGACCCGGAGGCATTAATATATCGCAGGTGAGATTGCCAAAGGTCACCAAAGGCTGAGGATAATTGCGTTTTGAGCCCTTTCACCCAGCCACCATGCGAGCTTTCATTAAAGTCCCGTCACGGCCGTCCATTATAGGGAGCCTTTCGTGTCCGGGACACTTTTACCACCCACGGGCAAATTATTATTAATATACTCCGAAATTCCCGTTTAATGAAAAGGATAGTCAACGAATAGACCCACCCCCGGCGCGTGTTTAATAGTTATAGGAAATATTTCTCGGCAATACTTATTTGGGCCGTGATCGCTAAATAATACGCACGTACTATGCACTAAATATTTGTGCGCGCGCGCTTACGTGTTTATATATACGTATACGAGTATTATAGACATTAAGTGAGGGAATAGTAAATCAGGATTTTTATCACCAACAAAACGCTTCCCCTTTTCGGTTTTTTTTTTTTTTCCAGAATTAATTTCCTGGGGCTTTAGACCCGAAATCCCCGCCGGTTACCGGCCAACCGAAAACTCCCGGAACTACCCTCGGCCGAATAAAAAATAAATAAATAAATAAATGCAAAGTTTAAATTAAAACAAATGAACGGTATATTTTTCAAACTCTCTGGTCCGTCGTAACGCAGCGCGCGATATTATTACGCGTTGCGAATACTATTAATTTTAATTCCATCACAACACTTGTCGAAATCCGAGATTTCGGCGTGTCAAAATTAATATTCATTTTTTTCCTCCCACCCCATTCTCGTCCGCGCAACACGTCGTATTATAATACCGTATTTACTATACAAATCTATTGTATCGCACTGGCCCGGTGTAGGTGCACCTATATTGAAATGCGATTGAGCCGAGACATATATTATTACTACTATTATATTATTATGATTTCGACGCGTAAGCGCGCGTCGTAGCCCGCTCTCTCGCCGCCGCCGCCGTTGACATTTAAAGTTTAGGCGATATAATGGCTGTCGTTTGCAAAAGTCTTTTGTGCGGCAAACGTGAGCGTAAACTTTATTGCCGGCTGACGGATTATCAAACAGCCGCTCCCCGTGCAGCCGAAAAGCTAATAATACTCTACGGGCCCCCCCCCGCCCTAGTCGTCCCAAAGGAAGGTAGAAGAAAGAATGCGCGCGAGGTCAGGATTTTTCTGTACCTACTGCAGGAGACAATCGACACACGCGATCGTCGCAACTGATAATTCAAATGCAGTTTGCAAGGACAAAAGTTGAGCGTCCGCTCGTGTTTGACGCTAACATCAGTGCTTCACACTTGTCGGGGCAAGAAGGAGACGGAATAAACCTTTTTTTTTCTCTCTGTAAATTCAGCCCGTCCCTTTTAACTTCTCTAAATGGGACGCTAAGAACGTCGCGGTCATAGCTTTCTCTTTACGTATCGCAGAGTGGTAAAAAACGACACGGGACACTACTAATTTTAGGGCAAATAACACGGACGTTGGAAATTCTTTGAAATAATTTGAAAATTTTAAAATCATCACCACATTGAACTTAAATTTTTATATTACGAAATACGTCCGTTATGCACCATGAGCCACGCATTATTATGCGCGATGAAAACCGTGCACAAAAATTTGTGGAGTTGAAAAAATATGAAATTGACCTTAAAACGTGCGCTAACCTATCGGGCAACTGAAATAAAACCGTCGATAAAAGTACGATAGACGTACGACTATAGTTTTAATCCAAACAGAGTTAAATATTATTTATCGCGATCGTTTCGTACACGATAAGAACGTCTATATTAGAGTCGTCCACGGGGAGTTTAATCGCGCGATAATAATTATGGCTCCCACGCATTATTACACCACCGTGCGGCTCGTTCTTATCGGCCGTGCCAATAATATAAGCATATTATACCGTTATTATTATTATTATCGTAGTTATATGTGTGCAAAGACGAAATGTCTAAATAAACGGCTATTCCGCAATAATATTCATGCCGCGTCGTAAATCATTTACCAGCGCGCCTTTATAAATATTATACGCCTTGAGTTTTGGAATTTAAAAAATAAAATAAAAGCCCATAATTTAAATGTGATTACGTTTAAGCGTGCACACTCGTATATACACGCGACTGCGGGTGCCGCGTGTCTTCATGACGAAACCCATACTTATTTCCATAACTCGAAACGCACATTAAACCGTTGAATGCGTTATCGATATATCGATTTTACTCGAATAATAATACAATATCGGATGATATTCTACATGGTACACTCCGACGAGAGGCCGTCAGCTAATGATATTGACGCGTGTGTTCATTGTTATTCGCACCGAACGAGTCATACCGGAATTTCGAACGTATCCTTTATCTATTATATATTATATATATAAAAGAACAGGCCTTTTTTATGTTCCCATTTTGTGACGACGCTATTTAACTTTTTTCCAATTTTTTTTCACAGAATTGCTTTTAAAGGGTTGAAATCGGTAAAAATAATATTATGTATACAAAAATAAATCCCTATTTACCAGGTATCCTCATCACGCGTGAACGGCAGGACCGATTTAGCTAATTCTTTTTTTTTGTTGTTATTGTCAGGAGAAGGATCTTTTGGGAAAAAAAATTAAGAAAATTAACCCTAATGGGTTAGAAGGGGTAAAATATGTTAAAAATGGAAAACATTATTTCTTGATCGGATTTTTTTGAAACAGCATACATAGTAATGAAAAATCTATTAACTTATTTTTCAAAATTCAACCCCTAAGGGGGTTAAAGGGGTTGAAAACGAAGAACGTTATATCTCTCTCTCATACCGGGAAAAACTTTTCACGAGCCAGATTTTGAGATGCAACGATCAGCGAGCGCGTGGTAATTTGCGTTTTATATGAATAGATTGTTATGTCATCGAAAATCCCGATGATCTTTACCAAAAGGTATTGATTTTGCAATATCATATTATTGCATAACTTTTACCGACATTGCGTGCGTGCGATGAACAATAGAACGAATACAATAGAACTTTTTTCATTGGACGGTCGAATACGATCGCAGGCAAATCTATCGTCATTGGTCGATAAGCTCGACCGATTGGTCGTGACGCATACAATTAAAGCGAAAACCCGACGATCCTTACGCAAAAGGTATGGATTTCGCAACGTCATATATTATTACATAACTTTTACCGAAATTGCGTGCGTGCATTCACTCTTTCAATCATAGACGCCGCCGTCCCCACATACTCACAACAAGTTAGTTATTTTTTATACTACAAAATTCACAAGAAATTCAAGAAATCTATGGCAAAACAACGTTTGCCGGGTCAGCTAGTAATATATATTTCATAGGCGGGACCAGTATTTATTATCACACGCGCGCTGTTTGGAACGCCGTATGCCGTTTTTAGTCGTGTCAATTTAAACGCATTGGATTCAATTAGGAAACAGAACATTACTTATTGCTTATACAGTCCGTTTCAAACTAATAAATTATAGAACAGAAACCTGCAGGTATGTATTTAGTACACGTACGTGCATATTATAAATATGGCTGTAGACTATATGCGTTTTGCTTTTTACGTCATGTTTTAAATAAAGTTTCGAATCAAATATAAATAAATATAATATAATATAATCGTGTTTAAATCGTTCACGACATATAAGTATAATAAATATAATATATAGTCGCGACGGGACGCCTCGTATGAAATTAATAATAATAAAAAAAAAAAATGTTTTTCGTCCGTCGAACAATCGTCGTCATCTCTCGACACGCGTATATCAATTATTACTTCTTCTTGTTTTTCATCGTCGGAGCACGTGTGTTTCCGATAGGTGGTTAAAGATTGAATAGGAAAACGTTACTCTCAATAAAAACACAATATTAAGATACGACACGTGAGCAATACATCCTTTGTACACCAATTAAAAACAATCTTATGTTCACATTTAGAAGATTAACAATAGTACTAAAACGTTATTTAAGATGGTGTTGAACAACTGCCAACACAAATTAGACACGAAACACCCGGTTAACGTTTGGAATAATGGAATAAAAAAAATATCTGTCGTTTAGAATTTCTCGAGGGGTTTTTTGTTTTTTTATTTATTATTTTACGATGAACAGAAAAAAAACGCGTTACACGAGTTGTTTTCAATAGGTTATTTTGGAAGTGAACTTTTTTTTCGATACGCAGCACAAAAAATTTAAAATAAGCATTTTGCCGATGTGCTAAATGTTATCCGTCCGATATCTATGGAATGTCGGCAGACTATTCCTAAAGAGAAATATTATTATTCGTCTTGAAAAAATAATTTATTGATTCCGATATGTTTGTATTGTTGCGTTTTTTTTTTTTTCTACCATGTGTTGTGTAATTAAACAATTTCGATCTGATATCATTGTTAATGTGCGTGCTATTTTTGTTTTTTTTTTTGTTTTTTTTTTTTTCGTTTTGTTTTTCGGTGGCTATTGTAACGCATATCGCGATATATTTCTCTCTCTGGACCGCAATTAATAACGCACAAAAAAAAAAATACGTTTTTTCCCCGTACCCGTGACAAGGACGTCCACCAGATAACGGTAAAATATATGCTCTTGTAAAAAATCGTCTTTCGAGAGCTATTTTAAGTGCAAAAGTTCGCTTTGAACACGAAGCAAACGCACGCAGAGAAGAGGTGGGGAAAGGAATTAGTTTTAATTAAAACGCCCAGAGAAAGAAAAACGATTTTCTGCCAGGTAATTAATTTTTAATCAGTTCGGAAAACTTTTTGATTTTAATAGCTTTTTATAACCGTTTTGTAACCGGACAAGACGGATGAATTTAACTCGCACGGAGTCTTCTAATAGATTCGCCATAGAAAATCGAACGAAAAATACTCGTCGTCGTCGTCGTCATAACCAATTTGCTTCATCGAAGAAACGCGATATACGGTAATATATTATTGTCATTGCCACGCGTAGTATAATACAAGTAAATCGATACGCGACAACAGAATATTATATTATGTGTGAATGTTTTTTCGAGCCGTCTTACACGAATCTTGTGTTTCAAATAATATCGAACGTGTTCCGTTACGCCGAATCGAAAGGAAACGCGGTTAACGTGCGGCGCGGACAGATAAACGAAATATTTTGATTGAACTAATTATTATTATTGCTCTCTCGGAGCTGATACGCTCGGGTTCTTGGGAAATTTATTAGTTCTCGGAAACATTAATGCGTCTTACGCTTTTGTTTTTTACTTGTTTTTTTTTTTTTTTTTTACAAGTTGGAAATATTACGATATCTACGCACTTTATTGTCCGTTAATGATGTTAACGGACCAATGTGAATCCGTCGATTTCTTCGATATCATTCATTGACAACTTTTGCACATAATGTGCGAATAATTATTTTATTTTTTTTTTAAATCGTAACGTAATAGAAGAGTTTTCACGTGTACCGTTGATTATTGATTAGGTGTAGTTCGACGTACACGTTGATGGTTGCCAAGGACCTGCTTAAACAACAATTTATTCGTTAATAAGGTGTCAATTAAATCGACCGTTAGGTTGACATGCGCGCCGATTCAACTGCTGATTTATTTTCGAAAAGTTATAAAACAAATTTATAGTTTTATTTTTATGTTTGTGCTGTAGACTAAAATCATAACATTTTAAAAATATAACATCTGTTTGTAATTATTTCAGATTTGAAATAAATTATAAAATATAATATTCATATAAAACAATATATTTTTATACACCAACAATAGTCAGTATCACGATTTAACAATGTCTTCTTGTATCTTTTTTTATTTATTTTTTTGATATATGAATATTAAAATCGAATGAGAACGGCGTTTGAAACTGAAGATATGATAAACCGCCGTGCTCTATAAATCATGTTCACGAGACATCGAGTCCATTTGTCTTAGGAACCGATGATTTTTCGGCGTGAAATGTCGGGGGAAATTCAAACTAATGCCGCATTTTCTTTTCTCTCTTTTACTTTGTTATTTTTATTTTACTTAAAGGCGATAAATTTCTGTACCAGTCACTTTCAATATTGGCCGTATACCTACTCTGGCTAAGCAGATCTGTCGGATTTACGTTGATGTAGTTATGTCGGACCAAAAACTTTACTGATAACGTCTGTTTCGAACTTTCACCGGTATCGAAGTTTCCTGCCAAGACCTGCAAACAGTTTTCGGAAAAGCTTATTATTTCTCGTTTTGGGGCCAACTTAAAGGATCCGTCGAAGTGTACAATGCGCACTAACTTAATCCCCCCTCTCCGCTGACCCCTCGAAGATGCACCCTAATTGCTAATCAACCATGTGGTATATACCGAGACACCTCGAAAATCCCGTCGAATCCTTTTTTAATAAGAAGAACAACGACTGCCGTCCCCCCACTCGCAATCGGTCTAATTAATTGAGAGATTTTATATTTCCCCTCTCGCTTTCGTTGACCGCGGACAAATTGAATGTTTGGCCAGGTGTTGTCGCAATGCGGGCAAGCACGATAACATGTAGATAATCCTCTTAGTCCTTCGAGCCACCCCGCTTTCCGAGTTTTTATGGACAAAGAAGCCGTAAAAACCGCGAGTAATTGGCTGTTTGACCGCAGATGTTCCGTTGATAATAATAATAACCAATGTGCCAATGCACGGCGTCCAATTGTGTTTAATAGAAGAAATAAAGTTCAAAACGGCCGCAACACTTGTGTTGTCCACGCGGTTTTTGCGGGTTTCGTGATACCTATTAAAAGTATTGAAAAATCTCGGCCGAAAATTAATGGACGGTACGTAATCCTCTTATTGGTCTCCGGCGCGTTTATATTATTTACTCGACCGCGCGCAGCTTTACCGAATAGTCGTCGTCGTCGTCGTCGTCGTAGTCGTCGTACACAATTATATCCGATAACAGATTATAAACTCTGCGCGTATAAAGTTTAAATGTACGCCGGTACGCGTTAAACTCGCCCGTAATAAGTATAATATACGCACGCTGTGCTCTCTTTCAATGTTGACAATTTATGTCCATGCGCGACGGATACGTACACGCTGTTTGAAATTCATACCACCCGTAATCTTGAAAGGCTTCGTCAATAATAAAAATAAAAAAAAAAAAATAAAAACTACAAAGTATCCAATTATAAATAATATATGTGGAGATATACGTATAAGAGAATACTTTTATACCAACTATAAAATGTATTTCTATCCGCAGCGACGACGACGTTCGATATAATTCCGATCTCGGATGCCATTCCGTATAGTTTTTCATCGTTATATTACAACGTTGGCAAAAATAATTGAATTGTCTTTGCCGTTGTTAATATACATTCGAATATCGTGGCGATCTCGATGAACCGACGACTCCCGTCTATTACGGAAATGAAAAGGTTGAAAAATATAATTAATAACTCACTTATAAGCGGCCAGTACGAGAGCTTTAATAGTGTATTGTAGTTTTAAGTATAATTATACAATATCAAACGACATAATATATCTTAGTTATTGTAAATTTATCAGCGCTGTAAACAACAACTGCAAACAAAATATATATATATATTATTCCGCTGAAACTCTTGGTCGATAAAAAAAAAAAAAAACAAAACAAAAGACCATTTGTTTTACTCTACTAGTATAGCTGTCTACAAATAAGAGGACCCGACCCCACTCGAGAAACGCTGTAAGAAGAACTTATTCGGTTAGCGGTTCCGTTGGATGTATCGAAAGTATGGCTTCTATAATCTGTAAAGAAACAGTTATATAGTCGTGAATAATTCCGGAGTCGGCGCTTTAGTAATATCCCCCTGTATATTATCTCGACGAAACCCTTAACCCAAAGACCGATTTGATTGCATCGCGAACACGGGTAATCACTTCCCGAAAGGTCCTCCCCCACGCGCACATAAAAACAAAGAAACGCTTTCAATTGGATTAAATCCAGTTGAATGTACCATATCCTTAAGGACATCGGCAATCGTCAGCCGTATTCGTCACTTTAGTTTAGATGACTCATTGCCATCATCATGGGTGTCTGGACAGTATTAAAATTGATTTTTTTTATTATTTTTCAACAAAAGATTTGTATTTTAAAATATTCATTCCGTATGATTATATGATGACTATGCAAAACGAACATAGAGAAGAGCCGAAACAAAAAAAAAATAAATAAAAGAAGGAATTCATTACGGAGCTAAAAAATTCGTGGTTATACAGTTGAAAGGAACATCGTGAGAATTAAAGACAATTTCGAGAGCAGTATAATAAGGAACGAAAGAGGTAGACAATGAGAGATGCCCAGCTCCGCAGTACAATGGGGTTGCATGCGAAGTTTATTGAAATTTTAATTTCGGTCTTTCGCCTAAACAATAACTGTCCGCGACTTTAGCGAAAGTACGTTGCATATAAAAAATTACAGATATTTTTAGTTATTTATTAAATTCATAATGATACGAAATAATATCGTGAAGAATCTTTTACTTAAATACATACTGAAATTAATAATATATCGTATAATTTTAAATTAATCGAATATTATACGTATTAAACATTTGAAGAATAGCATTTCGAATAATTAAATTTCGTCTGTAAATATTTTATCCGCAAATTTGAAATATGCGACCGTTTTTTTTTCTTTCTTTTCTTGATTTTATGACTATCTATTTTCTCTAATGCAATTACGTGGTGTGTATATTATATTTTAAATTCATGCATAATTCATTGTTTAAAGTATTAAGAAAATAAAAATATTATACTACGTATAATATATAAGTGTTAAAAACTCAATTAAACCGTTTCAATTAATTTTTAAATAGTCCGTCGGACGGGTTTCAATTGCTTTTATTCCGGAGCGACTTTGACGAAAAAAAAAAAAAAAAGTATTTACAATTTATTAAAAACAACTTTCGAACCGAACGAAATGTATAATTCATAAAGCCCTTTGGTGCGTTTTTATTTGAACAGTCTTAAAACAAGTTAAGTTGTCAAGTTTGAATAATAATAATAAAAAAAAAAATAAATAAATAAATAAATGGCACGCAAGTACCGTGCGCACTATATACTAATGGACATAAATTATACAACAGGCCGACCCTGTTGAGCTCTCGCAAAAGAAAACTAAAACGATTTGCCTATGCGAACATTGTACGGTGTGTTATTATTATTATTTTTTTTTTTTTTTTTTAATTACGAGAAATTCTCAAATAATATGACGTATAAAAATAAAATAAAATGTGGAGAAAAAAAAAAAGGCGTGTTGGGACACGCGCGCATAACTCGCAGCGGAGCTACAAAGACCGGACGCCCATTACACATAGTTGTCTTGGCGGAGAGCGTAGATTATGCCGCCGACTAAAGAGCATCGGCGGCACAATTTATGCGACCAGTCCGCCGCCGCCGACAACGACTCGTCGTCGACGTCGACGGCCGTACCCAATATATTTATTCGTTTCGCGTAAAACTGTGTCTCGTTGAATTTGCATTTTCGACCTTGAATCGATTTCACATAGGATTTGCAATTTAAACGCGTCGGCACCGCGATCAGGGGTTTCGCGACGTGTAAAAAGTAACCAATTTTCGTCCGAATCGCGTTTTTTTGCACCGCTATATTCATCGCGTTTGAAATCGAAAAACAAATAATACCGCATTGCCGACTCGTGACACTCGATCTATCATCGTGTTTTCCGATCGTTTAAATGAAATAATTTCGATTTATTTGATTTTTTTTTTGCGGACGAATCGTCATCGCGAACATTCTCTATAATTTCACCTCGTCGTTTAGACGACGTCGTCGCACGAGTAGAACCAAAACGTTTTCAACGAATAATATCGTCGGATAACAATCGATTTCGAATTTTTCGAATTTGTTCAATCGTCTCTGAATTATTAGAAAGCTATGTGATATTACGCACAAACACCTTATGCGGACCACTATGTAACAACTGTACGATACAACTGAATTTCCGATATTTTTCGAGTAGGCGTAATTTAGATAATATGATGACTGACCTTCGGGTACTGTTTAGCATGAATAAAACGTATTACGTATATGATAATATTTTACGACTAGTGTGTGTCGTGGTTTACATAGGTCGTACGTATGAATCGTTAATTAATTTCACCGAGTATTTCTTTCACGGTATTACGATGACGCGCGTACATAAATTCGACCGACGAACGAGCGCGGCCTCCTCGACCCCTTCGGCGGCGCAGCGTTTACCCCGATTCGAGATTTCCTTCCTCGCGCCTTCCGTTCCGCTTTAATGTATTTCGCTCATACTTGCCAATAATATCCATGTATACACATATATATTATATAATGACGATAACGATTCGCGCACGTGATCGGGTCTCGCGGCAGCTCTTGTAGGTATACAACATACATTATAAATTTACGGACGGCGACGGCGTGTTGGAATATTTTCCCGGCGCTCGGCGTGCATGTATACGTATATATATAATAAACTCGTCGGGGTCAATGATGTTTTATTAGTATTCTTCGGGGGGCAGGGTGGAAGAACGGAAAATGACCACTAAAATCTGACGGGTCGGTGATTAATAGAGGTGTATATTATACACACACATACACGGCCGCCGTCGTTGACCGTTGTTTTTGCAAAAGTGTGCTGCTGCAGCCGCCGCCGCCGCCGCCCGCCCCGGCTGCAGTATAGATGAGTTTGCTGAGTATGCGTTTTATGTTGTTGTCCGACCGCCAGTCTCTCGTGTATATATGTATATATTACGCACACTATAGCGCGCTATACATTATGACTTTGGCAATTGGTCAACGTCAACCGGACCGCTGATACATTAACCGACGGGGAAACCGTTTCCATCATATTATTATGATAATATATACGGACAATAAAAATCGGCCGAGTGCGAATGACGTCTCGCGTCAATATTGTATTTTCGGTCGCGGCGGTAATAATAATAATAATAATAATGATAATAACTCTCTCGGGCGCGTATTTATTTTATTATATACGCTTACCTACGCGTAGTATATACGTAAGACGTCTTAGCGTGCGCGCGGTATAATATTAAATATATTATAAACGTGTATATTATATTATATGTAAGCGTTAATGTACGTAAAAGGCGAGTGCCCCCACCCCCGCCCCCCGATAGATATTATACATAACGACGTGGAGACGACGACGGCGAGGACGAGGAGACGGCGGCGGCGCGTATGATAGATTCTTTTTACGCCGACCCGGGGCCGGGTACATTATTCATGCGCGCCGGTGACACCGAGATTATAATCAGAAAAGAAAATGTCGTGTTGTTGTTTCGCGAGCGCGCGCGTAAAATAATAATATTACAACGAGTTGGTTTTTGTTTTCAGGCGATTAAACGGCAACGAGCTCAGCGAAGTTCCAGATTTGGCGTTCTCCGGCAACTCGCAGCTTTCGAGACTGTAAGTATACACAGTAATAATATTACGCTAACCTACGTTACGCGCGCGCGTATTTCGTCATATTTTACACTCGTCGTCGTATAAACATCATAATATCGTATATACATCATGTACCCGAGGTTTGCAAAACAATAATAAGTCAACGACCGGCTCGCGCGCGTTTATCCGACGCGTCGTCGTCGGGAGGTATTTCTAATAATAATAATAATATTATACGCGAATAAACGTACGGTTTCGATTGGACCGCGTGCGTAGACCATTTCACTTTATTTATATCGTTTATTCGATATTGCGTTAAGTAGACTACTACTCGTATAATAGTCGAACGCGAACGTCGCCGTCGTCGTCGCCGCGCGCAAACTTTGGCGTACATGTTTTTAACAAAGAAATCGATAAAAAGCAATGTTCTCTCGTACGCCGCCCAAGTATGTATTATTATATACATTGTACACGAGCGCGCGGCAGACCACATGTCAATAAAAATAAATAACCGTTTGATGTCGTATACATGTATACGTTTTCGGGGCGTCCGAACCGGGAAAAAGTTTCTTTCCTTTCTTTCCTCTCGCGGCGCAGACGGCGGCGGCGGCGGCGGCGGCGCGGCTGCGGCGGTCTCCCGAAACGTTCAGACTCGCCGGCACCGCGATGTCAAATTATTCGCAAAAGGGGTCGATATCGACGTACGGGAAATTCCTCGACGACCGCTGATTATTCACGGGCCCCGGACTCTGTTATTGATATTTCATCCGTGAAATTGGATTATGCGTGTATTCGTGCCGCCTCCGCCGCCGGTCTTTGTTCGCTGATTAATTACCCGCGGGCAGGGATTCGTCTTCCTCCTCTTTCTCGCGTCTTCCTCCGCTGTGGCCCCCGTCCGTCCGTCCGACCCCACGCGCAGTAACTACTATCCCTAAAAATGTACATTGCGCGTGTATGCATATAGATCGTAATCTGTCGATTCAGACGGGATTTGAGATTCTTTTGATGGCCGTAAAACGCATTATTTTATTCGTCTGACCGTGTTTGAATACGTGACGACTGATCCGCATCAAAAGCACGCGGTTTAAATTAAAAAACACCATTATAATACATCAGCGAAACTCGTTAATAAATAAACGCTCAACATATGAAAACAAATTGTTTAATGTGCTGTTATTCGTTTGTTTAAATTTTTTCACATAAACTCGTCCGTCGAGTTTTTATTTACATACTAAAAGCGAAGAGTAAAAAAATACAATAACGTGTAGGTACACGCACTTTTTATTATAATATATACATATTTAATGTTGTGCACACTTTTTTTAGTCGGTCGTGAAAATGTTTTTTTGTTTTTACGTCTCTTTTATTTTTCACGAGTTCTATCAATACTTTTTGACACGTGGTTAAAAACTGATTTGCGCGTTAAACTTTTTGAAATAATATAACTCGAACGAACGATAAAAAAATAAAGTCAAATATTTTTCACGAGTTTCTGATGATTTAAACGCGGTGAATTTAATTTCGCGTCTATGGTTCAAAGTTTTTTTTTTTTTATATATATACTGCGCGCGTGTCATAACAACAAGAATAAATATGAAAATCGTCTTCGTATAAAAGAAATGTTGATCATCAATATTCATTATAACGTTCAGCCACTGGAATTCGTCATGGACCGGTCGATTTTATTTATTTCGGGTTTTCCGTGCGAACACTGTTTGATTTTGAATACGCCGTCGATGGCGTGCAGCTGGCTGTTAATTTAATCGTTCGATAAACAATCGGCGTCGTGCCCATCTACTACGACGACGAAATAAGGAAACTTTATCACTAACACAACGCTTGTCACGTCAAAAACGCCACAGGTTATTTCCCCAAGCGAAAGTTTGCTCCTCTCACAATACTACGAGCAAATTTCGCAGTTTTCAACTATAAACGAACATTGTTTGCGCGCGCATGTGTTTGTGTGTGTGTGTCTCTCTCTTGCTATATCTCTTTCTCGTTCCCTCTCTCGGGATGAATTCGATCGAGAAGAGCGTCTAAGAAACGTGTACCTTGTCCCTCCCCCTGCTCGGTGCGTTCTAACAGCAGCACATAAAAAGAAGTGTTGACACTAACTTATTCTCCCCTCGATTTGGTACAAAGTACTTGGAACTTTGGGAACACCCCGGGCAAGCTCCGAATAAATAAACCCAATTTGCTACTGAATCTCACAAATCGCCCGTTTCCGAATCCCGCGACACGTATATAAACTAATTACATTCGCATTATGGTAATGCGTCGTCAATGAGGCCAATGCAACACGCGACGGAAGAAGGAAAAAACCCCCGTCTGTTATTTCCATTGTAGCCGTGAAATCTAATTCGCCGGATGGCGAGGACGACGACGCGACGCGACGCCGCGCGAGCCGCCGGAATTTTTTTTAAAGCGCTTTCGAATGCCCGCAGAGTAGGCGATATACACGTAAATACCATACAATTCGCGCATATAATATTGTACAATAATGTATTACGAACAAACGAGAGACGCTCGTATATTTATTATAATATACTTGTTCACAATTAAGCGGATATAAGCCGGTCTAATATAGCTGATAGGAATTACTAAATGAATCGGAGGATAAAATCCTCGGTTGTACTCGCACAATAGGACAATTGTACGTACTATTTTTTCATTTTTTTTTTCTTATTCTCTTTTTTTTTTTTTCAATGCAGCAGGTACACACAATGGACGTTGTAGCGTACCAGTTTGTCGAGGTGATTCCATCACTCTCCAGCATTTTCCAAACATTTGTTTTCTTATGATTTTATTGCTGTAACAATCGACTCTATATATCGTCATTCTTTTCAAAGATCCCTTAACATAATTATCGAGTTTTTTTTATGATATTTTTAAATGTCATCGAGTATATTCGGACTCGGTAGTAATTTTTTTGCCAAATAACGTCCCGTCGAGCGTGTACACAGAACATGTCCAAGAAAACATAAAAATTAAATTATAATTTAAAAATATACACGTTTCGCGAATTAACGTTTTTATTTATACATTTAATTTAATCAACTTTTCTATTAAAAATGGATACACCTTTTTTTTTTTTTTTCCGAGTGTTATTAATTTAACTCGCTAAATAAAAAGTCAAAACTATTCTGCGCGTTCGTCTTGGTAAAATGAAAAAACTAATAAAAATAGCGCACACTTTCCGTCGGCTATGTATACACATTACATACTAATAATATTTCAAAAGAACGTTCTAATTTTATTTTAAAACAATAGGGAAAAAAAAATCCTGTTTTATTAATTGAACACGGCGCGCTTCAACTATTAAAACAATGTTTCTCAGATGATTTATACATATCTGTATAATTAACGTAAATTAAATTTAAATTACCCGTATAATAGTAATTGAAGAGAAAAACGTACGCCAAATGAATTGTGTAATTTATGAACGAAGAATTTCCGTTCTTAAATTATTCGTGATAATGTTCGTTTTTCGTTGAAATAATAAAATAAATGCGATTGTTTAGTAATCATAATGCATAATACGTATTATCGTGTTACTCTTACCACGACGACAATAATGGTTAATAATAATATTATTAACGATGATCGACGGGATGATTAATGTCGTCTCGCGTATGACGTTCGCGGTTATCGTAGACGCCCGCCGGTATTTTCTCGTGTCGCGGATTATTCGATAATTCGTTACGAGACGAACAATACCGGATTGGAAATATTTTGACGTAGGTCTACATTTGCATTCGTCCTGCGCACGCGGTATGCAAAGGATATTTCGGTCCCGCCCGTCTCGTTCGTTTATCATCTCCATACGGCTAATACGTTTTAAATTGATGGCTTTATGTGTTAATATATGTATTTGTGTGTTGTGCGTACACGTACGCACTAATTCGTCAACCGATTGGTTATAGAGCCGCGTTTATTATTCAACTCGGTTTACGGAGAACTGTGCACGTGGCTTTATAAATAATACATCATATGCATACGCGGTAGCGAGCAGCTGTACAGAATGCGCAAAATATTCAATTGAGAGAGAGAGAGAGAAAGAAAAAAAAAAAAGGAGAATTTAAAGGTCGTAACCGGGCGCGTCTAGACCCTAAAGCGAGAGAAGCTGTGAATGCGAAATACGTAGTGCAATCAAAACGAAATTTTCGTCCGACGACGACGGCGGAGGCGGAGGCGGCGGCGGTGACGACGACGACGACGACGACTACGACGACGGCGGCGATAAGGACGAGAAAAGAAGAAAAAAGGGTTTTTATTTTACGTGACCAGATTAAAACCTATTTGCCTGGACAATGGGCCGTCATTCTTATCACGTAACGCCTTTTGTAAATGGCGTCTTAAATGGACCTACAGACGGATTAATTTCCTACGAAAAACCGCAGTGTGTCTGGGGAAATAATTTGGACGACTAAAAGAGTTTTGCAGCTTAACGGCATTATGTATATAATCACGCGCGTGCGACGTATGTGTTTCAAGCTTTCAAGCGGCTCTTCACAAGTCACCGTTTTCACTCAACGCGGCGAGAGTTCAACGGCTCGATAAGACGGCGAGAAAATTATTTTTCAAATTAATTTCCACGGGCGCAAACATCAAATGGGAGAGTGTCGCGCCTCGAGTAGGCAATCGCGTTTTTTTTTTTTTTTTTTTGTTCAATACGAACGCTCGAGAAATAATTGAAGACGCTCTTTTTGTTATGAAATACGATTTTATATTGTATTGTATATTTTTATCCGTGCGAATCTCGTTATCGAATCGCATTACAAAATACGGTGAAAAATCATCAGTGAGAGTAGACCTACGCCTACGGCGATCGATCGAACTAATCGGGGGTAAACTTCGACGATAAATGCCCCGCGAGTCGAGTATGCGAAATACGAGAGCCTAAAAACACCGTACGTGTTCTGTCTTTGAAAAGTTTTGTCCGACTAATTAAATTGTCGAATTCAGATCGGCGCGTGGGAATAATAATAATAAAAAAAAAAAACGATTACGGAAGAAATCCATCGGAAGCTGTTAATTAGCAGATAACTCGTTCATATCAGTTTAATTAAGGGTTCATTTTTCATTATTCAAACGAGCTTTGTGGTGGTGCAAGGGTTAATTAATGTTTTGAATTAAACAAAATTCCTACAAAGGAAGACCGTTCCATTAGAGACGTTGTCGTCGGGACGGGGGGGGGGGGGGGCGAGAAGAGTCGCTGTCGAGTCTGTCACCGGCAACGCGGCAAGTCGACACGAAATCCAGTCTATTCACCGTCTTACCGAACTCATCAAAAGCCAAAGGTCTGCGCGTACGGAAAAGCGTATTGAAAAAGCTCATCGGCCGAGCATTTTTCGCGTTTATTAAAATGCCGACTCGATGATAATTCGTGTAGTAAATGAAATATTAAACGGTGAATATTTCCATCGGAACATGCGAATCCGCTCTATTGTGTGTTATCGATTCGAAAGGGTGATGATTTTAATGAGGTGGTTTTGGAATCACGAACTATTTTGTGGGGACACGCGTGGGAAAACGATAAACGGGTTACCAGGTGCCGGTCGCAAAGGGGGATTTCGCGATGTACGAAATGAAAAAAAAAAAAAAAATCAAAACATAAAATATTAATGGATCGAAAGCTTTTTTGTTCCTGTCGCACACGACTGATACGTATAGGGGAAAATTGTTTTTTACCCGACAATGCACCCAGAGCGTTAAATAAATAGAATGAAAAAACCGAATGTCGTGTTATATAAAAGCTTGATAATAATTCTGTGACAATATGGTTTTATTGACCAAAGAGTTGATTTTTATTTCATTTTTTTTTTTTTTTTCTAAATTGAATGACGCACGATGTACGTGTTCGTTCTAAAACACATTACCCCGCTATCGATACAAACGTTTTATTGAAATATAATTCGACAGAATAAGTGCAAAAAAAAACTCGACATAATAATAGGTATCGACTGAATAAAAACCTGTAGAATTTTTTGTCCGAAAAGTATACAAAAAAAAAAGCAATGATTCATATATTTCATATATTATTACCTACAAATCGTACGAATTATTTTTTCATCGTTCAAATGAGACATGATAATATAATTAGAATATAATATTATAATTATATACTATAGTGGCCGAAACTATGAAATGATAAAATAAATATGCCATCCAAATGTATTGTACATTTCAAATTTTAAAACTTCAAAAGTAATAAGTAATCGTTTCTGAATTATACCAACATGACTAAAAAAAGAAATGTATACTCGTATATATAAATAATTTATTTTGATCGAGTTTCAACGCTATTTCCTAGAAAACTACTATAGAAATTGGAAATATGACCGATGAACCCTTTGAAGTGTCCAATTCAACTACTCAAAGCTGTTTGGCAAACACATGCTTGGATACTTGTAAAAAGCACTCATTGCAAAATCATTTTAAACTTTTAAAAAATTTTTTTCGTCATACTCAGAACCTATAATACTATATTACACGCGCTGTATACTTTTCGATTAGCTGTTCATTCGATGCGAATCGCATGTTTTTGTCGCACAGCTAAAAGTAATAATTTTCTATTTGAATTTTACGGTTTACACAACTCGGCATACCCAAATGTGAATGGTTGAAAACTTAAGAGTAATTACTGGCGTCGATTTGGACATAGTCTAGTTCTCAAATAACTGTTTATAATACCAAACAGATGTCTGCAAATATAGTGTAGTAATGCGCACATTTAACGGCCACAATATAACATCAAAACGCGCGCAATACTCGTTCTCTACAAGTATACGCTCACCCCATTTACCTAAATATATCACCCCTTTTCTTTCATACGTTTTTGCGTACTCCACGCACGAAGATCGGTTTTTTTGTTTTTTTTTTTACAACCAAGTTCCTCATCAAAACGCCCGTGACTATGCCCTCCTTCTGTTCAGCCGTTTCCGTCGCACGATTTGTATTCCCCGAGAACTCGCGGCCGCCGTCTCTACACCACCGCCGCCGCCGCCGCTCCTTTGGGGTGTGAATGATTGGCCCCGCGCACACAATCAAGAAACTGTTGATTCCTGCTGCAGTTACTGCACCCTCCTAGGGATCAGATATGTATAATGTACTTTCGTCTTGATTATATGCTCGTCGTCGGGCTCTTTCCAATTTCCCAATGAGTCATACGGGCGAAAGTGTTTCCGGAAAATTGATACACGAGGAGAACCCCATCGCGCCTGCAGGGGCATGATGAAGAGAGAGAGAGAGCGAAACGACCTCGTGGGGAGGCTGAGGCCGGTGAGAGAGAGAGTAGGGTAGAACCAATAATAATAGTGCTGGGCAATGGTCCGGAATTTCCATACGAAAGTACGGCGGGCCGCCGCCGCCGCCCGCCGGGGTGTGACGGATAGGATTGTCGTCATCGTGTGCAACACACCGGGAACCCCAAGCGCACGCCGTAATATATGGTAGTGGGGGTTGTTCATCTGATAAAAAGGTATTTTGATAGTATATTTAAAAAAAAAAAATAATAATAATAAAATACGATGACAAGCTCGACGGAAATGCGTAAAAAAACACTATTCCGAAACGAAATCTCGAACGGTACATTATAATATTATATTATCCGCGTTTAACAGTATACGCATTAACGTCACGAAAAGTATGACACATTCGGCGAGGAACAAAAAAAAAAAAAAAAGCGAAAATAAAAACAGGACAATTCAATCGCGTTGAAAACGTAAAGATATTTTTCGAATACGCTCGTGATTTATTTTATATTTTATTCTCGAACCGTGCGATTTTCTTAATAGTACGCGTACGCGATATTGAATTATATTATATAATATTACGTGACGTGTACAATAGTGGCGTAACCGAAGAGACTAAATAATTATTTATATTTTCGTTTTTCAGCTGTTAATTTTAACTTTTAAATTAATATTATGACTTTCTTTATGTTTTTATATTATTATTATATTTCCACGCGCGTACGCGTTTTGTTATCTATCCGTTGATTTATGTTATGTCGCTGTGGCTTGTTGCGAGAAGGGCCGATGTCGAAACAGGAACGTTTGCCAAATAATATCACTTTCGCCAAAAAGTGACATTGACCCCTTGTTGCACCAGCCCACAGATTTATACCGAATTTAACTTTTACAGTGCGCTATTCGTGACGTTTCTATTCGTTTTTTTTTTTTCTCGTCGTCCGTTATTGATATAAGTCTTCAATGCCCCCCCCTCCCATTCACTCCAACCCGTGTTGCCACCGGTTTTAATTTTCGGACGACGTGTTATTATTATCACGTTGGATACGTTTTCGTTAAAATATAAATCGAAGACCTCGCGCAGTTGACCGCGTTCGATTGGCGCCGCGCGGACAACAACGAATATTAAATCGGGGCCGGAGAATTCGAAAAACAACACCCCGAACGTCCGACAATACCTACAGCGGCAGCTGGCTTTTAACGGACCGTCTCGCGAGTCGTGCGGCGCGCGAACACGTTTCACAGTACCCACCTATACATGACAAAGGTGTGCTCGAACGTCGTCGGTAAAAAGTGAGGCGAAACAGCGGAGAAATGTGGGGTCGGCGGGACACGCGCGTTCACGTTACTCTCGTACATTAACACGATATAATATTATAATGTACACGTGTGTGGCCGACCATATCTCCCGTGGCAATGTTCCATCGCGCGTTCTCTCCCGATGGTCCGGCCCGCCGCCGCCGCCGCGACCTAGGACAACGCGACGGCTCCATTAGCGTCGTGTCGTACACACGAATTTACGACGACCTACACGCGTCGTCTGCAGCGTTAAATACCTCGTCGTCGTCGTCGTCGTTGTCGTGACCGACGAGTGCACGAAAAAATACCACACACGCTCACACCCCGTCGGCGACGTTTCTATTTTATTTTTTTTTTCTTTCGAATAGAAATAAACGCGACGACAATTAGTAAATCGTAATGGGGGGAAAAAACAAAAAAATGAAGAAGAAGAGAAAAAAACTAAACGTTTATCTCTTTTTCTGTTTTGCCCGCGTGTCTCGCTCGCGCGTCTTATTTGATATTTCCCCCGTCGCCGCGGTGTTGTTCGCCGTCGCCATCGAAAAGACGTAAACCACAGCGAAGGCGTCGGCGGCGGGACCCATTAGAGGGGTAGAAAGCGTGTAAGTGTGTGCGTGCGAGGGACGACCGCGCGTGTTGGCGCCTGCATAATGGAATCCCAACGCGGACGAATAATATTCCTTTTGTATAGTCGCGACGCGCGTTTTCTTTGCTTTTTTTTTCTTCTTCTTCTTCTCTCCTCGCGTTAATATAATATATATATAATATAGTGTATATACACGTGTTTTATATCGGCCGACAAAATCTAGACGTTGAATCGTCGCTACACGCACGCGAGATAGAGCGAGCGTGAACGAGCGGGGAGAGACCCTATATACGAGTACATATATATATATATATATGCGTTCTCGGCGTAGATTATTATATTTCTTTTCACACCCTCCTCCCGCCAAACACATATGCGGAGACGGTGTGTGTCCCGGGGACCAAACCCGGTGCGCGACAAGTGATGGACGTAACACGATACACGCTCGCGGATAAAACACACACGCGGGCATTATTTGTGGGGGCGCCCGAGCACGTTTTTATTATACACAGTATATACGTACGATATCTATCTGTTTTTTTCCATAGGTATGTTTGCTCTCTTTCTTTCTTTTTTTTTTTTAATGTACCTTTTATTACGTCGCGTGTACCCACCGCGCGGCCGGTGAACACGCGTCGTCGTCGTCGTCGCACTGTCAAATATATAATATATAATGCAGTTTCCCCGGTCAGTGAATAACGCGCGTTTCGCATTCCACCATCAATCTAAATCGTTTGTTCGTCCGGAGGAAGCGATACGATAATATAATATTTTATCTCTGACCAACGATCCGACGACGGCCGTATACTGCGCGTCATATTCCACCGACCTTTTTTTTCTTTTTGTCTGTCTGTCTGTCTGTATAGTCTCGTGGTTTTTTTTTTTTGTTATAAATTTCACGAAACTGCAGAGTGAAATTTACAGTCGCGGTACACCGTTTCGTGTCGACCCACACGGTTTTCGCACACCCGAGAACAGTTTATTCACATCGCCGTGAGAAAACGGTACGCATCGATTTGATTATAGATGTTGGTTTGAAAATACAACTTTAACGCAATTATTAACTATACCGGAAGCTCAAACGCATAGAATTCAACGGGTTTAAATTGTTGTATTATAATAATATTATATACACTATAATATGTGTTTCTGATTCGCCGTTTTCCAAAACGAGACGCGTTCTTCCACCATTATATAAGTATCGTTTACGTGTACGAAACGTCAAAATGCGTATTGTCTGCAAAACCTGACGAAAGTTATTTTGAATATTTTCCATCGCGATTTATAATATTATAATTGTACGTGTTAAAATACTATTTGTGAAAGCACGCGTTCAAGTATTTAAACCCGAATGCTTATAGATATCGTTCCGCTGTTTGTAATTACTATACAATAATAAGGTTTCGCACGTTTCACAAACGTTTTGTTTACTCTGAGAGTTTGAAATTATTTGGAAAACGCATTTTTCCCATTAACGCGCGGAACACCATATTAAATTGTGCATATATATTCTCACTTTGCCCACGTAAAATACGAAAAGGAATTCGAAATATCTTTCTTTTGAACCGTCATTTTTTAATATTAATAACGACAATCGTCTACCCGACTATAGGCAGCGTGGGTACCTATATTTAAAGCCTCGCCGGTTTCTCGCAGTAGCAACGCTCACGCATTCTGTTGACGACGACGAACCATTGTGAAACATTATTGTTTGGTGTATTACGTGTGACCAGTAGCGCATCATACCAAATGGCTAGGGGGACTATGTGGCTAGATGGACTCATTATTACACGACGTTTTAAAAAGGTTGAGGAACAAGAATTGATACTGGTTAGGATATTGTTCGTTTAAAATTGAAACCAGCCCATTTAGAACCTTGAGTTACACGTTGAAGCCCTAAGTGTTCAAATTCTAATGGTTATACATTTTTAACTACAAAAATTTATAATTTTTATGATTTTCTCGAATTCGGTGGAAATTTAAACTTCAAACGCGTCTAGAAATTGTTTGTGAAATCACGCTCAGCGTTTTTTCCACCAGTAACAGAGCAACGCATGAGGAACTTTATTTTACATTTTCAAGTTCTTTGGCTCCGAAAATAATAGTTTATCTAAATTTCACAAAAAAGAATACTAAAAAAAACCAGCACAAATAACTCGAAATCTTTTGAAAACTATTCCGTCTCTAAGAAATTGTATTATAAGTATTCGGTGAAAATTCCAATTCCCTACGGTTATTACTCTTTGAGTTACGACGGAGAAAAAAAAAAAAATCTTTACAAAATATATACGGTTCGGTATTCGGTAGTTACTGTTGCGAACGTTACTTCGGTGCCGCGAGATGGATCAAAACTCGGTCGCCGTCGACCTTGGACCGACCTCGTTTGTTTTCATTATCCGGCGCTGCCCGTCGAGAGATATACGCGATACGAAATATATATATATGTTAATGACATCGTAAATCTATTATTTGCCATAACAGAACGGCGTGCACGAAACGAAAAAAAAAAAACCGTACCTATATAATAATACTGCGCGACATGTTAATATTATCGCGCGTCGATAAAACTATACCGTTGGGGCTACTTACGCGTACTTGCGTTTTTTATCGACGTTTCTCACCGTTCCATAAAATAAAAGAATAGGACTCTTTACGACGACAACACCGGTGGTCATTTCCTCTCGCGCGACGACAATGGGTCGTCCGGCAGAGTGTCGCGCGCGTTATAATAGTTGTTGTTATTGTTGCGCCGCCAAAGACGACGACGCCGCGTCGATTTCGCGAGCGTATTTAATATTGCATTTTTGCGACATTGTCGGGCTAGGGGAACCGGCCGCGGTCTGTCGGGAGGGTGCAGGACGCGCGCGTCGTCGGTTGCATTGTTCTTCCGGGTTCTTTAAATAAACATACGCGCGCGCCGGGCGCAGGCATGCGAGTGTAATAACGGCGCGCACAGTGTGACTCAGTGGCGTAAACCCTTCCACGGCGCGGGGGTGGACGGCGTAAAAAATATCTCGTCACCCCAAAAAAAAAAAACAGAACAAAACGCAGATACCGACGGTATGCATCGACACGGCCGCCCCCGCGAGACGCGTATTACAATATCCGTATATTATGTGATATTATAAGGGCGGCCGAGCCGCGTTCGGCGACTATGATTACACGGATCACCCGGATTTAATTTATAGTCTGGCTTTACAATTATTGCTTTTCCGCTGCGCCGGGGGAGAGAGCGCGCGTCTCCGAGAGAGAGAGAGAGAGGGTGACGTCACTCCTGTGCGCGCAGTTACGCGTACGGTTTTGACGATCGGAGCGGCGGGGTGTACTCGAGAGACGGGCCGGCACGGTAACTTTAAGTGTCGTTTTGGGAAATCTATCATTAGGTTTGGGGAAAAAAGCGCGGAAAAATCGCCCGTTTATCCGACGCAAAGTGTAAAAACTTCTCGCGCGTATAGGAGTACTGTACATTATACTGGTCCGCCGACGCGAAACGCGTCGTCGATACGTTGAAATCGATTTCTCCGTCGATTCATCCGTCCTCCGGCCGCGGCGGCGGCGGCGACGGACACGTGTGCCCACGTGCGCTCGGACGTATTAATTCGATTATCGTCGGATCAGCGTTATAACATCCGAGTACGTACGCTTGTTTATGGTCACGTATAGCATAATGCGTTTATTTTCGTAACTCGTGAAAAAAACCGAAATTCTCTATAAACAGACACGATCGTCTCATAAATATGTAATATGACGGCAGTCTGATAATTGGGTGTGTGACCGGACCGCGCGTCGTCTAAACCTAAGACTTTCGTTACATATATATAATTATATAACTCGGTCATTTATTAAGATTAATGTTAAAACGGTTATTTTATATGTTTACCGAATTAATTTTTACTTGTGAAACCATAACTTATAAAACATTCATCATACTCGAGAATGATACCCGTCCAGTGTAATGCTTTTTGATTCATGTAGCGGAGCGAAAATTTATTTTTAGTATGCAGTGATGATTTTTTTTTTCATTTTTTTTTTTTTTTTGTCTAATCCATTTCATATGTTTTAATAAGTGATCGCTATTTCTGGTAGAAGTGCGCCAAAAATGAAATGTCAGACGTTTAAAACCTTGAATTCCTAATCTGGACATGGTAAGTTTTTGAATAAAATTCCCGCGATAATTTATCCAAAACCTTTAAAACAGTTAGATTTTATTAACGTCTGACATTTAAAAAAAAAAAACATATTTATTCCCATTTCCCAAAACTATCGAACAATTATGGAAAACAGTAAAATTTATGGTGTATAACCAAAATAGTAAAAGAGGAGCTATAAACGCATCTGATTTCAATTTATAATATTCGTAATTTCAATTCACTTTTGAAATTAGAAAATCGAAAACAAATAAACTAAGTTTTTTATTATTAATAATTGTCATTGCTGAAAAATCGTCGCAGTAACATTTTAAATTGTTATTACAGTATTTATTTTTTATACTTTTTAAATTTATTTTGTTTGTTTTGATACGTTAAACATTTCATTTAAATTTCCGGTACAACCCAGTTGTAATGGACGCCGCAGTTGTATTGTTGCAAACGTTCAGCAGTAGAAACGAATTATCTTTAAAAGCAAGGAAACCTATTCCTATTTCGTCATATTTTTAAATCGTCTAATGTTTTTTGTACAGTTAATTATTTTGATTCGTAAGGTGTAGTGGATTTGAATGCAAATTCAATTTTTCTTTACTGGACTTCTGAAACAATACTTTTCAAAAACAAAAATAAATTTAAAACAATAACAATTTTAAATCGCTCGTTTTGAATATTTGTTTTATTTTTGAGTTATGAAGACACGTGTTTTTTTTTAATGATTTTTATCGTTTTTAATGTAACAAATGTTGTCTCGCTTAAACTATATTTTACTAATAACTGTAGGTACGTCTCTATAATAATATATAAAATATCTATTATAATTTGGTAGAATCAATTATTTTTTATAAAAATCGTCGCGAATTACTTCCCTGGACTCACGTGGCTCTTAATTCAGCCTTGAAGTTAGAAATCTAAAAAAATTGTATCGACTTATTGTGATCGATTAGTCCTTAAAATTTCCAAAATATACACATACTACCATACTTATAGCATAAATACACCCGTTTCCTATGCATAATTTTGCACGCTTGACTAATATCGAATACTTTTATATTTAAATGCTGTACGTCAGAGGAGCAACTTGTGAATAATAAATCCAATCCCAAATGGCCTATAAATGAAAAACGATCGATAAGTACGCGCCTGTAAAAATATCATAGTCGTTCCGTTTTATTTAAACATTTTAAATGAATACTGTACGACATTGTTTTTAAGTTTAATATTTCATAAATTAATAACAGCCGAGTGTACGTATAATATAATATGTTATAATAAAACCGAATAATAATGTTCGTACGCTTTAGAGTCTTTGTGTTTTAATAACGTAATATAATTGCACGGCGAACTACCTGCAGAATAATTTCGAGCTGAAACCCATAAAACAGTATTAGCCAGTTGGACGTAATCGTTTTTATTATTATTGCGCACGGTAATTATTTTATTACGATTTTTATCTCGTACGTGACGGTCGGGAAATTCGTGTTGTTTTTAAGTGATAAAACCGTGTTTTGAGCTGCGCCGACCAACACGATGACATCCCTTAGCGTGAAAATTGCTTTCATTAAAAACCACTATAACCGCCGCAGCGCGGCTCTTAGACCGAGCCGCCCCCCCCTCCCCCATCCGTTGCCCGCATACACGTGCGTGAAAAATTATGTAGTTAAATACGTTACACGATGACTTCGGAAAGGGTATCACGAGCGAGCGTGACCCTTGAAGCGGCATTAATTCTTATGTAGATCCATTAGCGTCACACAATGAGTAAATCACGTGTTGCGCACGAATAACGTTTTACGTTATACGCAGCACCAAACCAAAAGCCGCGTGTGCGGTGCTGCAGCTACAAATCAGATCGCGGCGGAACACGTACGCGGTAGGAGAGAAAAAAAAAAAACTAAAAAAAACCGTGTAGAAAAAACCCCCTAGAGAAGGAGATAAATCGTTTGAAAACTAAATAATAAACAATAACAATAGGTAATAACAACGACCGGGAGGACACTATGAGGGTAGCGTTTTTAGCAGCGCCGCCGCCGCCGCCGCGCCGTGCAAGCGGGCAAGACGGGAATTATTATGAAAAATTACTTGGCCGCGTAACATGCGAGCGGGGCAACCCTTCATCTCAAGTGGTGGTACTCGTCGTTTTGGATAGACAGACACCATTGTGTTATTATCGTTTACCAAACGAGCTGACAACATAATAATCGCGCGGGACCAGTCCGGGTCGCGCGCGCGTGTGTGCGTGTGGGCATATTGTGTGTGTGTTCGTGATATGATTATAATAGTAAGTTTAAGCCTAAGGGTAAACGCAGGTGGAGTGTACGTCGTGTAGGAAATATTTTTTCCCCTTTCTTACTTGGCGGCGCAACAACGCACGAGATTTCCACACAATCATAAATTGTATTATTTATACATACACACGTATAATAATATGTATATAGCTAGAGGTGGGGGTACCTCTATACGCGCATAAGCCGTTCAGACAAATTTTTTAGTGTTTTATTCTCTTCGTGTGCGCGAGTCTTGAGTAAACAAGGGAGAGAGCAACGCGCGCACGTATGAAGCCATTTCCAATCATATCACTAGTATACTATATTATTATATTACACACCGCGCATATATTATGTGCGTGAAAGCGACTCCGCGTAACCTATACATCAAAAACACGTTCGTATATAATATATATACACGCCAAGCAATACTCGTGCACACTATATAATAACCCTCGCGATTTTTCGGACCGTTTTTTATTTAGACGCCTTTATCAGTTTCGCATAATAAAACGCGAAATATCGTACGTCTCCGCTCGCGCGCGGTTTTTGTACGGGACGTTTAATTCGTTTCAAAACACACGTATCACGTAGCCACGTTTTCAACACTCTGTCGATGAAATCTCTGTCGCACGCGCGAGTCGTGTTGGTACACACTGCGTATGAAATGCGTACCTATCGCGTGTACGTTGTTGCTTTGTTGTAGTATATATTATGTAGAAAACGAATTCGAATCCGTCGAGCTGTTGCCGCGTAATTTTATACAGACACCTTCGCATAAAATATGTATTACAAATACCCCGAAGGTTTTTTTTTTTTTCCCCCCCCAGCATACCAAAACACACTCACGCCGCCGCACTACAGGTGTATGCGGTTGTTAAGAGGATTTTCCAGCGCGCGCTAAACTCGGACGTCCGGGATTTCGGCTCGGAACGGATTTTCGATTTTGTTGAAAGGGTTTATTCCGTGTATCTGGTCTAAAAGTGGAAAATTCGTCGGTCGCGCGCGCAACATACATACATACATACGCGTACGTTTATATATTCGTAGCGAAAATACAATATATACCTGTACTTTACTACTTCGGCCGAATAGTCTGTAAAAACAACAACGCCACACACGGCGCGCGAGGCGTGTTTTTGTACGTTTTTCTAGTAGTCTCCGATACATATTATATGTATACCTATATATAGTGGCGTGCGTACCAATTAATAACAGCTCTCCCGGCAGCCGTCTCCTCCTCCGACATTAACGAAAACGATCCAACTGTTTTATTAATATTATTATTATTATATATCATTTGATCCGGTGCCGGACCGAGTGTGTAAGTATTTTTACGGTACAGTGCGCGTTCTAACGTTTTCGGTGTGTCCAATTGATAATTATTATTATCACTATCGTTTTCAACGCGTGTCTAATAGTTCTTAATGTACGTAGTATATTATACACTCGTACGAGCGTATGTGTACAACGTACACGACGACGGACCGAAATCGTAATACTAGTCCGCGGCTACGCGTTACGTATAAATCATGTGTTGCCGTTTGATTTATACCAACACACCTATTATAATATAATAATGCCGCGGTGGTCGTATAAGCCCAGACGAACGAGCCGCGTACGAATTATACGTATCGTTTTGTACGCCGCTGCAGCAAGACGTGCGGCTCGATCCCGCACTGACAACTTGGAGAAAATTATTATAATATATAGGCGCGGGCCGTATCATTAAACGCCCGCAATTTCTCGAATTGCACTCGTGTACTCGTATACAGTCGACTCGCGTTCCCGACGGACTGCTCGTATACGTTTATCTCCGACATTTCCGTACTCGGTATTAAAAAAAACGTACGTAATTTTTTTTTTTTTTATTAAATCGCATTCGTATTGCAACGCGTATCCTGCCTGCTGCCCGGCGAAAACTCGCGCGCGTCGATCGAGACGTGTGGAATCGTACGCATTAAGAATACAAAACTCTCAAAAACCGATTCGCCACTTACGTCGCCGAGCGGAGCGGCGGCTGTTAGGAGCGCCGTGTAAACGGGGCGCGTTCCGTTCGTCGTAACGCCGCGAAAGCGATTTGCACACGTACGTAAGTATAGGTACGATCAGAAAAGGATACGCGGAAAAAAAAAACGCCCGCGGACATCGATTTTCGACGAAACGTGTGACTTTCCACTTTATCTCGATCCGTGATTGGGAAATTTAAAACGTCGCGAATACGTTTGCGAAAAAATAATAAATATTCGCTTTCGATCGTCCTCGAAAATCCATATCGGTACGCGTCCCGCTCCCGCCGTTTGTGTGTTATTTTAATCGATGATGACCGGTTAGGATCCGCCTGACCCGTGCTGAAAAACGTGTGCTCGACTCGTCAGCAACAATAATATTATAATTACGTATGGGCAGTTGGGTCGCGTGTATACGAATGCCCGTCGTTATAATCATTAAACGACGACGACGACGACCACGGTCGTGTAATAATCGTGCGCGTCGACGAAATTACAATGTCGTAACTTACTAATAAATAGTATCGTACGTGCGATCGAGGCGGAGAATAATCGTTGATGACCGTTGCCGCCGAGGCGGACGACTCGGGGTGATTCACCACACCGCATAATAATAAAAGTATGTGCCCATATAATCTCATATATATATTATTATATATTGTGTGTGCGACCGCACACACACGTCACGCGTCACATACAAACACGTATGTATATATAGTAATAGCGTTTCTTCATCAAACACACACGCCGTTTTTCGACCCCTTCGAGTTTACCGAAAAGAAAACGACGACTACTCGATCGTTGCGGCGCGTCTCGTCGTTCCCCCATTTATTTTTTTTTTCTTTTTTCCGTTCGCCGAGAATGATTATTATTATTATTATTGCCCGCAAAGCTGTCACCGTCGCGCGTCGTCGTCTGCGGGGCCGCAGTTCTCTCTCTCTCTCTCTCTCCTTCTCCCTTATATTATTATATAACGTTCTTCGATTAATATTACCAAGGTGCATGAATCACCTACTTCGATCAGTCATCATTGCTCCTGCCGCCGCCGCGGGAGGAGCGGCGGCGGCGGTGGCGGCGACAAAAGAAGGGTCTCGCGGCCGATCCGGCGTGCCGTCGCCGCTCCCGCGGGGAGGAGGGTCGCGCGTCGTCGCGAAATGGAGATTACGAACGCAACAGGGACGGCGGCGGCGGCCGACCGACCGAAAGTTTCGTAATATTCTAACGCCCATATTATATACGTACTGTACACCGGAATTCCGTGTATTATCATATAGATTACATCTCTATATAATATAATGTACGCGCCTGTCGGCGCCGGCGAGCGGATAGTCCCGAGAGGACGACTGCGGGGAACGGGGATTTTTCTCTCTTCGTATTTATTTTTTTCTTTCGATAATAATAATAATAAAAAATAAATAAATAACGCGCAAAGGACGAGTGTATATTACGAGTTTATATAATATATATATACACTCGGTCGTGAAGACGCGCTCGGGTCAACGCGCTACGTTTCAGTATTTCGTGTGTGGAAGATTTTGTTGAAATTATTGTTGTTTTTTACACTCTCTATCTCTCTCTCTATCTCCTTTCTGTTCGCCCGCGCGGTATAATAATAATAATTATATAATAAATAGGTGTCTGACGTCGCGCGTTTCCGCGATACGTTCCGTGTGCGCGCGCGTGGGTGTAATTCAAAATGCAATAATTAATAACCCCGGCGAAGGACCGACGCAGTCGACGCGCGCCGTCGTACCTATATCACGCGTACGGCGGCGGAGCGATTAAAAATTCCGGTTTCGCGCGGATCCTTTTTACGTTTACTTCCGCGTCCGTACGATTTCCATAACGTTTCTCTGTCCTTTTCTCTGTTTTCGACGCGCACAAAAGCTCACCGGACACCTTTCAGACCGGCGGCGCGGCGGCGTGTGCGCCTATGTATAATAATAATACGGTTTAGTCGGCCGCATACGTGACTCCGAAACGTCGCTGCCCTGCCGCCCCCGCGAACTAAAGTCGATCACGTCGCGACAAGGAAAAAAGAAATAAATGCTTTTCCCGTTATTTTCGACGGTATCGGATATTTCGCGAAACGCGAATACGTCGGCGATAATAGTTTGTTTTGTTTTTTTTTTCTTTCTTTTTACGCGCGTCTAAACGGTTGGTTACGCGGTGTTTAAAGAATCGTGCCGGAGGTATTCGCGGCGCGCGCGTCTCGAGCTGGTGAGAATATTCTCCCGCACGAGATTATCGCGCGCCGGATTTGAATGTCGCGTGTGCTGACGTTTTTACGAGAAACAGTTGACATGCCAATTTCGGTGTTTTTCCGTCGCCGGGTCGCGACGGCACTGTTTTAATGACGGGGTCTGATGTACACGTATACGCGCAGTTGCCGTCGAGGTACAGATTTACATTTAAATTATCTCTTTGTGGGCACAGGGTATTAATATTTCAACCGGAATAAATCAAATTCGCGAGAGTCGTTGGAATTCAATTATTTAGTTACGTTTCAGTCTTGCGTAACGGTTTTGATGTAAAGACATTCGGAACAATTGCGGCAACGTCAAATCATAAATATTAAATTTAATTAATAAAACAAATTTTATTTGTGTATTTATTGTTACGTGTTATTATTATACCCCGCTCATTGTGCGGTTACATTATATGGGTTTTCATTTTTCATAATTTTACACCCTCCGGAACCGCTTTCATCCAGGTTTGAATAATGTTCGTTTTATTACTCCTGTGAAACGAGAGAGAGAGAGAGAGAGAGAGTGAGTGAGAGAGAGAGAGAGTGTGAGAGAGAAAAAAAATACCCGGCACTTCGAAAATCCTGAGACTTTTAGTGATGTAAAGTTAATTACCGGTAAACCTCGGGAGTAGAGCGGAGCACGAGCAGTCCCCGGAGATGCCCTTCGGCGACAACTAATGGAACGAACGAAAAACCTAATCAATTTAACGGGAAAATGGAGACTTTTTGCCTTTTTTCCCCCTCTCGAACCCGAGACAGAAGTAGAAATACAATTCACAGTGAATAAAAAAAAAAAAAACATGATAGTCAATTTTACACAGTCTTTTATTCTATTTGAAATAAACATCAAAATCCATTAGACACACTATACGCAGCGCGATAAATGACTACTAATATAAACGGCCACACTGCATATTTCTCAAATATTTTTATTTTTAAAACAAACGTTTATTCAAACGAAATGTATAAATTTCATTCCGGCGATCGATTTTACGCGTGTCGTCGAGATATCTCATCTTTTTTACCCGTGTTTACGTTTCGATGTTGCGAAATTACTCTCGTACCCGATATTATATTCATGCGATGACGTTTTTATGTTTACAGTGATCTGAGCCGTAATCGATTGATGTTCGTTGGGAAGAACATGCTGAAGGGCGCTCAAGCTTTAAGAACTTTGTGAGTATTTGGAAAAAAAAAATTGTTACGAGCCCCAACAGGTATTGAAACTTATTAACTTTATGCGAGGGATTTAATTTCAATTTATGAGTTAATTTTTTCCTTTTTTTTTATATACATATTTATATATACGTATATATAAAAAGAAAAAAACTTCAGTCGTCAACTTAATTCTTTTGTACGGCGAAATCGTTTTTCCCGTGGAACGGAGGGTTTTCTTTCATATTTTTAATCGACCACAATGAAAATGTCTGGGAAAAAAATTCAAATGTCCTCCCCTACCACGGCGTGCGATGGAAAAAAGGAAAACTTTTTGATACATTATCCTTCGTTACTTCCTTCCGCCCGGCCCACCGTGTCTTGTTCGCACTTTCAATAACGTTGCGAGAATAATGGTTTTTATTTTCACGGTTGACAATGAATTGAAATATTATATATATATAAAACCGTTCAAATATTGATACCGCCGCATTCTCTCATTCACAGGCTAATGGACAGCAACCATCTCCTGTGCATTGACGAACAAGCCATCAAAGGGCTCAAAGACCTGGAAATACTGTGAGTATTAAAACGCTTAGTTGGGAATTATACTTTTAATGAATAAAAAAAAAAAAAAACGCACCAATTATTTACGAAACGTTGTTTGCCGCAGCACTCTGAACAACAACAACCTGACCACACTGCCGTCGGGACTGTTTTCCGACCTTTACCGTCTGCGAAACGTCCGTTTGTCCGAGAACAAGTTCTACTGTGACTGCAAGCTCGAATGGCTCTACCAACAGTGGTTACCTAGGATTCCTAGGCTCGGATCGTCCACCCACTGTCACGGGCCAGCTAACATGGCCGGTTTGCCGTTGGCCGATATGCATAAACACCACATGCAATGCGGTAACTATTACTAGGATTACAGTTGTTTACGATTTAACGATTTGGTTTTTACGGTTTGTCGTACGCGCGCGTACAAAAGGAGAAGGTAGTTTTGTTATTAATAATATGGCCGCAGTATTACCGCTGATTGTACGCACCAATCAATATTATACGGAGTTTAGAAAAATCTATTTACGATCTGAAAATTATAATCACTACAAAGTACATTATAGCTAAGTGACGATAAGATCTTGTGCGTCGTCGGCGAAAATGACGCACAATGGTATTCGATCGTAATGTGAAATTAAAACCGTCGCAGGAAGTAGCTCGTTCTTTAATATTTTATAAAAGACGATTTCGTGTTTTGAAATTGTAATACGAGTCGTATTATACGATTGATACGTTTTCTTTGAAGAATTTTTAATTTCGAGACGAATACACAAGTGAAATGAATATTTTAAAACCTTTTTATTTCCGTTTGTTTATTAATTTTCTGAATATTACATATTTTATGTAATTTCCGCCGGTATTGCAAACGCAGATATTTCATATTCGTAGATACTGCGCGATGACATTTAACCGAAATTTACTTTACTCGGTAAAATTAAAAATAATAAACAAATTACAAATAGACGACACCTAATATCGAGTGTTAATAATGTATATTATAATTTATCCATAATAGCCGTGATGAAAAAAAAACACCGATAACTTGACAATCGGTTTTTTATGCGGTTTTCGAATAATGATCAATCGATTGGACTTAAAACATACGTATTTGCATATGTGCCGCATTATAATATTAGAAAGAAAAAAACCGGCGTTCGAATTTTTCACACTGCCGGAATAATCGAAAAGCAGCTCAATAATTATACGTATTTATTTTCAACACTTTAAAATTTAAAATCAAATCAAATGTGCCGGTATAATAATTTCGTTTCATTTTTTTTTTTCTTTCGTTCGCGTTACTATTGTCAGATTGTTATTCGGATAAAAACTTGATATTTTACATAAATTCGAGAAGAAAAAAATGTAAAAAAATAAAATAATTTATCAGATTCATTACGTATATACGAGTATACCGCTGCACCGGAGTACATATCAGGACCACGCGTAATGATTAAAGTTTTATTAGGTATGCGCGCCAAGCCATATAAAGTAATGCAGACAAACTCACATAATATATTTATGTGCGCAGTCGGTTGATTAACTATTGTGCCGGACAATTATATAGTATCTAGTCTACAGGGTCTCATTAGACGTATAAGGCTGTTGTGACACTTTGGCTAATATAGCGTAATTTACGATTATTTCATCTCGCAGACGGTGATTTCGACGGAGAAACGGTGGAATGTGGTCCTGGCGTCGAAGACCAAAAGTCCTCTTGCCCGCACCCGTGTTCGTGCGAGGAGGGGGGCATTGTGAATTGCAGGGAGAAGTCGTTGACCAAGGTGCCAACGAAACTGCCGGAGGACATAGTGGAACTGTAAGAACGACTATATTTTCTCCTCCGTCCCCACACGCATCATCCCTCCACCAACCACGTCTAACTAGCATAAAATGATTTGTTGTTTACCGTGATTCGTCTATTTTCGCAGGAGACTGGAGCAAAATCAAATCACCGAAATCCTCCCCAAAGCGTTCGTTAAATACAAACGTCTGCGAAGAATGTAAGTACCGGCGACTCACTGTTTAAATACTACTGCACGATTATATAAGTACAATAAGTAACACTATGACAAGATAACGATTTTAAAACACATTTCTTATATAAACGTGCAGCTGACGATAATTTAATTTTTTACAATAATAATAATAATAATAATGATCGTTGAATATGATACACATAATATTATGTGTTAAACACAATCGACCGTATTTTAACATTTAAATTTACCGAAAATTAAGTAATAATAATATAACCGGTTAATATAAATTTATACAATTTTGGTCGTTAATGAAATGTGTTTTTTTTTCTCTTTTATCACATAAAGATATCAATTCACAGTATAATTTATTCATTAGACGTGTCTTGACACATAATTTCGTACTTCATTTGACTGAATTTTATGTTTTCTTGTTGTGCAATGTATTACTGTACTTGTAAGCCAATTATATACAATTATACTGAATATCATAATAATTCGCAATCGTTATTTATTTTTAAAGTAAAAAGATGATTTTTTTTGTTTTTTACTTCGTGTATACATAATATATTATTTACACAATTTAAAATATTTTCATTTATTCATAAATAATATTGTATTTGCGTGTTACAGCGACCTCAGTAAAAACCAGATCACGAAAATATCAGTGGACGCCTTTCAAGGGCTCAAGTCATTAACATCTCTGTAAGTACATCTATATGCTGATGTCTGATGTGCATATGATTAACTACCCGAAACGTTTTTTTTTTTCGCTCAGATCATAAAATAATTTTACGATTCAGCTCCCAGGAAAATGTCTTTTAAGCGATGCAGATTTTTTTTTTTTTTTTCAATTGCGCATTAATCACCCGTGTAGGAAATAATATAGCGTGCGTAAAACATAATATACGAATGTGGGAAAATAACTGGTTTCGCTTTCGACCTATCACGTAATCGTCGGTCGCAAAAAAATCGACTAACAATTTTTTTTTTTTTTATGAAAAAAGAATAAAACAAAATGTCCACCGTTTTATTACCTTTGTTTCGTATCGATATGCGCTCAAAGTTATTTCTCCCGGTGCAAATGGGGTTTTCAAAAAAACATTTTGAATGGTTTCCAAATCCGCCATGAGCTTTTTTTTTTTTTTTTTTATTCGCCAAAGGGTCGGTGCACTTGTTTAGGCGATCGTAAATTTCCTAAAAGCCATTACCAATGACAATAACAGGCGGCGTGTAATTCTGCCTTAGGCTTTTATCTCCAGACTTATTTATTTACTCATTGGTTAAACAAAATATATTGTATATAAATGCGCTTATCACATTTGGCTAATTTATAAAACGCTCGTTTATAAATTACTAAAAATGACATGATAATTCGATTTTCGTCGGGAAAGACAAAATTACGACCGGGTTTTGTTCAAACGTTCTCGTAGCGAGAGTATAGCAGCGTACGTTCAAACTGTGTTTGAAAACTCGAAACGTAAGTTTCGTTAATTTTATACTCGCAACGAGTGATGATAATATTATCTAGTGTTCTAGTGTGTACTTTAGAAGGTTAATTATTAAAAATTACCGTTTTAAACTCGATTCCCATATCTATTTCGACACGACGAAAACGCAATATTGTATCGTAGGTACTATATACGTATATATCCGTAGAAAAATATTATAGGTTAGTATAGTCGTGTTAAAGATATTAACAGAGCTCGATAAAAAACGGAAAAAAGTACACTTTTCAAGTTTCCTACGAGCTATAACTATTTCCATATAATATAAAACCTTTATATTTTTATATCCTTCGGTATATAAGCTCTATTACATTATGCGAACCGATATTCTGTGAACCACGATATATATATTATTTTTATTGTCGTGAAATCGAATTTTTCGTCGTAAAATTTGTACGGACGGGAAGGGATGTAATTTTATCAAAACGGAGACCCAATAAGTCACAAAAATTGAATTTATGTATTATTATTTTTTTTTATTTATTTTTTTTTTTTCTTCTCTAGAATGCTCTACGGCAACAAAATCAAAGACTTGCCCGGTGGCGTGTTCCACGGTCTGACTTCATTGCAACTCTTGTAAGTGTAAAAAAACAAAACCAAAAAACAAACCAAAACGAAAAACAATAACATCTGAAAACTATATATTATTACTTTCATGTTGACGTTTTATTTTTATTTTTTTTTTCCTCCTTTCAAGGCTCCTGAACGCCAACGAAATATCGTGTATACGGAGAGACGCTTTCAGAGATTTACACAGCGTCAATTTACTGTGAGTAAAAACACGGTTATAGTTTTGTTTATATTAATTTTTTTCACCCCGTTCGATTCGCCAGCGCGTAATGAAAAAACACGCCGAGTAGTCAGGTGTATACCGGCAGCGAGTGCAGATTGAATAAAATTGAATTGTAAAGATACACGAGCGCGCGCGGAGGGTCGGTCGGGGGTGTGGGCTCGGATTACCTGCGAAAACAATCGCTTTCGGATTTCCCGGGCAAAGTTGAATATTCATGAATATTTTCTCGCGTTCTCCGAGCACAGTGGCTCGTCTCATCATTCGATATTCAATATGGCTGTCGTTTTAATCCGTCCGACACTTGTTTCGAATTAAAAGCACGCCCGCCGCTTTTTATAACACGTCGTCGTCGCCGTCGTCGCCGTCGTCGCGCGGCGCAGTCGATTCGCGGTAATTTAATCGCGCGAAATCAAAACCCTTTTCGACCCTCGCACCGCCAACAGACGTAAAGTGAAACGTCGATTATAATTTACAGGTCACTGTACGACAACAACATCAAATCGCTGGCCAACGGTACGTTCGACTACATGAGGAGCATTCAAACGCTGTGAGTATGACCGCACCGTGTTTTCATAATATACTACGTGTACCGCACTCTCGAGTTATTATTTCGAGACGATTATCACGTGGGCTTATTGTGTTTACGCGTCTGTAGGTGTCTACACTATTACAGGCTCGTGCACAACGCTGCGACTGCCGCGGCCGCGTCATGTTCGAAACACATTTGTTTAATAATCGTCTACGGAATACGTACCGCGACGACGTTTGAAAACGCCTAAATTCATGTTTTCCATTTTTCAACACATCGTGTTCGTTATACGCAATACCGTTCACCCTCTTTCCGAGATCAATACTTTTTTATGGAGTATTCGGCAATAACTACGCCGTGACTTATTTGAATATTATGTACGCATTATTATTATATTCACTTGTGCGTCCAAGATAACAACTCGAAACACTCGATATTCCCTCGAGTACACAAAACCAATTCAAATTATGTTTGTATAATATGACATAAAATTACGATTTAACTTTCGAGTTCTTATTATCATTTCATCAACCCTTACTGAACTGCACATGTGCAATGCATTTCAAACAGAAATATCACACATTGCGAGTTTTTTTTTCTGAAAATTTAACGCTTGAGCTGAGCGCTTTGAACTTAATTTTTTTTTAATCGTTTATTTTGTTTAATCTATTTTTCGATATATTTTAATAAATACACAATTATTTTTCAATCCGTTTATTGGCCGATGTGTAAAACTGTAGTGACTACACCGTGAAGTCATAAATAAACACTATAATCAATAGAGAACAATATAATTCTTATTGGACATAAACCAAACAATGTGTTTGGTGAGATTTTATATATAGTTCAGATAATAAACGATTCGAGGCCCGACTCCTCTCGTTGATGATTTTTTTCTTTTTACTCATCGCGCCGAAGATTTTTGTAGCTGTCTGAGAAAATTTATGTTTTCAACAAAATCAACTTCCATCGTTTATTATAAAAATATTGTAAAAGAGTTTTCTTGTAAAAACTGATTGAACATTTTTGAATTTCGAACATCCATAAAATAATATGATTTGCACAGAAAACTTTTAAGTCTATTGTTCAACATATATGTAGGTACGAGCTAAAAAGGTTTCATGAATAAATTTAATTTTCATAACATTAATTAATGTTAAAACTCTTAAAAAGATATTGAAAAAAAAAAAATCCCCCAGATGCACTTTGTGAGGACAACTAAAACTCACCCCTAAGACTGTAAAAAGTAACAATCAAAATACCTCAGAGTTGTTTTTTTTATGCGAAAATCTTATGCTAATCTCTCTCGACTCCGTGGAAAAAATTAACAGTTGACATTTCGCGGCCTTGATCCAAATTTATGCGGTCAAATATATTTTCTCGCCGGGGAGAGACGGAATAAACGACTAACTTAAAACGAAATTAATTCAAAAATGGCCGACCACATTTCCATTTATTTCGAGATATTCGGGGCGCAAAAAAAAAAAAAAAATCCTCTGCAATATTCAAAATGAACTCGAGACAAAACTCGGGAGTGTATAATAGATTTTAGGTCTCGATTGTATCAGTTGAAGATTATTTTTCTACCGGATATTTGTTTCCGCTTTTTTCGACGGTCCGTTTCCTGTTCATAACGAAAGACGTTCGCCGTGAATATAGTAGTTGTAGTACTATATTATTATTATTATTATTAGCATTGAAAAACTTTCCGTACGAAAACTTCTTGAGAAATGTCTTTTTCTTTGGTTATAAATAAAAACATCGCGAATCCTACCAGATGTGTCTTCCATTATTATTATTTCTGGACAACCAGCCATCGCTATTGTTTGGGTATTGTTTACTCTGCGCTATTTGTCTTAATAGCCATCAAAACAATCATGCTTCAAGGGGGGGACCATTAGCCAGAGAGATATACAAGAATTATTGTGCCCGCAAATAAATAAAGTGAAAAATAAAAATGTATGAGATTTGTTTGTTTATTATTTATTTATTTCAGGCATTTGGGTAGGAATCCATTTAGCTGTGACTGTAACTTGCGTTGGTTATCAGACTATTTGCATAAAAATCCAATAGAAACATCCGCCGCCCGGTGTGAATCGCCGAAAAAGCTACAAAAACGAAGAATAGACGGCTTGAGCAATGACAAATTCAAGTGTAAGTTATTATTTTTGTACAGCGCAGAATATTATCGTCGCAATTTCCTCCGGACCGTAATAATCCGAATTTCGGTTTGTTTATTCGTTCATTTATTTATTTATTTTCATTTTATCGACCGAGATTAAAGTTTACCGTAGGTAGGTACATTATACACAACAGAAATGAGAATTGCTACACAAACACTCTTTCACGAGTTATAAAAGTATTCTAGGAAAATGAAAAAGATATAAAATCATTTTCTGTTGGAGAATAATAATGATCGTATTGGAAACACATAAATATTACCTTGGAGCACGGTAAATGTTAACTTAACCGAGTTTATGCTAAACATACAATATATATTTCAAAATCATAATAAATAACTTATAAATAGGTATATATTGTACGCGGGTAGTGTAATAAATTACGTTTTTGTAAAGAATTTATAAATCACGAGTGTTTAATATTAAAATTATGCAATATTTATAGAACAATAGTAAAGTAACGAGAAGGTATAAAATATGTTTATAATAATAATAATAATATGCAGAAATGTTAGAAAGGTAATTTTCTTAGTGAAAAATACATTATCTTAAATTACTCAATCTAAAAGAATAATATGATTTTAATTCTGAAGATTTCATTTAAAAAGTATAATAAAGGTGTATTAAAAACGTTACGGAAGAAATTAATGTATATACCTGATTTTTTTCTCTCGATGTGAAGCGAATAGTTTTTTTTTTTTTTCATTCTGAAAATTGAGGTTACGAAATTATAATTATTAAAAAAACCGGCTGTGTTATTATAATTAAGTTGCAAAACGAACGCGTTATTTTTTATACGATCCATTTATAAAAGTATTAGAAAATCCTAATTACTATGTTAAGTCAAATTTATATTACATACACGCTGTATCTATATACGTTTCTTTTTTAATAAATTTCTACTAATTACAATAAATTATATTTTTCGTTCACAGGTTTTGATGATATGAAATCGAAAACCGGCGATTGTTTCTCAGACATCCCGTGTCCTTTGAATTGTTCTTGTGACGGCACTGTAGTGGACTGTTCCGGGAGATCGTTAAGTGAAATACCAAAAGATATACCGATTTACACCATCGAACTGTAAGTCAAAATGTAGACAATAAATAGGCCTGTACACTGTTTTTTCATATAAATATTATTGTTGTCGATAATCAAGGATTTTAAACGACAACGAAATCGCAAAAATCAAATCGGACGGATTATTCGGCCGCCTGCCTCATCTTCAGAAATTAGAAATGAAAAGAAATTTGATCAGTAGCGTCGAAGCAAACGCCTTTGAAGGTGCCATCAAACTATACGAACTGTAAGATGACAATCAATAATATTGATTTTTTTTCCTCGCGCGCGTCTCATCTTATTTCATCGTTATTGTTTTTCTAGAAACTTATCCGAAAACAAGATCCGCCAAGTGCATAACAAGATGTTCATTGGGCTGCACAATCTGAAAATTTTGTAAATCGAAATTCTATTATTCGCATCTCGGAGTATGAAATATGAATTCGACTAACCGGTTTTGTTTTTGTGTTTCTGTTTTTAGAACTTTGTTGAACAACGAGATAACGTGCGTCATGCCTGGATCTTTCGATTATCTACCAGCCCTCCGTACACTGTAAGTCTACGTTGAATCTACATTGATCGACTACTGTATTTTTTGTATATTTTGTTCTCGTTATTATTGTAAACGCATCGTACGTGTTTTCAGCAACTTGCAAATGAACCCTTTCAATTGCAATTGTCACCTTGCTTGGTTTGCCGAATGGCTGAAAAAACACGGGCTAATAGCCGGAAGTCCCCGGTGCGCCGGGCCTGCTCGCGTTATGGACGTTCCTATTCACGATTTGCCGTCATACGAATTCAAGTGTTCCGGTAATTATTATAAAATGCGTATTCGCGAAGCGAACAACAGCGGCGTGTTAGTTGCTACGGAACGGTTAGATGCGAAAAATCATAGTAATCGTTAATTTTCGAATTTGTGTCTACGTGGATGGATAGCCATTAGTGCGACGTTGCATGGCGCCTTTATACTTTATATCCGTAATTTATTGAAGTCGGGCTTGGCAAATTGACCGTAAAATCATTTCCACAAATCCTAAAGTCTACTCTACACAGACTATAACCGTATGCTTTCTTCCGGAAACGCGAAATGAAAAAAAAAAACAAAATAAAAAATCTAACTGAAATCTATTTATTTAGAAAAATATTAAACACGATTTTTTTTTCATTATTACATTTCAGGCGACAACGATCAGGGCTGTCTCGGTGACAACTATTGTCCACCAAAGTGCACGTGTATAGGAACGGTGGTCCGTTGTACGAGGGCGAAATTAACAGAGATACCTAAAAATATTCCCGTCGAGACTTCTGAACTGTAAGGGTTGATTTTTAACGATTTTCTGTACGTACCGTTGTTTATACGTCGTTACTATTGTATTTTCAGATATTTGGACGTAAATGAAATTACTTTGATTAAAGTTGATAGACTGAATCATCTCAAATCGCTCACTAGACTGTGAGTAAAAATATTTTAACCGAATATTTACCTCGTGTTAGTACTATTAACGTTATTTTTATTTTTTTGTTTAGGGATTTAAGTAACAATCAGTTGACAGTATTATCAAACAATACGTTTTCACAGTTATCGAAATTGTCTACCCTGTAAGTAACAACGTGTGAAAGTCAATTTCCAAAATTGATTTATAATAATTATTTATATAATACTGTTATGACGAACTTTTCAGTTTATTGGGGTACAACAAATTACAATGTCTTGAAAGGAACTCGCTGGCTGGTCTGAAATCGTTGAGAATCATGTAAGTACTAAGAGTGGTAAACCGTCGCGAGGTGAAAAATTAATTTAAATTTAATTGCGAATAATGTTTTCAGTTCGCTGCATGGAAATAATATCTCATTGATACCAGACGGTACATTTTCCGGTCTCGACTCGATTACTCATTTGTAAGTGCATACGTCGAATCGCCACGACGACGTCAAAGTGTGCCCAGTAAGTTATCGCGTTAGTAATGACATGTGTATTGTTTTTGACCCCGCAGAGGCATCGGTTCCAATCCGCTGTATTGCGATTGCAGTCTACAGTGGTTGGCGGAATGGATAAAAAAAGATTTCATCGAGTCGGGCATAGCCAGATGTGCCGAACCGTTGTCCATGAAAGACAAACTCCTATTGTCCACACCGGTCTCTAGTTTCGTCTGTAAAGGTCGGTAAAAACCACGCAGTCGGCATAGCAAGTCGCGGTCGGTAAAATAATAATAAATAATCGTGTGATTCGACAGAACCAATCGGCAAGGAAATCCTATCCAAATGTAACACGTGCTACACGAATCCTTGTTCGAACGAAGGGGTGTGCGAGCCACTGCCGGAGCGGCAGTACAAATGCAGATGCAATCCCGGATATCACGGGAAACATTGCGAAAACATGATCGACGCGTGTTACGGTAACCCGTGCAGAAACTCGGGGACGTGCAAACTGCTCGAGGAGGGCAGATTCAGGTAAACGCGGACGCGTGAACCTCGGCCGGCCCGTGTGTGCGTAGAGTTTGTCTAAACGAGCGTTTATATGTCGTTTTAGTTGCCAGTGCGCGCCCGGTTTCACCGGAGATCGTTGCGAGACGAATATCGACGACTGTCTGACCAACAAATGCGAGAACAACTCTACCTGCGTGGACCTGATACAAGCTTACGAGTGTCGCTGTCCGCCCGGTTACACAGGTACACAGACTTGACATTTTTCTATTTTGTTCGTTTTTTTTTTTTTTTTCCTACGCGTGTTAATCAAAAAAAAAAAATCGTCCTTTGCGCAGGCGATTATTGTCAGACGAAAATCCAGTTCTGTTCCAAAGACTTCAATCCGTGTCACAACGGAGCCAAGTGCGTCGATCACACTACGCATTACACTTGCGAATGTCCACTGGGATTTTCGGGTGACAACTGCACGATGAACAACGACGACTGTCAAAATCACATGTGCCAGGTAGGAGATGATAAAAAATGATTTATTTTTCTCTTAGTCAATAATGTTGCGTCACGACGTGTCGTATTTTTCTCGCCCGGCATTTTAGAACGGCGGTTTGTGCGTGGACGGTATTAACGATTACACGTGCAAATGTATCGGCGAGTACACCGGCAAGTTCTGCGATATATCTCCGATCGTAGCACTCATGTACCCGCAGACGTCGCCCTGTCAACATCACGAGTGCAAAAACGGAATATGCTATCAGCCGAACGGTTCCACGAACGACTACTTATGCAAATGTGCTCCGGGATACTCAGGTACCTATGCTCGCTCCTGCACGTGTCCGTCGTTTGGCGCCATGTGTTACTTCACGTCATTTTATTTACAGGCAAACGGTGCGAATATCTGACCAGCTTGAGTTTCGTACACAACACGTCGTACGTTGAATTAGAGCCGCTGAGAACCAAACCCGAGGCCAACGTGACTGTTGTGTTTACGACGACGCAAGAAAATGGAATTCTGCTGTACGACGGCCACTCGGAACACTTGGCCGTTGAATTATTCAACGGGCGTATCAGAGTCAGTTACGACGTGGGAAATTATCCCGTTTCCACGATGTATAGGTCAGTGTATACTCGCAGCTATAGTGTTTTATCGCATACTGATCGTCACGTATTGTGTTTCTAGTTTTGAGATGGTCGCCGACGGCAAACAACACATGGTCGAACTTTTGGCGATCAGGAAAAATTTCACTCTGAGAGTCGACGGTGGCGTGGCCAGATCGATAATCAACGAAGGGTCGCGCGATTACTTGAGACTCACTTCGCCGCTGTATATAGGTGGCATACCCGCGGACCCCGGAGCAGAGGCGTTTAATCATTTCCATTTGAGGAACTTGACCAGTTTCAACGGTTTGTAATTTTTCAAAACTACTTTTACGACGATGTTATATAATATGTGACGTGATATAATTTCGCCGTATCCAACTGTAGGGTGCATGAAAGAATTATGGGTAAACCACAAACTAGTGGACTTCATGAACGCCGCACGTCAACAAAAAGTCACGCCCGGGTGTTCACTACTACAGGACGAAGAGCAGATGGTGGAAGAAGAGGGAGTGAAGTCGCCCGGCGTTGGTGAACCGGAGCAAAGTTCGACCATGGTGGACGAAGAACAGATGGAACCGCAAGAAGGTTTGATGGAAGATGACGAGGAAGACGAGGACGAGGACGAGGACGAAGACGAAAACCCGTGTTTGAACAACCAGTGCCACAAGGGCAGCAAATGCGAACCCAAAGGGTTCAAAGACTACGTGTGCAAGTGCCAACCCGGTTGGTCGGGCAAGTACTGCACGCAAGGTGAGTCCTAATCTAAATTGACCTTATTGAAAACGGGGTGTCCGCAGGATAGTTTGGAAACTCGGCAAACCCCGTCACAAATGCGGACGTGATCGAGCTGACGACGGTTCGCTTTTCCACCTCGTCGAATCTCATTTCGCAGACATTATAAATGTATTTATATTTTATTAGATTTCGACAATTCTATCGACTTTGAAAATATCACTATCGAAAAATTCAATGTTCAAATTCCTTCTACCATTGATTATAAATACTAGTATTTATAATCAATGCTTCTACCTAACCGCAGAGAGTTTGACTGCCTCGCGGTTAGAGAAAATACGGAATAATAATCGTTTTTTAATTACGTATTTCTGTTGCATTTGTCATGATTTTCTCAAAATTAGTGAGCACTCCTCCCTCCACCCTAGATCAGTGGATTTTTACGTTGGCTACAAATGTTGTGACCAATCGCCAGAGGTACTACCCCTTTAAAATTTCACTCAGGCCGTTTTAGAATTCTAGTTCGCCGTCCACTGTGAAGTAAAATGATATTTTTTACATAACAATATAATATATTATATAGAGATTAAAATTAACCCGCGATTACGAATTGACTCTTAAACACCCCCCAGGAAAAAAATTCTATTTACGCCAATGTATGTGTATATTTACACACATACTCGTATGTATGTATGTACAATACGCGATGTCATATTGTCGTGGTCAATCGGTTGTTTCGCTTTCGCAGGTCCCACGTGCAGGAAAGTGGCGGTCCGCGAGTACTACACGGAGAACAACTGCCGGTCGAGGAAGCCGCTGAAGATGGCCAAGTGCGAGGGCGGCTGCGGGACGAGCTGCTGTCGGGCGCGCAAGACGAAGAAGCGCAAGGTGCGGCTGATCTGCAACGACGGCACGCGGTACACCAAGGACGTGGACATCATACGCAAGTGCGCGTGCGCCAAGAAATGCTATTGACTACCAGGCCCCTCCATGACACACGCGCCCCGTCGGACCGTCGCACCCGCGCGGCAGCCGGTCGTCGTGCTGCCGCACGTCGGATCCCGCGGCGGACTTGACGGCGGCGGCGGCGGCGGCGGCGCCCGTCGTCGGCGCGCTCGACCGGACGACGACGACGCGTGGACGGACCGCGCGATCGCGTACGCCGCCGCGTACGCGGCCGTCTCCGTCACCGTCGAACTGTTGATCGTCGTCATCTGGTCGATCAGCGTCTGTATATATCTTCTTCTGCCGTAACCACCCCTGCACCTTAGTATTATCATTATCATTATTATCATTATTACATATTATTATCGTAGTCGATTCCATCGTAGTCACTCGCCGGCCCTCGTTTTTTTTTTTCTTTTCCTCTCTCCCAACGTTTCACGTATAGATGTGTTTCTTTCATTTTTTTTTTTTTTTTTTTTCGTATCTTTCACTCGTTTTAACTCGTATTTTTATTTTTTTTTTTTACTACAATTATTATTTTATTTTTATCGTTATTACGACCTGCCTATACTTATAATATTATATACAAATTTTTTTTTTTTATTAATATTATATCTACCTATACCTACTAATTTTAATTTATTTATTCGTAATTTATTAACGACATTATATTATTATTATTATTATTACATTATACGCCTACTTAAAACCGTATCTGAAAATGCTCTCCTCGTTTTGGACGAGTGATCATTAATTTACCAGTATTTCGATGATAATCGCATCATGTGCCCGTGTCCTATACATTCTAATTTTTCACCATACATACGTGTATGTAATGAGATGTTTTGCCATTCGACGTTAAACAAAAGTCTAAACACAAATTTTTTCGTTCTGTCCGTGAAACTCTAAAATACGGGCGGTGTACCCACCAGTGTCCATATTATAATATGTATATGTGTTATAACTATTTATATACTAATTATATATATATATAGTACAATTTCGGTAGAGTTATAACTTTTTGAGTCGTCGATTAGTCGAGGAATAATGATTATTTAACTTAAAAACCCCGTATTCTTTTTTTTCTTCTTATTTTTATTTATTTTTTTTTATTTATATTTTTTCATGTAAATAAATAGAACGTATCTATTATAATATATGTATTCTTTGGTGCATTGGTTAAAGCAAGAAGAAATTTATGTACAACAAAATAATATCATTTGTAGCGTGTGTGCATGTGTGTACGTTTCCGGAGCAAATAAAGCACATTTTTTGTTTGTTTTGTGCGGAGGGGCCTTTTTCAATGTTTTTCATTTTATTTTTATACATCGTCTTTTTGTATAGTGTACAAGTGTAGAGTTCGTTAAATAAAATATAAAAAAAGTATATGTACTTTAAATATATATTAAATAAAAATAAAAAATAAAAATATAAAAAAAATTATTATTATATAAACCTATACATAATTGGAAAGACCATTATCGTGTTTCACCGCATTCGGTTCTGTTTTGTGTAACGATTGATGTAATAACTTTTCTCTTTATATGTACGAAAAAATATTAGTTTATACATATATAAATATTTTATGTAAATAGACCGGTGTTTATTGTTTTTTTTTTTTTTTCGGTCAAATCTTGAATCGAATGTATTGCAACAAAATTATATAGTTGTTTAGTACCTTTATCATAAAAAAAAATATAATATGCCATTTAATACATAAAAATGTGAAATTCTTGGCCCACCCAAAAAGGATATACTACCTAAATGATGCAAAAAAAAAAAAACATATGTACGCACAGAACTTTTCAGACATTTAGGAAACCCATTGGCAAATTAAAATTTTTTTGTTTATCACGTGGAAATTGATATATATCGTTGAATGTTTTCTATTTAGCCGCAACCATCGGGGAAAAAAAAAAAATTGATTTCATTCATATTATATACTCGTCTACGATTACAATTCCGTTCTCGGTTTCTTCCCGCCAACGACCCAAACGTAAATCTATGTATCACCTATTTATTTATAATAAGACTTGAATACTTTATTTTTTTATGTAAAACTTTTAAGTTAATTATATTTGGTACAATCATTTTTATTTGTGTTTCGAATAAGTTTATATTTTTTGAACAGAGTGTTTATTTACAATTTTTCCGACTTATTCAATAGCATTATGTGTACATATAATATATTAATTAGTAAACGATAATAATATTACGTTTTATGTCAGTGTTGTATCATACCGCACGAATCTAAATGTTAAGAAAACAATACACCCTCACTGATAGCAGCTGCCATTTTCCCACCCAACTCTTTTTTCCAAAGTCCAAAGTATCTTCTATACAATAATATGACATATATTTTCTAAACACGAGCCCTTATGATTACTAGTAATACTACTACTACTACTACTATTACTATTACTACTACTACTACTACTACTGCTACTACTATATAGTTGCTTTAGATTAATAATAATGCTTTTATTATAAATTTAAGCTCCAAATAAACACTATTGTATTTTACATTGATTTTATTGATGTTTTTAAATTATTAATAAAACATGTTTTGAAAATCCAACTAACCAAGTTGTATGTATAATATGTGTACTTATAATGTTGTTTACGAGTTTTAATTATAATTAATTAGAACGAAAGAAAAATACATAATACATATGTCGCATATATTCTATTTGTATGGTATTGTTACAGCGTGCATTAATGAAACATAAGAGTAAAGAAATACAAAACGCAAAGAATATATTTTTTGAGCAAAACATAAGGATAAATCAAAACTAAATGAAAAAAATAGGTACTTTACACGTTATTTATTTATTTATTTAACCCTTCAACACATATTGTTGTATATTTGCAATATGTTTTATAAATATATTAAACTTAGATTTATCGATATGGAATATGTAGAGCCATCTATGAGGTTATAAACAAACTAATCAATCATTTTTACCATAGATTTTAAATTGATTAATAAAAATTTTTATTATTTTTTTTAGATTCTACGCCTCAACATTAGTTTAAAAACGTTTTTTTCTTTTAATTTAAAAAAGTCATGCATTTAAGGGTTAATAATTTATGGGCATAGTCCAGATATACATATGAGTGCATAATAATAATGATAATATTATATAATAATAAAACAAAGTATGTAATAATTCAAAATAACAAGACAAAGATTATAAAATTTTGTTATTAAAAGGTGAGATAAGGGGAGAGTTTTGAAGATAGTTGGAAGACAAATGCGAAACATACGAATGGGTAGAATTTCTTTACAGTTTTTTAATGCTTTATCTAAATCATGTTTTTTTCAGTCTTTTGTGTGTTTTAATTCGGGATCTTTGATTTTCTGTTTGCTTAAATCAAATGGTCTTTCTGGTTGATTTCTGTAGTAAACATGGCACGAGTCACATTCTGTATAGTAAATCAAATTCATAATATTTTTCAAATAAAAGCGAGTCGAGTTACAAACAGCTATGCACAATACTTAATGTTGCATGACTACAGCATTTTAAATAATAAATAAAATAAATAAATACATTTTTTGATAATTTATTAAAATATACCGAACAAATATTTCAAGGAGAGTTCTTTATATCACCATATGGCATATACATTAACATTTTTAGGTAAAAATAATTGTATTAATTATAGCGATGAATAATCAATAAAACAATTTTGTTTTAAAAAAGCTCTGCATAAATATATTTAAAGTAAAAACAACTACTTTTACAACATTGTTTTTACCATATAATGTTAAAAAAAAAAGCACAGATTAATTTATAGAAAAAACAAATAATAAATCAAACATATAAAGTGAACTTTAAACTTGATGAATTGCACTAACATAAAGCTGAGCTTACAAAACAAATAATTAAAATATTATACATGTATATAAATAAAATGTATAACTGATAAGTGATACTAATGTCTAAATGTATTTGATTTTTAATTTCAGTAAAATATCAATATTATGTTATATTTGGGTTATAAATTTACAAAAATATGGGATTTAGTTTACTTAGAATGCCTGTTAATAGTTCACTTCAATGATGAATAAATTAATAAAAAATAATATTAAAGTAAAATTGTTTTATAATTTCTTTTTATGTTGGAGCATGACATATTTTAAGGAGTAATATTTAGGCATTTCATATAACATTGTATAGTGAACAGTGATGGCTTGTACCGGATACGAATATTAAATACGTTGAATGAAAGAAAATCATTAATAAATCAAAATATAATAATACGTCAGTCGACCATTCATCGTATAACCGAGTAGGTATATTTGATAAATATCGAAAAAAATTATATCGGGTACGGATTTTTCTAAACGATTAATTGCATGGTTGTAGATAATGATAATGATTGCCAACACTGATGTTGTAGATATCATATTGAGCGGATAAACTGAAATGTTCTTGAAATGACTCGTCGTGTCAAAAACGAAGACTCTGCAGCAAAAGGTATCTGTATTATATTATATCTACGTTTTTATTAAACTAAATACATACTCTGTAGATAATAATTTAGAAATATCGATGAAAATCAAAATTTTTGATAAAATGTTAAAAATGTGTACGTGACATGGACATATTATTATTATACTTCATCCTCCCCCTTGAGCTTATCAAAACTTCATTAGATTTATGTTTTAATTTTAAATTTTCCATATACGTATATGGCCACAAAAGTCAATCATTAAAGGCTTACATAAAAATAATAATATTGACGTGAAGTTACAAAAATAAAAGTCTAGAATTAAATTCTTCGAGGTCAAAATTAAACATTTTTTTTTTTGTTATTTTTCAATAATGCCTAAATCAATAATGAATCATACATGGATATATTATATACAAGTATCTATATATATAAAAATTTCGTGTCACGATGTATGTTCGCGATAAACTCCGAAACTACTGAACGGATTTTGATAAAATTTGGTAACCATTTATAATATGGTCCAACTTAAAAGATAGAATAGTTTTTTTTTTCAATACTTGTATGTGGCGAGCGCCGACAATATTCTGGAACGGTTATATATAAATAAAAATGGAGCCAAAAATGTAAAACAATTCATCAATTGAAAACGGCTGGCCCGATTTGGCTCAAATTTTTTTTGAATTGTTCGTAATTTCCAGGAGAAGGTTTTTACGAAAAAAAAAATTTGAAAAAACCCAATTAGGGGAGTCGCTGAAACGGGAATTTTGTGATGTACTTTTGAAATTTTAAATGGTTGCTATTGGTTATAGGAAAAAGTCAGCCCATTTATATCATATAACCCATTAATACATATGTATGTACGTATACCTATATACTGTAACCATAGTGACCATTATCATTGTTTATAAATTTTTTTGCGAATCATTTTCAATTAAAATATATATACGACATACGTGTTTCATATACTTTTCACATATACGTACATACTTATAATAGGTTAGTAATTTTTCATTATACAAAATCCCCGTTTGAGCACCTCCCCTAGGGGGATGTATATAAATAAATCTACAAACTTATTTTTCAAAATTCAACCCTTAAAAGAAGGGGTAAACTTTTCACGGGCTAGATTTTGAGATGCAACGATCAGCGAGTAATTTGATGAAAAGATTATTATGTCATCAAAAAACCCGACGATCTTTACCAAAAACGAATTGATTTTGCAATATCATACTATTACATAACTTTTATCGAAATTGCGTGCGTGCGATGAACAATAGAACTTTTTTCATTGGGCGGTCGAATACGATTGCAGGCAAATCTATAGTCATTGGTCGATAGGCTCGATAGGCGTAAACAAATTTAAAGAGAAAACCCGACGACGTTTACGCAAAAGGTATGGATTTCGCAACGTCATATATTATTACATAACTTTTACCGAATTTGCGTGCGTGCGCGCACCATTCTTCTTTCAATCGTAGACGCCGTCGCGCGTCGTCGCCACGCACTTACTTAGTCAGTTATTTTTTATATTGCAAAATTCACTGAAAATATATGGCAAAACAACGTTTGCCGGGTAAGCTATAGTATATGTATATAAGTTTAATTCTAAAAATATGATTTTCAATGTCGCTCGACGTTTTCTCAACCTAAATAGATGTGTTTTACGACAATATTACTATCGCTTATAATACTATGCGGATGGAACACTTATCGGGGCCACTTCACTGCAAGACCTCGCGGCTGCCGTCAAGCACCGAATCGCTCGCGCAACAGCTTGGCCGCGAGCAGCCGGTCGGCCGTGCTCCTGCTCAAGCGTATCGGGCGTCGGACGGATGATCCTGCGGATAGCGCCCCGGCGACGCCGTGCTTGATGTACGTCGCCGCACGAAGTATGGCGTCTTTCCGCTGTCCAACGCGGAAGTCTTTTATAACTGGACGACCGGCGCAGTTCATCGCGTCCAGTTGCGGCCGGCCCTTGTAGAACAGCTCCCTGGCCTACACCGGACGCTGCCGACTCGTCCCGCTTCCGTTATGTTCTCGACGGTTCCGGGACGACGCTAGTCGTTTTGAATAGCTCATTGCAAAACAGTACGAGATTTCAGATTTGACCGTAGAGAGAACGTGACGACAATAATATTATGCTCCTTTCGGTCAAATCAAATGATAATTTTATCGGAAAATTCCAACGTCCAGTCGAAATCCGTCGTCCACGGATACCGTCGTACGAAACGCGTTTGGTTTTATAGGGACGGGCAGGTGAGCCGAAGGGCCCGGGGTAATAAAATGGTTCCCTCCGCATTTATTCTATACATTTTTATTAATATTAAATTGTTTATTTTTTTTTCGATTTATAGCCATGTGGTGCAATAAAAAAATAATGATAATATACATTAATAAAAAATATTATTAACGATAACAATAATAATAATAAATTAGCGCGATTGTCGAGCGGCCCCTCTCGAATTTACTACTTTCGTATATGGCGCGAAAACGAGACGTAAACGAACACTACAGTTTGTTCCATGACGAATGTTTCGTTTCTTCCATGGATTTGTATTGTGTCCCACCACTCCCACCCGCCGCAGCCAATGATGTCGTAGACGGATCGTGTGGTAAACGTACTGCATGTTCATCTTTCTCTATCGCTGTGTCCCGGTTCGTTCCTGGATGGTCATTTTTTTATTGAGTTTATAATATTTTAGTTTTTAGGGACAACGCAATGGTAAGTTTTTCTCGTTTAATTATCTGTTTTCCGTTTCGATTCGTTATTAAAACGCGTTTAAAGTTTAAGCCGAGTATTTGTACGTGTTCGTGAGTTGTGTGATAGTGCGTGCACGTATTCTACTGCAAGACGTGTCGGCCCATGTGGATTCTAGAAATTATATTTTTACAAATTACTTTACTTCGTCGTTTGTATTAATCCTTCATAGTATATTCGTGTACCTTTTTTGAACGCCTAATTTCCGAATACGATTTATTAATCAGTCAAAAGTTATTTGTTGAAAATTGCAAAATTTCAAACATAACCTCACTTTGGCAATAAGGCCGTGTTTTCACTACTTTCAATATATCGTAACCGAGAAACCGTACGACAAATTCTCTTGTGATTTGATTTCTCATTACTTAAAACGGATTCTCATTTCTTTAGTTCATTAGGAATATTGTTTGTTCTTCTGTTGGAAGTTTTTATGAAATAATGTTTATCGATCATCCTTTTGAATATTTTCGATAGTTTTTAAAACTTTATTGTGACTGAAGGTACTCATAAATATTATATAAATTATCCACGAATTAATATTAATATTTAATGTTCACAGGCTTTATCTACAGCTCGGCCGTTAGTTTCTGTATACAGTGAAAAAAATGAAGAGACAGGAGAAACTGTTGCTCTTGCAACAATTTTCAAAGCGCCCATCAGACCAGATGTTGTTAGCTTTGTTCACGACAATGTCTCAAAAAACAGCAGACAACCTTATGCAGTCAGCAAATTAGCTGGTAAGTTTTTGAAATTGTGTTCGGTGTGATGAATATCTTAGTTTTAGTTTACCTCATTTATTAAATTTTAATTAAATACTTTTAGGTCATCAAACTAGTGCTGAATCATGGGGTACTGGCCGTGCTGTTGCTCGTATTCCTCGTGTTCGTGGTGGTGGTACTCATCGCAGTGGTCAAGGAGCTTTCGGTAACATGTGTCGTGGTGGACGAATGTTTGCCCCAACACGTGTATGGCGCCGTTGGCATAGGAAAATTAATGTTACACAAAAGCGTTATGCTACAGTATCAGCCATTGCTGCTTCTGGTGTGCCTGCACTTGTTATGTCCAAAGGTAATTTAATTTTAATTCATCGTAAATAGTGTGCACCTAAAATGTCCACATTTAAACTTAGTATTATTAGTTTTTCATGTTTTTAATGTGTGCTAAATTATAATAATTTCATCAGCGTACTCTGGTTAAATTTAATTGTTTCTAGAGTTCCAATGAAATTAGATACAATAATTGAGAATGTAGGCATATATTTTTTTTGTTTTTTAATTTAAATGTAAGTATTAGTTTCTTTAATTAAACATTTTTTTCATATTACTATAAATGATGACATTTGCATAGAGCACTGGGTTATGATTGCCTGTGATTACTTTACACGTTGACAAAGTCTGATAATTTGTTTTTAATTACTTTAAGATATTATTTTTTTTTCATATTAATATGGAATAAAACACTTGTTTTTCTTATGATGACTTTCTCTACAGAGCATTGGGTTATGATTGCCTATGATTACTTTACACGTTGACAAAATCTGATAATTTATTTTTAATTACTTTAAGATATTTATTTTTCATGTAAATATGGAATAAAACACTTTTTTTTTCTTATGATGACTTTCTCTACAGAGCATTGGGTTATGATTGCCTGTGATTACTTTACATGTTGACACTGTCTGATAATGATACAAAGAAATATCTATAGTTAAACACGAAAGTTATATATAGTTTTCTTAATTTAACAGTATTATAAATAACAATTAATATTATATAATGTATTCAATTATATATTCAGTAATATGTACATGTATTGCACATGGTTTAGTTAAGTTCATTTAAATTTATACTGAACCATTTGATCGTTTGGTGCATATATTAATTTTGTGCTTTCTAGGCGTTGCCTTGCTTTATATTGTTTTAGGAAGGCGGCAAGAGTATCAAACATGTTTCTAACCATACATTGTTTTAATTTTTATATCATAGTACTGTTATTTGCTTATGGTTTAGAATATATTATTATAGACTAGGGTACCTGTATAATAATTTTTATATTATTTATTCAACAAAACAATTATCTATTATTTATTAATTGGTCTCTAATAGATATAATTATGTGAATACTATAATTTGAAAAATTTCGTATACTTGCACATGGTATCGTTAAATACACATGTATTTGTACAAAACCATTTGATCGTTTGGTGCAAATATTAATTTTGTGCTTTCTAGGCGTTGCCTCACTTAATATTCATATTAGTGGTGGCGGCAAGAGTATCAAACATGTTACATCCAAAATAATGTTATTTGATTTTACCTCTACACTCCTCGCTACTCTTAAGCACAAAAGTGAATGTAATCCACTTGTATCTTATCGATGTTTTTACACGGCGTGGTTTTTATGAGATCATCAAATGTTGAGAATAACTAATCAGTGACACATTTAATTCAAAAATATTTACATAATCATTTCATTACCTATATTAATTCTTTAGAACTACTAATACTTGTATAAGTTATGTTAAGTCATTATTAATTTTAAAATGTTTGTCTGATGCATTAAATATAAGTTTTAAAATATATATTCACATTTTATTGTTTCATTTTAGGTCATTTGGTTCAGGAGGTCCCTGAATTCCCCTTGGTTGTTTCGGATAAAATTCAAGAATATACTAAGACCAAGCAAGCCACAATTTTCTTACATCGTATCAAGGCCTGGAAAGATATCCAAAAGGTTAAATCATTATTAATTATTTTTTTATTACTGCTATAATGTTTTCTATAAAATTTCTTATATTTTACTTACATAGGTTATCAAGTCCCGTCGTCTCCGAGCAGGAAAAGGAAAAATGCGTAATCGTCGTCATGTTCAACGTAGAGGTCCATTGATTGTTTACAGCAAAGATCAAGTATGATTTATAATTTAATACATATTAGTAAAAAAAAATTGCACTTTTATACTATCTAGTTATTCGATTGTATTTAGTAACTTTTTCATTTATTGTGCTACATAAAAATGGTCTGATCTTTCCCATTCTGCTTGTGCTTCTTTTGGGGACAAACTTTCCTAACAATTTTTTTTATATATATATAGCTATCTGATATTTTAATTATTTAAGTTTAAATTTGACAATTTTTAGTCATTATTTCATCCAGATATAGTTTTTATTTTTTCATTTTGATCAAAAATTCTAAAAATCCATTTATTTTTATTTCATTTGTGAAGTAACAGTATGTATACATGCTCATATCACATATCAATAATACTTAATTCAAATGTTACTGTGTGTAAAAATATATTATTTGTGGCATTCTGTAGTCATTTTAAGTTTTTTTTGAGATTCAAAAAATTAAACAAGGTTAATATTCATAAAATTAGTGCACAATTTCACACTTAAATTATTGATAAATCATTTTTATGAGTGGTCTTATTGTGCTAAAAAATCTCATTATTTCACAGTCGCAGCTATAATTAATTATTTATTTTCTGCATACTCCAAAATAATTACAAAATGATTTAATTTACATTTATTAAGTAGAGTCAAATTTAAAGTTCTATAGTAGCACATATAAATGTCCAACAATCATATTGATAATTTAATGAGATGTTACCGTACGTGTGCAAAATGAAATTTTTTATTCCAAGGCGTACTCGGGAAATGATTTTAAATATTTCTTTTGGGTTCCATTGAAATTGAACACACTAAGTTGATATCGATAAAACTAGTGCACAATTTCACACTTTAATTATTGATACTTAATATTTATGAGTGGTCTTATTGTGCTAAAAAATCTTATTATTTCACAGTCGCAGTTATAATTAATAATTTATTTTCTGCATACTCCAAAATAATAACAAAATTATAAAATATACATGCAAATTATCTTATATCTCATTCTACTAAGGTTTTTAATAAACTTAGAGTAATTTAATTTTTATTTAAAAATTTGAGTACAATACAAAGTTCTTGAGAAGCACATATAAATGTCCAACAATCATATTAATAATTCTATGAGATGTTACCGTACGTGTGCAAAATGAAAATTTTTATTTCAAGGCGTACTCGGGAAATAATTTTAGATATTTCTTTTGGGTTCCATTGAAATTGAACACAAGGTTGATATTGATTAAACTAGTGCACAATTTCACACTTTAATTATTGATACTTAATTTTTATGAGTGGTCTTATTGTGCTAAAAAATCTCATTATTTCACAGTCGCAGCTATAATTATTAATTTATCTTCTGCATACTCCAAAATAATTACAAACTATAGGTTATTACTTTCTAAGTATCAATTGTGGTTTATTATTTTTTTAAATATGCTTTATATGTCGTAAAATTTTAAGTATTATATAGCACATATAAATGTCCAACAATCATATTGATAATTTAATGAGATGTTACCGTACGTGTGCAAAATGAAATTTTTTATTCCAAGGCGTACTCGGGAAATGATTGTAGATATTTCTTTTGGGTTCCATTGAAATTGAACACAAGGTTGATATTGATAAAACTGGTGCACAATTTCACACTTTAATTATTGATACTTAATTTTTATGAGTGGTCTTATTGTGCTAAAAAATCTATTATTTCACAGTCGCAGCTATAATTTATAATTTATCTTCTGCATACTCCAAAATAATTACAAACTATAGGTTATCAATTTTGGTTTATAATTTTTTTAAATATGCTTTTTATGTAGTAAAATTTTCAAGTATTATAAAGCACATATAAATGTCCAACAATCATATTGATAATTTAATGAGATGTTACCGTACGTGTGCAAAATGAAATTTTTTATTCCAAGGCGTACTCGGGAAATGATTTTAAATATTTCTTTTGGGTTCCATTGAAATTGAACACACTAAGTTGATATCGATAAAACTAGTGCACAATTTCACACTTTAATTATTGATACTTAATATTTATGAGTGGTCTTATTGTGCTAAAAAATCTTATTATTTCACAGTCGCAGTTATAATTAATAATTTATTTTCTGCATACTCCAAAATAATAACAAAATTATAAAATATATATGAAAATTATTTTAAATCTCATTCTAACTAGGTTTTTTTCATAAACTATATGTAATTAAATTTTTATTTAAAAATTCGTGTACAATACAAAGTTCTTGAGAAGCACATATAAATGTCCAACAATCATATTAATAATTTGATGAGATGTTACCGTACGTGTGCAAAATGAAAATTTTTATTTCAAGGCGTACTCGGGAAATTATTTTAGATATTTCTTTTGGGTTCCATTGAAATTGAACACTAGGTTGATATTGATAAGACTAGTGCACAATTTCACACTTTAATTATTGATACTTAATTTTTATGAGTGGTCTTATTGTGCTAAAAAATCTCATTATTTCACAGTCGCAGCTATAATTAATAATTTATTTTCTGCATACTCCAAAATAATTACAAACTACAGGTCATCACTTTCTAAGTATCAATTGTGGTTTATTATTTTTTGTGTATGATTGAGTTCATATCATTTGTTAATGATTGTAGATATTTCTTTTGGGTTCCATTGAAATTATACATTATTAGTGAATGTCATAAGATTAAACATTTCATATTTAAAAAAAGAAATTTATGAGAAGTGAAGGGAATTGTCAATATATTTTAAGCTTATGTATATTTATAGTAAAAAAATATATGCAAATGTACATTTTATGAACACAATATCACAGTTATAACATTTTTTAATGTTTAACAAGTGGTTTTTTTGTGCCTTTATTTTAATAAATTGTCTCACAGTCGCCACTGTATTTACAATTTATATTGATGGCATACTCCAAAACAATTACAAATACTCTTGCACAACATATATATTTCTTATATTTTAACATGTAATATTTTAATTTTTAATTAGGGTTTAAAAAAGGCTTTCCGTAACATCCCTGGAGTAGATTTAATCAACATCAGGAAATTGAACTTGTTGCATTTGGCTCCTGGTGGTCATGTAGGACGTTTCATTATTTGGACTCAATCCGCTTTCCAAAAGTTGGATGATCTTTATGGTACATGGGACAAGAAGGCAACTTTGAAGAGCGGTTACAATTTACCATTCCCCAAGATGTCAAATACTGATTTGACTAGGATTTTCAAATCTGATGAACTTAAGAAGTACTTGCCACCTCCAAGGTAAGATTGCTTCTAGATTATTTTATTTTATGTATTGCCTTATTACTCTAAAATGATAATATTTAGGATAGTAAGATTAGTTTTGATTCCGTTTACTATGCAATTTGTATATTTACTCTTAACTTAAATATGATGAAAGAATACTTGGTCCGTGTTATTGATATTATATGAAAACATCCAAGTTTTATACAATTTCTGATTTAACATAATTTTATTGATAGTTTCTAACATTAATATGATGAAAGAATACTTGGTCCGTGTTATTGATATTATATGAAAATATCCAAGTTTTATACAATTTCTGACTTAACATAATTTTATTGGTAGTTTCTAACATTAATATGATGAAAGAATACTTGGTCCGTGTTATTGATATTATATGAAAATATCCAAGTTTTATACACTTTCTGATTTAACATTGTTTTATTGGCAGTTTTTAACATAAATAAAATGAAAAAATTCTTTGTTTCTATTATTAATATTGTAGTTGGTAATATTCAGGTTTATTTTAAAATGATTGATTTATTGTTGTTTTATAAATAATCAATCTTAATGTGATAAGAATAATGCTTGGTCCATGTTCTTGATATTGTATGATAATACTCAAGTTTTTTTATCTTCTGATAACCTACCTTAGGTATTACAATTTAAATTTAATAAAATATTTTAAAAAGTAATTGGATGTGATGAATATTAAAGACTTGGTCCGTGTAATTGATGTTGAATGATAATAAATGTCTATTAATGTTTCTGATCCAATGTAATTTTATAAGATTCAAGATACAATAATAATAATAATGTTATAATATTTAAGCTACTGAAACAAATATGCTAGTTGGCAATGGTCTAATTTGTATTATAATAATTTTATGTTAATACACTTGATTTAATAATATTATTAGTATATTAGTTAAATTATTTAACTAATATACTAATGTATATTGGTTTAATTTGGATATGATGAATACAATTATGTATTGAATACTTCTATGATCACTATAAAAAAATGCTTTGTTTTAATTTCTGATCCGATAATTCTTGTTGTATTAACTTATGATTTGTAGTTATATTTTGTCTCTGTTATCATACTCTAACTGCGCCAGAAGGTCTTATTGTATTTTGTTTAACTATCAATTCTATAATCAGTATGTTGAATTGTTTTTATGATCAGAATCATATTTTGAATTATTTTCCAATTTTTTGGTGTTGCCATCATTATATCTTTCCCTAAATTGCGCTTTGTTTGAAAAGCTCACCTTTTGTATCTCATGGATAGCATTTTATTTAAATTAATAGTTGATTAAACTATCGACTTTAATTATTTAAAGTAAAACAACTATGAAAAGAAAATTGATCTTATAAAATTATAATATCTATATTTACTTAAATATTTAAATAATTATACTAATATACATTGTTTTAATTTGGATATGATGAATACTCTGTATTGAAAACTTCTATGATCACTATAAAAAAATGCTTTGTTTTAATTTCTGATCCGATAATTCTTGTTTTATTAACTTATGATTAATAGTTTTATTTTGTCTCTGTTATCATACTTCAACTGCGCCAGAGGGTCATGTATTTCTTTAAACTAGCAATTTTATAATCATTATGTTGGTGCCTTCGTACCAAAAAATTATAATTACCACCTTCGTAATATCTTGCCCTAAATTGCACTTTTTTTGAAAAGCTCATCTTATGTATCTCATGGCTAGCATTTTATTTAAATTAAAATAACTAAGAAAAGAAAATTGATCTTAAAAGATTAAATGCTTTAATTTTGCTTTATTTATTTTTATTGTACCCATGTTTAAAAACATGAATTTCAACTGTTGGAAATGACGAAAACAATTTTCTTGATAAATTATGATATTTAAAAAATATGCTTTGTTTTAATTCCTGATCCAACATAAAATATTTTCGTTTTTGAAATTAGTTATAAATCTGTTTAGATAATATAAAGTTATTAATTGATAATTATATTAATTTTCAGGACTGGAACGATACGCCGTACTCGTAAGTTGAACCCATTGAAACATGTACGTACCATGCTTAGATTGAATCCTTACATCGCGGTTCAAAAGCGTGTTGCAAGCAATGAAAACAAATTAAGAACATTAGCTCGTGAGACCTACTTGGCCAAAAAAGAGGGCGTAAGTTTTATTATTTTTAATATATAATGGAACAATATTAATTTTTTATAATTTTATAGAAACCAACCACTGAAAAGGGTGAAAAGGTGTTGAAGCGTTTTATCAATGAGAAGAAAATGTTGCGCGCTGCTAAACTCAAGGCCAAGAAAGTAATTGCTGTTAAAGGTTTACGTGACATTCATGAAAAGAAATTGGAAGCATATAAAAAGCGACTTGCTGCACGCGGTGGTGCTCCACCAACCAAAAAGTGCAAGAAACAATTGCCTAAGCCAAAACCTAAAGTTGACAAGGCTAAGAAACCTGCACCTGCTGCTAAAGCAGTACCTAAAGCAAAATCTACTGGTAAAGCTAAGGCATGATTGGACTAATAAACAAAATTATTATAAAAAGCTATTGTTTTTATTTTTGTAACCTTTTCCTTAAAAATTGTTATAATTTAATATTTATTTTATATGATAACATTTGTATAAAAAAAAAAATCTGAACTATATTCAAAGTGCTTGAATTATTTGAAGTGAACGTAAACATAAATTAGTTTACCTGACATCTGTTTGTGTATTTTACCATTACATTTGTATTTCCATAATACAAAAACATTAAAAAATCAATTAATGTATAATTTATAAATCTGATCATTATTAATTTAATGATTTTATCTTTCAGCATAAAACAATCCTAAATCTGTAAAATAGACAAACAAATTCCAATCCAGTAACCACCAGTATCAGCATCTTCAACCAATTAAAAATATTCAACCTTGTCATTGCTTTGAAATTCAGACCTAAAATGTGTTATTTATTATCTTGTATTGGTGTTAATAATACAATCATAAAATTCATACCACTGAACAAAACACAGAATATATATTTCGAAATATGAATCCAAGTGTGAAAAACTAATGTGAACCTTGAGAATTTAGATTTGGGTTGAACTCATGTGTATTATAACATCCAACGAAAAATTAAAACGTAAATATTAATATTTTAACATACATGTTTTGTTACATTTATACATAAATAAAAAATAGAAAATAAATAAATAAAGTAATTATTTTAATACAAACTATTAAATATATTTAAACAATAACAAAATAGAGGTCTTGCCTAGAGTATTATAAAGACAACAAAACTTTTTTGCCTATACTTATATTTTATTATTGTTTAAATATTATATTTGATAGTTTGTATTAATATAATTTTATATATTTAATAATATTTTGTTATTACATTATTCATTTCGTTCAATGATATATATTTTTTCTCTATCTATTGGGTATTAAATATGAATTGAGATAAATTAAGACAATTATCAAATGAATCATAAAAATTTACTTTATATTATGACAAAAATAAATCTATCTTTATGTAGGTACTATAAAATTGGAGGAATTGTAATCTGACATCGATAATAATTGATAGTTTATGTTTACTACCTTGCAGCTATGTGTCGCCATGACAACTTACTCATACATTTATAACCATAAACATTGTGGCCATTAAATTTTAGTTATTTGTACTCGTGATCGTCGACTATGGAAAATTATAAAATCCTAGAAAGGATTGGAGAAGGAACACACGGACAAGTGGTACAGGCGTTGGAACGGTCTTCCGGTAAAATAGTTGCTATAAAGTGTGTTCGTTCGTTGGATAAAGCGTCCAAGAATTTACTGCGTGAAATTGAATCTCTTAAAACGTTGGATTCCAACTATGTGTGTGTTACCATTGTGAAATATCTTATCGGCTATTTTTTTTTTTATTATGAGGTAGCTTTTTGTATATCGTTTCAGGTCGTGAAGCTGTTGGACCAATTTTGTCACAGTTTTAGCTTCTATTTGGTACTGGAATATGTGGTATCTGGTTTGCCAGAAATGTTGTATGATGAGGGCATCGTATTGAATGATTCTCATCTGAAAACTTATGCTCGAATGCTCCTCAACGGAGTTGTGCACATGCACGCAACGAACATCATGCATAGAGTGTGTGATTGCACTACAATGTTTATATATATTTATATCCCTGTGTGATGGCACTTATCATGTTTAGGATCTGAAACCAGCGAATTTGCTAATTAGTTCAGAGGGAGTGTTGAAAATAGCGGACTTCAGTTTGAGCCGTCTCCTATTAACTAGTAACGGTGAACAATCTTGTGAGGAGAGTCCATGTTACACCGGACAAGTGGCCACGCGTCGATACCGCGCGCCCGAACTCTTGTTTGGCTCTGTTCATTACAACCAATCTATCGATCTGTGGTCTGTCGGTTGCATATTGGCAGAAATGCAAACAAAAAGCCCTTTATTTGCGGTCAGTCGAATTCCACTTGGCTCATTAACATTCTCTGTATAAAAAGTTAAATCCGTTTGACGATTTTATCGTCTGGAACATTTTTGTACAATTAATAATTGCCCCCGGTGTTTCTAATTAATGTCTATTACAACTTTAGGGCGATTCTGACATGGAACAAATAGCCATAGTCGTACATTATCTGGGAACGCCAACAGACGAAACGTGGCCAAATAGGAATGCAATGCCAGATTACAACAAACTAAAGTTCACACATTGTGACCCAGTGCCAATAAACGTATTGTTGTCCGATATTGATGAGCTGTTAGTGGATTTAATAGGCAAATTAATCTTGTATGATGCTGACAAAAGACTAGATGCAAAAGAAGTGAGTTTTTTACTAAACTTGGTGAATTGTTCTGTGTGACAGACTATTCAACAATTTGTTAAAGATTGTTTCTTCAAATTTGAAAATAAATCCTAGTATCTTTTTTTGTTTTTCCGGTACATTTTAATTTGTTTAGTTAAATCCGAAAGTTAAAATCAAACACTAATGTGCTATTAAAAATAATTATTTTCAGGCGTTATTACATCCTTATTTTTTTAATGAACCATTGCCGTGCTTAGAACATAAGATGCCCAGACCACCAAAGAATCACAGGCAGAAACTTGTACCCAAACCAACAGAAGTAGTTGAAAGTATTGAAAAAAATTTTTCTCAACTATATCAAATACTGGACGAAACGTGAGAATCGAGGAGAATAGGTATTACATTATTCTGTGCATCTACACTGTGACGTATAGAGTATATTTATATGTGAAAAAAAAAAACATTTTTCAGTGTAAGAAAGTATAATTATTTATTACATATTATTAGAAAAATAAATGCACATTTTATACTCAGATATGAATCAAAAATTTAGAAAACTAAAAATAATAAGGTTAATAAATAAATAAACACTCTTAAAACAATATATATTTTAAAATTGATCGAAATCTATTGAAATTACCATTAACATAATTGTTATTTAATAATAATAGGACACCATTTATTTGTGAGTGCAGTTTTTTTTTCTTTTGATTTTACTTCATTATAAAAAAAAAATCTTGGTTAATTATAATAAACTAATATAATAAATAAATAAATAAAAATAAATAGTCAGAAAGATATTTAATCTTTTTAATAAATGTAGACTTTCACTTGAAATACCAGATTAAATTGGTGTAACATTCCAGATTTTTGTATTGCAGTCTTGTCCGACCGACACGATAGTTTCGTCGTCTAACCACAACACACGTGTAATTTGACTTTGTGGATGAGCATCTATAATGAAAAGAAAAAAATAATAACAACAATAATTTCAATGGCCCGTGTAAATTAAGTTTATTTGAGTACTGACTTTTAATTATTGTATGTTTGTTTGGTGAAGTAACACTCCATACGATGATTGTAGTGTCTAAACTTCCACTGGCTACTTGTTTAGAGTTTGGCGACCAGGCCACACAATTAACACGTGCATTATGGAAGCCCCAATCTTGTTTGTGCGCCAACTGAAAAAGAGAATAAAATGAGGAAAAGAAACTTTTATATTTCCAAAACAGTGCTTCTTACCGACTATCCGATTACAGAGTAAGCAATAAACAAAAGAAATGAGCAGGTTTCTTTAAGAGGTATAAACATTTTCTAGGCAATTAAACTTTACTCACATTAAATTCTGGTACTTTGTATAAAATGACTTTACGGTTGGCATCACTTGCTACTAAGTACTCGCCATCAGGTGAGAAAGAACAGTCTGTGATTGGTCCCAAATGATCGCAATCGGCTGCATGTTCCAAAACATTAGTGGAGCCGTTGAACTTGTACACATGTACCTTGATTTAAAATGTTATAATTAAATTATTATAGTCTGGAAGTATTGAAGTTCAATGTTAAATACACTAACTTTATTATCCAAAGCGGCTCCAACTGCAACATAACTGGCATCTGGGCTGACGGCTACAGCAGAAGGTTCATAATCCACAGGTAAATTAAATACTTTCTTTTCATTCTTTAATATAATAATCTAGAAAGAAAAAAAATTGTTTACTTATAGAAAATACCAATAAATTACGGTCTATATTAATTTTAACCTCTTTGATTGTAGCCGTGACTAGCACATTACTATTGAAATCCATTCCTCGGGGTTGAGCATTTAGTTTGACTTGTAAGTCTGTGTATGAATTGGTTTTGACATCTACTTGTCTAAGGCTATCGTCTATTCCACAAGTATATAAATAGTCATCATCTAGCTTCATACCATTTATTTGATTTCCGTGACCGGCGCCTTTTACTCTGTCGTTTTCACCTAATTATAAAATAATGTAAGTCTATTTTTTCTATGATAATTATTAATAATACAATTACCATTTGCAGCATTCCAATTAGTAATGTTGCCATCATGAGATCCAGTATAAATTGTGTTACGGTCTGGACTTAATGCTAATACCGTGATTGGTTTATTGTGACCCTAAATGGAATAAAATTTTATTAAAATGTGATTTTATTTTAAACCGCCATTAAATTATAAGTTTACATTGCATTTTTACATAAAATATTTCCAAGCAAATAAATGTATTCTCATATACATATCTCGAGAAATGAAATAAAATAATTATACTTTCAAGATAGACAATTAAAATTAAAAATATAAAATTAATCGTTAACTTTTGAGCCATTTAAGTTAAGACCAACCAATGTCTTAAATTTATAGTTAAAAATACAGATTATATTTTATATTCTTTGAAATTAATTAATATCTTGGTTAAATTATATATTTTATAAATATAATTATCATAATTATATATTTTATCATTAGTTTTTTTTTTTTTTATGAAGTATTATAAATTTAAAATTAATTAGATTTATCAGTTATATTATTGTCAAATTATAAATATAAAATATACAAAATACATAATACTAGATAAACATGATATGGAAAATGATTTTGCAGCACAGCAGTTAGGAACTCCTGAATTAAATATTAACATCAGATTTTTTTTAAATTACCAACCTTGATGACTCGTATAGGTTTCTCGGGATTGTTGACATCCAAATAAGTAATAAAGCCATTTAGAGAGACTGTTAATAAATATTTTCCTTGCCATAAACAGGACACCTAATAAAAATTAAAAATTAAAAATAATGATTATTTTAATAATTTAGAAAGAAAAAAAGTAACAAACCTGTTGATCTTCTACTTGATTTCCAATCACAAATTCACTTACAACAGACTTTGTTTCTACATCCCACAATTTACATGTTTTATCACCAGATGATGTTAATAATTGTGTACTGTCTGCACTCCAAGCAACCTACAGTTGAAATTATACATTAGAAAATATAATGGTTTGAATAGTTGACCAAATAATATATTGCCTTACTCCATAGACTCCTCCTTTGTGTGCTGGACTGCCAATTTCGGATACAAGATCAGCGTTAATACCATCATATAAGAATACTTTACCATCAAAACCTGCCGATGCAAATAAATTAGCATTTGGTGAGAAACGTACTGCCTGAACAAATCTCGAGTGTTCCTAAAAAATGATCAGATATTATTAAATTAAAATTATAAGAAAAAAACAAACAAAATAAGATTAAATTTAATTGATTATTAATAGAATTTACTTGTTTAGTCATCTTGAACTTAAATGGCGGTCCTTCAAAAACACCAACAGTATTGTCTTCACTTCCAGTCACTATTCTAAACGGACGACAAGGACGGAAATCACATGAATTAATAGGTTTTGATTGACCTGATATTTCACCAACTGAAGTACCAGTTTCTGACATAAACACATGACCAAATCTATAAACATTTGAGATTTAAAATATATTGTAAATTCGTATAGTCAAACATAGAAAAAAATATTGCTATGAAGTACCTTTCTCGACCTTCGCCCACAACGACCATACGTTGGTTATCTGGGGACCAAGAAATGTCTTTGATCGGACCGCCAATAGGATGGAACTCGTTTTTCAGTATGTGTTCTTTATTCACAGTATCCCATATCCTAATCTTGCCCGATTGATCTACAATATCATTAAATTATTAGTATGTCTGATGAGTTTATATTTCACAGCAATCATACCTCCAGATGCTATGTAAAATCCACTAGGAGAATACTTTGCTACGTTGACAGCACAAGAATGTTCAGTGTAAATATCTGAAATCGCTGGGTTCTGAACAAAAATATGAAACAAACAAACACAAATCAGTTATCAGACGGCGACAGACAGAGTTATTCATGATGCAAGCTATGAACTCACCTCTATGTCACGTATAATGACACTGTTTCCATTTGTGTACAGGAAGTTTTTTCCTTTGGGATCATCGCCCAACACGATCGGTTGCCCTCTTTGCGTGCGCGGTAGTGTCGAGTATATGTACTCTGAAATAAAAGCAATAGAATTTTGGTACATTTCGGGAGACCGTCAAAATCAAAAATCATTAAAGATGACTCACTGTTTGAATAGGACATGGTGTTCATAAACCGATACTGTAATGAGGAGTCGAAGACGAGCAAACGTTTTTGGACGATAAGTTCGATGAGAGAAAATGATTTAAACGTACGAGGAAAAAAAACCAAAAGGAGAACCGCAATGACGGTAGGAAAATATTTGAGAGACGGACGTGTTTAGGTATTTATTTTTTTTTTTATAAATATGTATTTTACTTTTTTTTTCTAATGAGAAGAAACCCGATACGTCTGAACGCTGCTGATAAGCGTATTATCGCAGATAATATGGTCGCGTTGACCAGGATTACCATATAAGGAAAAGCAAATCTCGTGCTGATTAATCGGTCACGAAGTAGAGTTTTTGCAACGCGTCAGACGACGAACGTACGACTATGGACGTCGTGACCGGCGGCATAAAAGACGACTGCTGCTTAGTGCTTGTCGTGAAAGTCCTTAATGGACGTGCCATTTTTCACCGTGGTCGGAAAGTACACTTTTTCCTTAATCCGACCGTTATCCCTACTATCAAATTTATTTCCTTATCACTCGTTGTTATCGCCGTTCGAAGCATGACGTTATTGTTATGGAAATAAACATTAATTCGTCATGGTTTTAACTTTTACACAAGATCAAAACGCATCGAAAATCTGTTCTATAACGTTGTTTTTGAGGGCGTGTTCGTCACGACCACTGACCGCGGAGTTCATTAATCCATTCTGTTGTTCTGAGCAAAATCTGTGAGTTTTGGCCAACCGACGACGTCCAGACCTCAATTATTCATTATGTTTGGTCGAAATCCCCGATCGCATTCGAAAACCACGTATTCCTATATAATCGATGAATGTGTCCAATTTAACAGCACGTCGAATTTATCAATATATAAGAACGTATGATATCCCGTTGCGATTATAAAACCAGAACGGCAATTCATTTTTTTTAATAATATACATATAGATGTGTAATTACGTTTAATGACACGTAAATAAAACTCTAGGCGACCACGCGACGGAATATTTAATATAAATATCGTCACTAATGTCCTTACTAATAACACCATAATGTATCGTAATTATTCAATAGTTTTAGACCAAAATGTCGTTCTATAATAATGTTTGCAGATGTTGACGATAATGGAGGAACTGAGGAAGGTTAGGTTAAATTATTTAACATGGGAATATTGCTTAGAAATATGTACTGGTTGTAAAATGTAAAAACGAGGCATTATACGGTATATTATTATTTGGAGGGGAACACAAGTCTCTTAACTTCTGATCAAACTTTAATGTCCCACACTTAACTTTTTTCCTGTAATGTGTCCTAATAGGACACGAGGACTCTTAAAATTTAACATAAATTATAGTGCCCATTAAATCATAGGGGGTAGCGACCTCTAACCTACATTTTTTCATGAGGTAGCAAAATCATATTTTTACCACCCCATTAAACAATCGTGATTTTTGCACCAGGAACTTTTAAAAATCGAAAAGATCAGTTATTAGTAGGCACCTCACTATAATGACACAAGATACAACCTCTATTTTTCTTATTGCTATCGTAATAACTCGTAAACATCTCCATTTTTATAAAAAAATATCCGTTAATCAAATTAAATTAAAAATACGTGCCTGTTAATTTTTTTAATTTTGTTATATCATTATTAATTATTTATCTACAACTAGTACCCATAATTAACAGTTACAACTTAATAATTGTGTCTTGTTAGTATCTTATTAAATAATATAAAAACTATTTAATGATATCTATGTATATATTATAATATTATATACGTTATTAATTTAGAAGTGTTGAGTTAAACTGTTGAAAAACAAATCAAATATGTAAAAAATTAAAAAAACCTTTATAATCAAAACATATACCTAGTTAATACCATATGGCATATAAACTGGTTAATACTTAATAGCTAATTATAATATAGCATTTGGAAAATTAAATGTAAAAATACAAAGTATATTATAATTATTAATTTAAAATATCAAACATGTTTAACATTTTAGGAACATAAATTTACAAGTTGTGCTTTAATTATATTTGAATTATTTTATTCAGTCGATTAATATCATTTAATTTTTGAAATACTTTCTATGATTAATATTCAATAGCTGTACATTTTGGTTCTGAATGAATCTAAAGTGGAGTACTTTTATATTCATGTATTTCATTTATTCATGTAGTACCAGTAGTAGTACCAGTATGTAGTTGATCCATAATCTCAAATTCCTTAAAAATTATATAGATCAATATCACATTGAAGAGATTTTGAACTTTCAACTTTAAAAATTGACCAAAATACTCTTTTGCTTTTCAAAAAATAATTTTATTAAAAATATACCATTTTCAACGATTATTAATTTTACAAATAAACAGGCGTTTTAATTTTCAAACAATACTTATCACTTTTGAGACTCAGAATACAATTTTTGAAATGTAAATTAATAACTAGAACATGCTTTTTAACAAACAACTTTCTAACACCAACACTTACTCATTTGAATAATTTGTTCAAAATAATTTAATATTTTTCATACAATTCAATTTGAATATTACTTATAAACAAAAAGTATTTTTTACAAATAATGATCATTTTGGTTTCAAGATTAAAATGTAAAAAACAAAATGTTTTAAATAAATGTTTTTTTCACAGATTGAAAATAAAGTAGAAAATTTGGTTCCATATTTATTTTTTCAGATACAGTTCAAACAACTTATTAGGTTGATGTATCACAATAAAAATACAAATTTTATTCCAATAGTGTACCATTAATGGTATTTTTATTTAACAAAAGTATATTGCTAAATAATATGATAAATTGTTAATTCGAATACTACAAAATGTATAATAAATAATAATTATTCTTAATCAGTGCTATTACATCATTTTAATGAATTATGGTGATATTTATTTATAAAGATCATTATAGGTCAATAGTAAACATTTATCTACCAAAATATAATTACCCAAGATGACTAATATTGAACAATAGCTAACATCAGATACATAATACTTAGATAGGCATATAAAGCGATAGTAATTATTTTCTTAGTAGACTGTAATCGAACACCTGATTTTGATAATAGTATTGTAAAACTTATGCTATGAATTGTAATATTTAACGGAAGCACTTGATAGTAATAAAATACATACATCCAATAAAAAATACTCTCTCACGCCCAAAATATAAAGTTTGAATAATTGCAAAATGACATAAATACCAATTTAAAAATGAATTGTACTTAAATGTAACATGGAAATAATACAATAGTTATGATGGAAACATATTTTTTATATAAAAACAAATTTAAATAATAAAATCAGCCTGATAAAATTTGAAAAACATTTCTCGATTAACCTAATATAATGATGGGTGTTTCTTGATTAAATAGTTACTAATAAATACATTACTAAGGTAATTCCAATGAGTAAATTAAAAACATACTAACATCAAATGAGATTTTAAAGTCCTTTATTGCAATACACTATAGCTGGTGGGTTTTTGCAATTGCTAACAATATCACGATATGCATCATTGTCGAATTTCTCCAGTGTACTCAATTTTATGGGGCTAAAATAAGACAAGTGGTCAGACATAAATAACATTAAATATTTAAATAATATACCTGAACTGAGGGAATAGAGCACATGCAGTTGGCACCATACCAATTAGACTGAAAATAAAACATATAAATAAAAAATCATTTTGTCATGACTGTAGTAGTATAAATGTACATAATTATTTTGGCGAAAATATTCATTAAAAGTTAACAAGCATAAAATTTGATGGATTTATTAATGATTTAAAAACAAAATACATACAAAACACCAACAGCAAGTGTTTGAAATGGTGCATGAATCCATGTACTTCGCTTAAACCAAGCGCTATTATTTTCGATTTTTTCCATTACAACAGGCAACAATACTACATTTAACAATAAAAGAAATTTAATTAAAATTGGCTACAGTAATAAACACATTTATTTGCATAAAATGTTTTTGTAAAATTACCCATTCCTGGTGCACACATAACGATTCTTGATAAAACTACTTGAGATATTCCTATAGCAGCAGCTAACTGAAATCAAATCATAATCAAATTTTATTGCTATAAATAATATGCTTCCCAGACCACAATATACCTTAGAACATCCAACTCTATTTTTATCGGCATCAAAAACATCCACACCTTTCAATAATTCGTTTTGACGCATCAATGGTATGTTAACACAATTTGCTGCTGCTACAGCGGCAAATGGAACATATCTCTAAAGTTTTATGAATTAGGATCATTTTAACATTTCTACAAAATGCTTTCCATTTACTTGAAAAAACACTGATGCATGTTTTGACAAATACTGTTTAAACTTTATAGATGTCACACAAGCTGCTATTGTTGCTGAACCATAAGCACCGGCCATTTGATTTTGACTGAGTGGAGAGTTGGCATTACGATTTGTGTAATTCACTAAAGCGTTGAATGACTGATTAATCCATTGCCAAAACACCACTGCAGGTACAGTCCTTAAGAAGCAATAAAATTCAAAATCAATTTTGAGTATAACTATGCTATTTTTATAGTCAAAATATACTTGTAAAATGACAACATTGCTCCAGTAATAGCCATACCCCCAGGGACTTGGAAGCACATTCGGCCGAAAACATTTTGCTTTTGTCCAGTATCTGGATGAAATGAACTTTCATATATCTGTTTAGCAGCTAATAATTGTTCAGTAGTTGTTCCGGGCGGTAGTGTACCATTTCTGTATACAAAATTCATACAAGTTTTTTTTTTAGAATAAAATTTTAATTTATCATTAAAACCAATACTTACAGATATGAAGTACGTAAAGATTTTGCTTCTTCCAAGTCTTGATCAGATTTTAAACATAACATAGGGTTTGTTGCCCAAAAAAAGTATTGCCACCGGCCAACATAAGTACTTTGATCCCAAGGGCAATTTTCCATTTTAAATTCTGAGCTCATGGTTATTTACACTGCCTTAAAAATTTAAATACATTCAAAATTATTTGGCTGAACTAAATCAGAATAAATATGTAAAATAAAATCAAGTACTATATTATAAAACTCGTTCAGATAGGTAAACTACAACATTGATTAACAATTGGAAATGTTTCAGATATAAGTGAACTTAAACCAGTTAACTAAATCACGGACATTGTTAAAATATCAATAACCAACAAAGCACATCAAAGTTATAACGGAAAATAAGAAGACTGGATAACAAATGTCCTAGTGATATATTATTTCATAAGACAGGCATTCGACTACTAAATAATTTAACCAATCGACCTCTCAAAGGATGTATATGCTCCATTTTAATAACAATAGCAATGACCTAAATGATAAAATAATCATTAAAAATGACGTTTTAGACTTTCGATTAATTTGTTTTTTTTGCTACCGGCTTTTATCGGCGGCGTCAATAACTATAGGAACAATACAATAGCGTGGTAGTGATTGGTCGCAATTTCACAACAATACGTTCGCACATACCGTTTTTACCTCGATTACAAATTATTATTTTGGTTTCTCGGCGGCGGTTGCTGAACTCAGATTTTCAAGTCAGACGCGCACACGCACGCGCGCCGGTTAGGAACGGAAATTATTCACTTTTCGGCCATCACTCGAGGGTATTTATAGGTTTTATTTAAACAAACGGGTGACGATCGTATCTTATGAAACTACTTACGTGTAATGATATTATTATATCGTTATCGTACACTGGTCTGTAAATTTTACATAATGTTGTGTCTCGAGTGTAAAAAATGTATTGATATAGCATGTTTGTTTATACACACGCACGGTGTGCCGCCACGGTCATGGAAAACATTGATAAAAATTGATTTCATGGCGGAATAAATACTCAAGAATCGGCTTGCCGGCTATTGCCTCGGAAGATGATTATTCTTCAAATAAGTCTACCCGACGAATAAATAATCTGTAACGAATTGTTGGGCGATTTAAATGAAAACCGGTAAGTAACAGGCGATTTTTGCCCCTAAAATGTTTATGATTTTCATATTTGTATTATTTTAATAACTTCGATCTGATGTTAGGGATTCACGTTAATGATCGGTGGAAAATAATTTCCAATAATAATATTTTTGTACACATTATCTAACATACTATGGGGCATTTATAATTCCATTTTAATTTTATACGATATGTTTAATCTATAAAAAGTAGTGCGGCCCACTTTTATATATACATATTTTATAATTAGTGACACACCGTAGTCCGTGATTCCTGCTTTACTATATACGAATAAACATTGTAGCTAAATAGTTATGTATATAAATATAGACTAGTGACTACTCTTTATTAAACAAAAGATAACGTACCTTACGAATATCAATTCCGTTTATTATTACATCAAAATTATTCAACATCATGTCGTGTTTACCGGGATAATACGTTAAAACTTGATTACATTTTATTTCTGTTTTGTCCGTATTAAAAATTAAAAAAAAAACATGTTACTTTTTGTAGCATAATTGATTCTATATTTATACTTGAAAATATTTATAAAACCGACGATAAATTTATAAAAAAACGAGTGTTTACTAAATTAATATGTAACAAAATAAAACCACCAATTAATTTGTAGATGGTAAAAATTTTAAGCTTTGAGTCTTCATAATAAGTTCATATGGGCGCATTTTGAAGTTTCATACCGGGCACAATATTTGGTTACTACGGTACTGGTTATTAGGGAAAACCAATCTGAAAAATTATTTTTCCCCAAACCAGAAAACAATTTTTCATATCGTAAAACCATTTAAATATAAATTCTATAATTTAGGAAGCCCATACTGGTGCACTAAGCTCCATTTGTATACATAACCCTCTGATTAGGATAATTTTATTTATCTAATTAATTTTAATTGAGTATAATCTTCTAGGCATTTAACTTATTTCTTTGGAAGTTTTCAACATAGAACTTGGTGTAACATCGTCGTCATGCAAAAAACGAACAAGTGTATATTTTTAGTTTCCGGTAATATCAATTTTAGTTTTAAATACACATTTTACAATACATTTTACATCCTTTTTTTATTAAACTCTACATCTTAAAAACCATGATGATACAGATGATATGTTTAATATTTTTTTTCCATTTCTTTTGTTTAAATCTTAATTTAAAAAAGTTCAACTTTTTATATGGGCTGATAAAGATGACTTGAGTGACATTTTAAGCACTTGGTCATAGTTTTACATATTAGAATATCATTACCTACTTTTTTCAATTTCAATATAAATCAATATAAATAATTATAATGTATTATAAAATGTATATTGTTCATTATCATAATATAATTAACAAATATTTACAAGTTAAAAAAATATTACATATATAGTACTATAATAATATATTATATAATATTATAGTATACTACACATTCATAGTGTCATTCACAACGTCAAAGTGAATGTCATTTATATTTAAATATTATATAAAATATTAAAGAGGTAAAAAAACACCAGATAGTCTAGATGATTTTTACCTCATATTTTAGACATTTTAAAAGGGGGAGGAAATATGTAGGGGGTGAAAATAACCTGGTATAACAAGCAATTTTTCTTTCAAGTGATTTTTAGTGTTTATTTTTTATTATTGGCGTTACCCTATCGGTTAGAAAAAAAGCTGTTTACAAAATCTAATATTTTTTAAAAATTCATAAATAAATATTTCTCTCATTTTATAAATTTAAGCAGGTATGAACTATAATACATTTTTTTAAATTAAATTGATTGTAACAATATTATGTTGTAAACCAGCGATTCTCAACCTTTTTAGTTGTGTGGACCTCCAATTTTATAAAAAAAATCTTTGAGACCCACTAATAGTACACCTATATTATATGGATGTTTAATGTATATAATATACTATAATATATATATATATAAGTTATTAAAATAAAAGAATTAAAAACCAATTGGTTAAAAACTTTATTCACAATTGTTAAACAATTTAATGTGATTTTTGACATTGTTTGTCCTCCACGAGAGTCAATAACTGGATTAAAACTGGATAATGTTAACCTTAAATCACTCTCAAGTCTCAACATTTTTTATATTATTAGGTATAACTGGTATAAGGTATATAATATTATTTTAAATATTCACGTTATAGTATTGTTACATGGTCCAATGGTTGGGAATCGCAGGTTGTAAACAAATCGAAATCACATCATACGAGTATGAATAAAAGAGCGCCAAGATCTAAGCAGCGAACCTTAGTATTGGTCATATTATGTGAATTCGATTGTAAACTTTTGGCAAAAAGGTAGGTTTTAATACCTAAAGGTGTTTGGGTAAGACGTAAAGATTTCGTTTTTCGCTAAATGAAATATACTCCCCGCCATTATTATGTAAGAATACACTCTAGACCGAATGAGTAATATTTTTCAATATTTGTGTCGCTGACGTGTCGAGGGCGAGGATTTCATAATATTATATTATGGATAATTGTTAAAAATCAAAAACCTACGGAAACATTAAGGTTATTCGATCGAGTGCGCGCGGCGAGGAAACCGGTTTCACGCGAGCACGTTTTGAAAGTGTCCGTAAGGTTTCCGAAAAAACAAAAGACGAAACGGAAAACCGAATGAAAAAAAAAAGAACCTACAAAAACCTCCCCGCCGAAAACGACGGTGCTCAGGGATTCTCCCGAGACGGGGACGGGATCGGCCGCGGGGTCGTCGGTCGAAGAACGTCGAGCCCGTCGACCGTCGCCGGGTGGCGTATATAGACGGGGACGTCGTCTCGCGACGACGAAAAGATATTTTAATTTAAATGAAACTTCGTGGCGGAGCGCAACAACCGCCGACGGAACATCGTGACGGTTGTCAAGTTTCGGCCGTCTACGGAGAACGCGCGCAGGTTATCCACACTGACGGCGCGCCGAGATTCGAAAGCGTGCGACATCACTGCGTCGGCGGCCGAACCGTTTCGTTTTTCCGACGGCCGAAATGAAACGTTCGCCGAGCCGAGGCCGAGAGACCGTCGCGCGCGCCAGACGGTCGAAGTAAACCGTCGTCGGACGACCATTTTGTGCGAGCCGCGGCGAGGTCCCCGTCGGCGGCGGCAACAGCAGCTGCCGATCGCTGACGGGCGGGGACACGGGGGGGAAAAAACTGTAATTTTTTCCTCGTGATAATGGCGATACGGTCGCTCGCGCGCGCGCGCGCTCACGCCTTATCACTCTGCCACGATCTCTTTCTAGCTCTCTCTTTCTCTCGGTGCTAAATTCACCGGACCGCCGCCGTCGTCGCGCGATCCAGCTTTTCCAAATTCGCGGCCCGAAACGGACCCGAGACCAGCGATCGCGCGGGCTCAGTTCTCGCGGAAAACCCCCCGGCGTCAACGGGAAAAAAACGGGGGCCCGCGTAGCGACGGCAGACCTCGGCGGCGGCGGCGGCGGCACCGGTCTGATGTTAGCACCGGTATCTTGGCGGCGCGTATAATCACGACGGCGTTTATTGTTGTGGTTTTTTTTTTTTCAATTTTTTTTGTCCTACCGTTTATATACGGTATATACGTTTGATCGTACACACACTCCGTCCGCGCGCCACTATACGTCCCGCCGCCTCTGTAGTTCCCGGACGGACGCTGTATTGTTGCCGTTCCGTCAATGTCTTCTCGCGTCTTTCGTTTTCCCGTCGTGTTTCTCCACCACAGAACGTAGTGGCAACAGCGACAGCGACACCAGCAACAGCCGTCGAACCCGATCGGCTCCTATAGAAGAGACCCGGAGAAAGACCGCCGCTCCGCCGCCGCCGTCGTCGTCGTCGGTCGGGCCCGCGACCTCTCTCGGTTTCCACTGCTCGCGACCGGTGTGCGAGAGTAGCGCGCGCGCACGGCCGAACCTGCAGAGCGCCGTGCCCGCCATCCCGCAGCATCAGCAGCGGCACCAGCGTTTAGCCGAACGGACTTCCGGTCTTCCGAGGACTCTCTATCAGACGGACCGACAATGCCTCTGCTGCACAGGAAACCGTTCGCCAAGAATCCGGTGCCCCGAGGACTTAGGGACACGGACGAGGTGTTCTACTGCGAGTTGACCCAAGAGGTTTTCCTTACATACGAGTGAGTCCGTCACGCTAGTAAATACGTTCGGCCCTCGAACGGGCTCTGCGCGCATTTCGTCTCGGCGTTCGCCGCGGCCTACAGTCGTCACGGGTTTTCGTCGCCCGTGAGTTTCACATGGCGTCGCGCGATCGATTGTCGCGCGGCGCCCACGCTCTTACGTCTCGGCCCCGTCCTTTTTGTCCTTTTCGCATTTCCCTCCGTCGTCCTTTTTCGCCTGTCCCTCGGAGACGTCACTTTCACCGCGCTTTTTATTCATTCTCCCGCGCGAGAACGCGGCCGCGTCGTTCTCTTTCATTCTCTTTATTCGAGGTTAATTCTATCTTTTCCTAGCTTAATTCGATCCGTCTGGTTGGGGGGGGGGGATTGACATATCGATTTTTCGTTTAGTATTTTTCATTTTTCCTCCTCTTCTCCAGGGTTTCTCGTCTTTTTCGCAATTTTTTATACATTTTCATTTTTTTTCGTTCTGTCAAACTCGTCCCGATCAACATTGTTTGCACGCCAGCATTTCCTCTTAAAGACGTGCTTTTTGACTGACTATGGAGACGCACAACTTTTGGCGTTTTCTGACGTCTCCATAACTTGACACTGCATTGTTGTCATCACTTACTGATGTGTGTTAAACCAAAATGTATTTCCCCTTTTATAGCAAGTTTCTACTACCCATTTAAGTGACTTAAGGGTAATCTAACTATTTTAAGCATTCAATTTTCAACTTTCCATGTTTTTATTTTTTTTTCAAGATTGAATCATCAATGTTTGTGGCTATGCTTTTGTTATTCCAATTTTATCTAACATATTTATTTATAAATTAAAAAGTATTACTAAACTTTACATTTAAGAATTTATTATTCAGAAATGTTTTAGTATTGATACTGATTCATTATACCTAATTTATTTTAATTGATGAAAATATGATTTAATAATTATTTTGTATTTTATTCTTGCAGGATGTACGTAGAAAGAATTATTTTATGTAATTCACTAGTGTGGTCATGTGAGTTGACTGGTAAAAAAAATATGACTTATAAAGAAGCTCTGGATTGTGAATTAGAGTCTAAAAAAATGTTAAACGACTTTCCAAATGAGGTAATTATTAATTTTATATTTTAATTGTTAGAAACATCTACCCATTAAACATATTCTTTGTATTGATTATTGTAACAATATTTTATTTTTAGCTACAAAAGCCTATTTTGTATTTATTATCATTGACAAAATGTTCTTCGTTGAAGGAACTCATTGAACAAATATTTAATTATGTAAGATATCGATATTTTGTATCAGAAATAGTGGATGTTGCTTTAGAACAAGATCAGTGGTAAGGATTATTCATTAATTTATCATTGAAATTTATTACAGATGTTAACAATTTATCTATGTGGCTAAATATTAAATAGTGTTTAAATTAATTTATTTATCAATGACTATGCATTTATAGGTTAAAATGTAGAGTGTTAGCAGTGCATGCGCCATCTGACCAAAAGATCACTGAAAGAAATCATTGTTCTCCAAAGTAATTACATTTTTAACTACTTAGTTTTTATTAAATTATTGATTTTTATTTTCTTTATTATTATTTTTGTAGAAAATCAAACGACAGTAATTCAAGTGCAGCTCTTGCATATTACAGTTATGATGTAGAACTGCTCAATCCTAAAAAAAAACAAAATCCTAACAATGAACCTATCTATAGAGTGGATGGTGTTCAAATTCGAAGATCAAAGTTTTCTTTCACCAGAGATAGATGTAGATTTTTTATAACTCATAATGTTGAGTTTAAAAATGGCTTGATTTCGTTAAAGGTGAACTTATATTTGTATTATAATATAATATATTGTTGTTATAACTACCTGCTAAACAACATACCTAAAAACAACTAATAAATTAAAATTTAATTTTCTCTTTTATTTAAACGTACTTTTAATATTTTTTATTCTGCCATGATTAAAAACTGTTACTTAATATTAATATTATATTTATATAAGAGCATTAATAAAATATAACTATACCTATAATTTATAATTAAAAATCAAAAAATGCATATCAGCTATAAAATTTCTTATTTCAATAACAGTTACCACTTGTTGTGTTATCATTAAAGCTTTGGTATTTGTAAAATTATTCTACATTTTGAAAATGTATTCCAGTTTTATCAAATATTGAAAATTTTATTTTACTATCTTCCTAAAGATACTAAAAATAGAATTTTTAATATCTGATGCAACTGGAACTAATTTTCTAAATGCCAGCCCATTTTTTGGCGGTTGTGTAAAAATAAGAAGTTTTTGTTCTTGTTCCGTGATTTTACTAATAATTTATGTAGTATATATGTATATATAATATCACATTTATTTAAATATGATGAGTAATTTAATAATTTAATTAAAACTATTTTAGGACAATGTAGCAAGTAGTATTGCTAATTTCAAATTTGAAGACATATTTAGTGGAGAAGTCCCTCAATTTTCTGAAACAAAAAAGAACAAAGTATTATCCAAAAATGGATTAACTAAAAAATTAAAATGTAATAAATTGATGAATGGAGAACCATCTAAAAAGGATGAAAAAGCAATGCAAGAGACTGTTGAAAAATTAAAAGAAGAAAAATTAAAAATCAAAGAAAAAAGAAAGGAAGAAAAAGAAAAACTTTCCAAATTTATGAAAGAGTGGAGTAAAAAAAAAGAAGATCTCGAATTGGAAAATTTGAAAGTAAGTTTAGCTTTTTATTTTAATTTCAATTTTAAAATAAAAATATAAAGCATGATAATATTTATTTTTAAATATTAAATACAGTTTAATGTATGAAATTACGGGTTATTTCACATTACTACATTTTACATTTTTTATTTATCCAGTTAGTATTTAGTCATATAATAAAAATAACTAAGTAAAGTACATTCTTTACTAGTATTATTTATGGTAAAGTATTATACAGCCTATTATGTTTCAAAAATTGTTATTGATACAACTTCAAATTTTATTTCATATCTGATTACTTGGTTATAAAATAGAAAGGTATTTTTCAGTGACATATTTAGGACTTAATTTCAGGGGGATATAAAATAAGAATAGATTTAATTAATATTATGAATTAACTTTATTTTAATTTTGATTGCTATAATGCTTTATTATGTTTTTAAATTAAAAATAAAATCTAATTTTGAAGATGGCTCTGAAAAAATGATTTATAACTTCTTCAGTGTCGACGGAAATGCTTCGATGAATTGATACGAAAGTTAGTCCTGTTAGTCAAATGTTGCTTGTACTCCTTTAATTTTTTTGATTTTACTTTTAACAAAGATCAGAATAATTAAAATTAACCATAAATTTCAAGATAGGGGTTTGAACCCATAAACCCTCCACGTTTTTAACAATCATATGTATTTGGATTTCTTAAGATTTACTTTATTTTAACTATGTATTATGTTAATAATTTGTTTTACTTTTAGGAATTGCCCAGTGTTAATCCCGTGAATTTGAAAATTCCAAATGAAATTATTGGTGATTTTATTATGATTTATGAATTTTTCCATAATTTTTGGTCTCAGCTTGACGCTCGTAGTTATTTTCCACAAGGAATGAGCTTAGAATTATTAGAAAGATGTTTAATTGAAGAAGAAATAACAGGTATTTTTTCAAGGATTTTTACAATTTTCACTATTTTTGTTCTTTATTTATTAATTTTGTTCAACTTATTTTTATTTGTTCAGGCCCATTAAATACTCTGATTCAAGTTTTATTAACAACAATATTTGACCTTGAAGAGGATGAAGAAGCTGATATGAAAGATGGCCACATTTCAGGTTAGTTTTTTTACTCTTAGTGTTATTAATTATCATTTTATCAGTATTAATAATATAAAATAGTAAATGTCAGTAGAATTTCCTTTTATAAATATCACGCATACGTGTCATTGATTGGACTTCACAAAATAATTGATGAAATATTAGAATTATTGAAGAGAATTTGAATGGTTTTAGAAAATTTACATTTTAATAACCGTAATTAAAATTTTCTATATATTATGTTAGCTTTTTTTTATTACTAATAGCTTAGATAAATATTTAATTTTAATTAAATATTGCTGATTTTTTTGAGTACTTAATTTTCAATTCAAATAAAAACTACTAAACCTCTTGTTAAATAATTATAATTTAAAATTAAATTACTAACAAAAACAATCATTTTATGAGTCAACATTTTTGTTGAAGTCAATATTATCATATATGTATGTCATAGTATATTCTGTATACAATTTTATTTACCTGATATAAATCTTGTAAGAGTCTACTCATGTAATATTTATAAATAGTTTATAGGGTTAGTTTTGTAATCCTAATTTGTTTTTTATTTTAAACTCCAAAAATTGTTGTTTAGGTTGGGAGCCAGTTTATCATAATAGCGATGAAAAAACCAAAACTGCTGTACAGTTAGCAACTGATGTTAGAAGTTGGTCAATACATCATTTAGGCCAGCCGCTAAATAAAATAACCTTGCAATCAACTGTAATTTCGGAAGTTTTGAGAATTCATTTATTATCGTCTGGTGGAAGATATTCCGATCGAATGGCAAAGTGGATGTAATTAAACTTGTTTATAATATTATTTATTAAATTTAAAATAATATTATGACTTTTTTTAGATACCACGAAAGAGGAAACTATTGCCCCTCAGATGATCCTGGACTTAATATAAGATTACAACACCCAGAATTATTAGAAGCTCTTAGTCGTCATCATGTTTCATGCTTGTCAATTTGTATGTTTTAAAAAAATAAGAATAAATTATTTTGTTTCTAACTGATTGCATTTGAATTTAGCTGACAAAATGATGATAATTAATTGCTTGATGGATCAAATACTAACCTTTTCATCATACCGAGTACAATTACAAAATACTGTTATTAAAATAAAAAATGCCAGGCTAGAAGTTAAGAGTGCATTGGCTGCTGAAAAGAAAAAAACACAAGAAGTGGTTCAAAAGTAAATATCAATACTTATTATTGTAAATGATATGTGGTTTGGTTATTGATAATTTCAATTTTGTTTTAGAAAAAAGGAAATGAAACTATTAAATGGTGAAGCTCAGACTGTAGAAACTGTTGACCAAAAAGCTGTTAACAATAGGCAAAATGAATGGAATAAAAAGTTTGCTGAACTTACTGATTTGGGTATGACTGCTCAAATATTGCCCCTTGGTACAGATCGAGCATTAAGGAGGTATTGGTTGTTTGCTTCCATGCCTGGATTATTTGTAGAAGATGATGAACCAAACCCTGGAACTTGTTTACCTAAGTAAGAACTTTGTCATTTTTATTATTTCGTCCATTTTTTAAATAAATTATATTTTGATTTTATTTAAATGTGCCATAAAGCTATTACAATATTAAAAACTTTAATATAAAACATAATATTTGAAAATAGGAATAAATTATATGTTAATATTTAATATTATATAATATATAAGTATATGTTTTTTTCTGTTATAGTGGTACACCCATAAGTAATATTACTGAAAATGATCCTTTGTCTTATGTCAAAATATTGTTTGAAATGAATGAAAAGGAAAATGTTGGAGAATCAAGAGCCAGTTTGACAAATACTCCATCTAAAAAAAAAATTATTGATAATAGTATTAATACATCATTCTTGACAAATGGTAGCTTTGTTGATCAAAAAAAGCTTTTCTGCTGCACTGGTCCGGGCAATCAATGTCCAGTGCACGAACAACACAACGATAGACTTAAATGGGGTTATTTTAACACTCCTGAAGAATTAGAAACTTTAATCGACAATTTGAATTCAAGAGGATTGAGAGAAAGTGAACTAAAAAGAATGTTAATGCAAGAAAAATCACGTATACTTGCAAGTATGGAAAAGTGTACCAATTGTCTTTTAAATCCATCATTGGTAAGTGAAAATTATATATTTTTCAATCAAAGGATATGTATTAAGTAATTTATTATTCTTCTATCATATATGTGTGAATAATTAACATTTTTGATATTAATTAGTTTTCTGTAAATTTTGAACCAACAGTAATTTTTATCTATAGTTATTTAATGTTTATATTAGTGAAAATAACTGCTAAAAATAATACATCGCAAAATTGAAAATATTAAAATTATTTGAACCTTAAAAATTATTTGTTTTGTTAAAATGGTCTTAACATTTTAACTAAAGTAAACAAACTTAAATTGACCAAGAAAATTTGTGTTTAATGTTAAAAAGCACAGCAATATTTTTATAAAAGAAATTTTAACTGAACTTTCATTGTTATTGATTTATCTATCAATTAAAATTTAAAATATATAAATTTTACTTTAAAATCATGTATTTATATTATGCGTAACTAACATGAAAAATGTGTTTATTCATTTTTGATAAATAATTTATTTTTTATTCTGTAATTATTACAAAAAAAAATCAAGTTAACCTTTTAAATATAGTTTATATTAATCATTTTATAGTATATTAATTTTTTTGCTTTTTATGTCTAATTATTGTTTTTAGATGGCGGAAGACGATAAAAAATTACAAAAACGTTTGAAAACTGACTTTTCAGAATTTAGAAAACTTAATGTTAAATTTCTTCGTTTAGATTCTGATGTTGACACATCAATGGAACTAACTCTTAGAGAGTATATATTATATTTAGAACGAAGGTTAAATAATTCAGCTCTTGGTAATTTCGGTTCAAAAGTATGTTGTTCAAAAGTTAAAAGTCTAAACATAAATTTGTCTAAAATGTTTTATTTTCTTTATTATAGATTTCTGATAGAGATCAGTGGAGAGAAAATATTTATAATGGTATTTACAAAGTCAATGGTATATTGTCATGGGGTAATAGAAGTAAATCGGTAAGTCTATTAATATAGATTATAGAATTTAATTTATTTTTTAAATTAGTTAATATTACTATGCATATATTTCATACATTTTTTAGAATGATGTTGACATTGATAAAGCTGGTTTTTCTGAACCTATGAGTAAGTATTTTTGCTACCAAATAATTTTTTCATAATTTTGAATAGCCAAATTAATGTAGGTTAATGGACAAAAAATTGATAATTAATTAATTTAATTTTATTGGAGTATGTTTTATGGAGAAAAGTAGAGCTCAGATGTTGTTGCAGTAAAAAACTAATTTAAATGTTTGCAGTATTGCACTAAAAAAAAAAAAACTAAAAATACCAAAGATTCATTATAAATTATATATTTTTATTTAATTTAAAAATTTCTATACTTAGAAGTTTGAATATAATATTTTAAATTCATTAAACTTAAAAATTTTAAATTATGTGAATCTTATACATCATTGCAGTAGTCAATATATTTTTATTACTCAAAAAATTTCATTACACGGTAGTAGAAGTAAACTGAGCATATTTCAAATAAAATAAACCAACGTCTTTTTCCAGTCAACATTCAATTTTGTTTTGCATGGTTTCAAAACTCCAGTAATTTTTTCTGTAATTTAATTGAAAACAATAAAAATAAGACTATAAAATTAACAATAGTCAAAGATTACAAAAAGTTGCACTAAAAATTTTTTAATTTAAATTTGAACTTTTATGAAACAGATTTAAAACTTACTTAGCAATATATTCGAGCAGCGGAAGTAAAGTTGCAAATGTAACAACATCCGAGCTTTAATGATATGACTATTTTTTGTATTGAGATGTCTGTTAAAAGTTGATTTTTTGTGTTAATAATCAATGATTATTCATCTAAGTAATTATATATATTTAATTAATTTACCTATTTATTTTTTTAGATTATCAAGATCCAGTTAAATATTTGGTTAATGATATTAAAGCTGATAAAAAAATTATTGACTTAGCTTCTATTATTCTTAAATTAGAACAATCTATAGAGCCAAAATTTCTTAGAAGACCATTAGGTAATTTAATATTTTGTGTTATTATTGAATATTTAACATTAATGTATATGATTTGTTATTATTTATAGGTTATGACAGAAAAGAAAAAATGAATAGTGCTATAAATCCACAATTAGATAAGTGGGAAATGTCACTCATGAATTCATTAAATTTTTCCCAACTATTCTTGCATTTAATCACATTAGGTAATTATGATAAAATTATTTAGAATTTTTTGTTGTTGGTTATTTAAAATAAATTATTATTTTATTTAGAAAAAAGTATTGAATGGTCAAAATCCATTATGAAAGTTAATTGTGTATTATGTCGGAGTAATAAGGATGAAGATGTCATGTTATTATGTGACAACTGTAATAAAGGACATCATATTTACTGTTTGAAACCAAAACTTAAGGTATTTGCTTAAATAAGTTATTTAACATAATGATATTAATAATAATAACATTTATGTTACAGAAAATTCCCCAAGGCGATTGGTTCTGTCAAAAATGTAAACCTAATGTAAAAAATCAACCTGAAGAAAATGGACCCGAAGATAAAGTGTAAGTTATTATTACAAATTAAATAATAACTAATCTGGTTAATCAAGGTTTAGTTTTACCTAAACTACTCCTTATTATTAGTGTTAAACATTTTATTTTATTTATAAATAATTTATGTTATGTATTATATTTTTCAGTAAAATTGAAATGTGCCATGTTTGTAAAGAAAAAGGATTAGTTATAACTTGTGATGACTGTTCAAAAAGTTATCATTTAACTTGTCTAAATCCACCTAAACGTGCTCCACCAAAACGAAATTGGACATGCTTTAGTTGTCGACAAACATCGTGTAAAGGTAATATTTTTTGGAATTATTCTTTGTAGTGTACACCTTTTACTTAAAAGGTTTCTTCACTAATAATTCTATTTATCAGCTATAAATATAAATTTAAGTACGTATATTATCATGCACAATATACATGTAAACTAAAGTATAAAATAATTATGGGAGTACTGATATTTTTATTACTAATATAAATTGCAAAACTCAATTAATTGTAAAGGTGACTTGCTTTTTGAGAATGCACTTTTTATTTTAATTTAATCATGTGTAATTATAAAACAATATAATTATTAAAAAAGATATTGAGGATACGTATTTAAGTATAGCATATACTTGTCTTGTATCATTTTATTTTTAGTTTAAAAGAATAACAACTAATTTAAATGTTTAAAATGTGCCTATTACTAAAAAAAAACCTGTTTAAAATCTGCAAAACGATTAAATTAAATTTCAAAAAAATGTCCCAGTATTTTATTTTATCATTCATTCTGTGTATAGTTTAGACAAGATCGGAGATATAATTAATCCGAAAAGTGCCTGGTCCTATTTCAATCTGTTGAATATTATTTACAGATGAATTGGAACAGGTAGAGGTGGAAAGGTATAGCAGGCGTAAGAGTTCGCAGGCTGCCACTGCCAAAATATCTGAATTTGCTCGACAACTTTTACATGCGTCAGCCAGATGTTATGGTCTGTCTCTGATGTCATATATGCTAATTTTCAGTTTTACAAAAATAATAAAAAATATTATCTTAGCGCAGATCCAGGCTGTATATATTGAACATATTAATGCATACTAATAATTATCATGCTAGTTTTAATGAAAAGAAAAGAAGATTTCTACACTAAATTTCTTACTAAAACAATGTTTTTTAAATAGATTTTTAAGTCTTAATTTAAATTTGAACAAAGATTATGCCTTTTCTTTAAATTCATTTTGTTATTCCTGGATCTGTATTTTTTAATAATAATTATATATATATATATACTATTTACATATATATTTATATAGATTTTAATAATTCCATTGCATGATGTTATATGTATTTATTACAATTTTTGAATTTTATTTGTTTTACTTAAATCTGTTGGTGGTTTGTTTTGTTGATGGAACAGTAGTTTTCTATGGTATTGTATTATGTTATGTAATACAGAAAATGTATTATAAAATAATGAACAATACTTAATGTTTATAAAAATATTCTAAATATATATGATATTTTACCTAAAATTACAGCATGTTTAGATATTAGTGGTAAATTATATTAATGATTATGTTATTTTGGACAACATTGGTTTAATTACCATTGTGATATGTAATGCAGTTTATTATGAATTTTGCATGGGTTTAATTTTAAGAAAATATCAAAATACAAATAGAATTGTTTTTATTTAATTTTATTATTACAATTTTAGGTGAAGATGATAATATTAATGAAGAGAAAAGTCGCAGACGAGGTAGACATTCAGAACAAACCACTTTAACTACATCTGGAGATTTGCCATTAGATAATGCACTTCTTCAATTACTTTTAAACCAAGTTATGCACCACCCTGAGGCATGGCCATTTTTACGACCAGTTACTAAGTCTCAGTGCCCTGATTACCATACAATCATAAAAGCTCCAATGGATTTGGGTACAGTGAAATATAAGCTTAACATGCTGTCTTATAGAACAAATTCAGATTTGTTGAGTGACATGGAATTGATATTTGAAAACTGCTTTTACTACAATTCAGAAAATTCTGAAGTCTTCAAGTTAGTAATTTATTATATTTATATCTGTAATAAACTAATAAATAATATGATAATTTTTGGATATTAAATTAAAAAAAAACATGTGTATTTTGTTTAGATGCGGTGAACTAGTATACAATTATTACAAAAAATTATGTCAAGAATGTAATTTGAAAGATTGTGAAGATGATGAATTTGATGGCCCTCCTGTTAAGAAATCAAAACATAGCTTGTAAATTTTGATTGCAAGTTAAATTTAATTTATGTTTTGATAAGTTGAGTTTTCTTTTTTTTTATCGTCACAATTTTCTTATCATCATCATGTAAATTAATTGTTCATGTAACACCCACCTTCCACTTAGGTTTTGAAAACTAGTTGTTATTCCAGTCTCAGATCCACTTGAATAGTTGTCAAATGTATTGTTCTTCAGAGGGCTATACGTACATATTTTCTAGAATAAGTTAGTGTATGTAAAGTAAATTATAATTATTTTTTTTACTGGCAATGATGCTTTCCTCCAACATGCAAATGACGAAAAGTGTATTGTGATCCTTTATTTTAATTTTTATTAATAGAATTAACTTGCTGTATATTAACGCTAAACATTTGTTTAGATTATGAAATTTATTTTCATGTAAGACCAGTTATATCTCTTAATTACTTTAAAATTGTGATTTTTTAAAAAACATTTTATTTAAGTGCATCAAATAAAACATACGTAGATGTTGAATAAGTTAATGTGCATTAACACATCATAATACTACTTTATTTTCAATTCTATGAATATTGGTAGCGTGCGCTCTTAAATTAATTATCATTTTAGTTGATATATAATGAACTAAAATAGTTCAACTTATAAGTACAATAATAATTTATTTTTACAAACTTAAATTTATTATTATTATTATAATTATTTTTAATTTTATTTGTATGACTCGGCTCAAAACCATTTGTCCTTTGTAATATATATATATACATGAATTTCATTCAACACATAGAGCCAAGTGTTACATGATGTCAATGATTTAAGAATCAATAAATATATGTAATTATATACGTTTATGCACTAGATAAACGTAGACCGTAATTTTTTTTCGATAATCTAAAAGTATTTTAATTTATGTAATTCAATTCCTATTTTCATATTTTTTACCTAATATTAGTATTTTTTTTTTTTTTTTTTTTTTTTTCTAGTTACACATAAGTATATACATTAAATTTTTTTATTTTAAGCGAAGATGGTGTTTTGTTTTATTATTTTGTCAACTCTTGCACTCACCTGAAATTGTTTAAGTTACTAATAGCATAGATTAAATATACTAGATGTGTATACTGTATACTTAATCTATGCTAATAGTTACAATAATTTTTATCATACCAAGTAATAGTGTGGAGGAGCTAAACTTAGTATTTATTTTTTTAAACAAAAATAAGTAGAACAAGTAAAACGATTTGTATATTTTAATTGCTTGACATTTAATTCTTCTGTATAGTTTTCTAGAACCTACAGTTTGTTTAATTTATCAATTAAAAATACTAATTATAAATGTCTGAAATTACTTGTCATTTTTTGCCGCGGCGAGTAATATTTAAACATTTTATAATATGTCAGTTATAAATTTAAGTAACATTTTTCAGATTTGTATTTTATCACGAAACCGTTGCACTTTTAAATTATTAATTAGTTATTTAATTAGCTCATTTATTTCAACTGAAAAAACAAAGCGATGACTGGAAATTAGATATTTACAGGTGTCGAGTGATTTGGTTATTACTTATTGTTGTTTGTGAATAATTCTAGAGTTTAAACCTTTCAGCAGACGCGTATGCACGTTTTTAGTTTTATTGATATCACTTTTATCTATGCGGTCCAATTAATACTGAAGTTTTTCCTATTCTATTATGATGTATACCTTACTAATTTGTTAAAACAAATGTTATCTCGCGTCTTTTTTAAACTATTATATTTCAGTCGACTCTGATCCATTATCAATGTCGTATGTATATACAATCTAAAAAAAAACTCGACTATTGCTTTTTTATATCGTAAGCGGTCGTAATATTCATAAGTCAGTTCACTTTTGGTATAGTTTTTGGATAGTTTTATTTAAATTTTGTCGCCTGTCAAAATTTGTTGCTCACAGAAAACATGCTCCTTTTGCATTTAGGTTAACGAGAAGATCCTTTGCCGATGTAAAATGCAGTGATCTTTGGAAGTATACAAACGCGGTTCATGGTGCACAAAACACGAGAAGAAGAAAAAAAACTAGTCGTAATTCCGTGGATTATCTTTTTGTTCTTTGTCTTTTGAACATTTTTGATTTTGAAATTCCTTTTGGAAAACATTTTCTAATAATCGGAATAAGCAAGTACGTGCCTGGGCGATCCGAACGATACACAATACAACACGACACGAATCAATACGACGAATCCATTTACATTCAAATCGTGCGCGGAACGCGGGTTTTTTTTCAACTTTTTCTTCCATGCGCGGTGACCCAGACGTTTACCGTGTTTATCAGTCGAAATCCGAAGCGATAATTATTGGCCGCCAGGCTCGTCGTCGTTGTACGTATATAAGTCATATGTGTATCGCCCTTTCAGATCGTCTCGTCGTTTCAGAGGTCAATAGTTATTCCGTTTCCTGCGAAATTGTCACGGGAAAAAAATCACGGTGAGTTTTCCACAATTATTATAATATTAGCGTTTTTAATTGTTGCCATCCTTCGGGATGAAATTTCGTGCGGCCAAGCCCCTCGCGAACGTATCGCGGAGAAGCGTACACATTTTGGCTGTACCCGACGAGACGGATTTTCGTTGATTTTTCTCGCCCCGGTCCTCTGGAACGGTCTCGTTCAATGGTATTTCCAGCACTGGATCTGGTGCTCGTCGCGTATTTTTTATATTTATCCTTTCGTTACGAATCGAGCCCGAACACGCGTTATCGAACGAATCGAGAGTGTGCGCGAGTGACTAAACCATCGAACAACCGACGAAAACACAAGCGATTTTACATTGATGCGTGCTAGTAGTGATTGCAAAAAAAAAAAAAAAAATGAACAAACATACCATTTGGTATGGCGACGTTATTGTAGTTTGTCGCGTATCGATGAAAGGGAATTCGATATCGATCGGATATCTAACTCTCATCGGTCGATATAGCGCACTAGGACTCTACAATTTCACGAATCCTTGAGCTGTCTCACGCTTCGTTCCCATTGTTGATGTGTTGCATCATTGTAGTTTTCTCAAAAACCTATGATAGTTTTCATTACCCAACCTCAATGTGAAATTTGAAATTGTCTGGTTTTTATAAAGGTGGTAAATTCGGACATACCTATTTGTCATTATCTACCATTTTGTTAATAAAGTTTTCTATATCATCTATTTTTGGTTATGATATATTTATTTTTTTTTCCGGAAGTTTAGTATTTATTTTAAAGACAATTTTTTTTGTACGATTTAGTTTGTTTTTACTATTAAGTCCTAAAATAATTTATCATGAGTTTTGGATTGTCATAGTTAGGACTATGATGTATATTATGCACCTTTAACTAAAAAAAAAGCTAATATTTGTAATAAAAAAATTTATTTTTACATAAAATATGTACATTATATTATACATATACAATTTATCTTACAGCTGCTTAAACACGTTATTAATATTGTTTAAAAATTAACTGACTATGCAGTAGATAACTATAAAATATGTAATGGTATACCAAAAATAGTGTTATTTGATTTAATAGATCAGGAATTAAAATTGTGTCTAGGTTGGTATTACTTTGGATTAATGGGAAAAAATTATTAATATCTGAGCTCTAGTCATATTTTAATGTAACATTGATATTAATAACCTTTAGACCGTGTAATTATAATTTGTTTTTATTTTTATTTGCAAAATATAGATGAGCGACGGTGAGAACTTAAATCGTAAGATGATCTTCCCTTACACATTCACTTCTAAGGTGGTCCAGTTTCCCTTCAAAATGCATTTGAAACACCACTGGATGTTTCCATGGTTCTTGGGAGCCGTTGCTGTAGTTTCGCCTATGTTTTACCTAATACAGAAAGCCGGTAATTTATCATATCACATTAATACTCATAATAGTTAATAAAAATATGATAATTGTATTACATTTTTAATTTTTATTGTTTTAGCTAATTGCGATGCTAACATTAAGATATGGGCTGAGAAAAGGAGAGCCGAAGAAGAACACCACAAACACAAGTGGGATTAATTTGGAACTGCGAAGCCATGTAGAAAATAAAAACAAAAATTTACTAAACATTCATTATTATTTCTAATAGTGTTACTGCGAGTTTTATAAACATTTAAATTAAATACAATGTAATATACGTCATAGTTCAAGACACATTTTCCTTGACTCTGGTCCATTTTTCACTGACTTTCCACAACCATTCAATATCATTTTGACGACGAGCTTGAAATGGCATTTCCATTACTTTGAAATTACTAAAACAGAAATATGATTTACAAGAATTGGTACAATATTTTCAACAAAGAATTGGGTTCAAAATTCTTAGCAATTAAATAAATATTAAAATTTTGTTCCATAGTAAAATCGACTTTAAAATAATAATATAACTTACAGTTAAAATTATTTAATTTATAATATAATTAAAAAACCTTGGTACTATAATAAAATTAATATAATAAAATAATATAATTCATTATAATAAAATAATAACCCAACTAAATAAATATAAAGTAATTAATTAGTATTATAATTTAAAATTGTATTTTAGTAATATTTATATGTTATAGGAAAGAAAAGAAACTAATATTATCTTTCCTTTGTCTAATACTGAACATGGAAATATTGATCTTATTTATTACATCTTCTTAAATGAATGAAAAAAGAAAAAATTACCTGATGAATTTTCCGCTAACATTTTCAAGCTCTGGTTCTATAGCCGCATGAACTAACGTTTGAGATCCTTTAGCTGCTGATTTCAAAAATAACCAGGCTAATGGTTTAATGAAATACCTCGTGACACTGTTGTAATAAGGTAAATGCCTAGAAATTTCTGTTGTACTTAAACCAGGATGAATTGCATTGACTGTAACTCCAGAGTCTACGAAATAATTAATCATATGAATGAATCAATAATTTGTTATCTATTTAAAAGCATATTAGAGGTAAGAGGAGTAGATTTATACAGAGTAAAATTTAAGGTACATCTTTGGTTCTCCATTCCCCTTACAACTTAAAATTCTTATTAACTGGACTTTGATATTATAGCATTTAAATAAACTCAACTATATGATTTGCAAATATCTTAAAGAGCTTTTTAAATATTAAAAAATACTAATGGAAATAATTGATTTTAGGTCAGATGTTGACATCATCGATTTACAGTTGCATGGAATATGAATAACACAATGATAAAAAATGACGAAAATCTTAACAAACGTGCATTTAAGTAAAAATAAATTCAAGTCTCGGTGATTATAAAATTTAATCTGATTTAAACCAAAATTTGTTGTAGAACCTTTGAAAAGCATAGCTAGAAAACAAATATTCAAATGTTTCCATTTCAAATTTTTTAAAACAAAAAAAATATGTACGACTTATTCAGGTATGTTATTTAGACAACGGTTACATTAAATCATAGCCTTAATTATAAATATTAAACTTAAATTCTGTTTAAAATATTTCACAAACCTTTTAACACTTCGGCTAATTTAGCAGTAAACATGAGGTTTGCCAGTTTACTTTGGTTATACGCATCCTCCTCTTTGTAAGAAAGATCTGAATTTAAATCTAATTTGTTGATTTTACTTGATTCATGTTTTAGTGTTGTCACATTGACAACTCGACTAGGAGCACTTTTCTTTAAAGAGTCTAAAAGTAAATTGGTTAGTAAAAAATGACCCATATGATTGACACCTAAATGAGTTTCGATTCCTTCTTTAGTAAATGACTTTTTGCATGCCATAACGCCGGCATTGTTGATCAACACATCCAATCTGTTGAATTCTAATTTAACAGGTAAACATTAGATTAAAAAAACCATAACAAAATTAAAATACCAGTTCCTACCTTTTTGGAATTTATCAGCAAATTGTCTAATGGACTCTTGTGATGCTAAGTCACATTTTCGACAGTAAAGACGTTTATTTCTTGATATTAACGCTATTTCAACTCGACTCTGCTCTAAGGACATTTAACCAGTTTTAAAAATGTATTTCTACTATAGTAGCTTAGTTTGGTATTTCTTATCGAGTTGATAAAAAAATTAATTGGATGTTCAACCAAAAACAGATGTAACCATAAAACAGTTCAATCCGCTGTATGTTTCTATATTGTTATCATTTTCATTTATGAACTTTTAGTTATAAAATATTGCAACGATTGTGAAAAATTGTTTTTACACATAAAAAGTAATACTACTCGTCCTTAAGCTTTGTTGGACTTTAAAGACAGCATTCATCAGTTGTTTTAAAACTGTTAAAGCTTAAGTGAAAGTTTTTGTTTGAACCCTCGATGCAAATGAATCTAACTAGACACTAGAGGATATATTTAAGCGCTTAACCTTTTCGCATTTTTCCATATCCCGGCAAGCCATTACAACTGTAGCATTTTTGATGGCCAGTAACTTGGCGGCTTCTTTGCCGAGGCCTGTATTCGCACCGGTAATGATGATCACTTTATTGGCAGCCGAGGTCTTGATTTTGTAATTTTTCCCCGAAATCACATCTCTGAAAGAAGGAAAAAACAAAAACAATCGATTGAGATGTCCAATGCGTACATTAATTATGTAAAAAGATTCAATACGCGCACGATTGTACGACAACAACAAACGTACTTTATTAAATAAGCGCCGCCGCATATCGTTCCGAAAACGCTGACGTAAATCACTTGTTTCGGTATTTTAAACATTTTGCCGAAACGTGTATTCGATATGACGAAAGACAATCAATAAAACACGATTTAATTAACACTCGAGGACATTCATTGATCACAAACGAGACGACCGAAGAAGTAATGAAAGAAAAAGGGTCCGTCGTCCTCCGGTATATTTGAACTCTTTCTAATCATCGGCGACGACATGTCGGACTATTGATAACGAGGACGAAAAAAATGTTCACAGTGACCGCGACGCGTCCGCACGGCTAGATGACGCCACCGCATTCTGTATCGTAGACCCGTTCTCGGCGAGATCTCTATTTATAATTGACTGTGACCACGATTATAAATTTATAACATTTTTTTCTTATTGAAATTTCATTACGAATTACAAAAAAATCGTCGAGTTTTTACTTATACTTATAAACTGTATATTATGTGTGTAGATACGTACTATATCTCTTTGATTGTGGTTTTAAGTCTTTTTAAATCTTCTCTCTTAGTTTTTCAGGTTCTTTCTTAGCAGTCTTGTGGAAAATAAGCTGAATCGAAATATCGTCTCACAAGATTCCACGCCCAAATCGCACGTAGGAAAAAATAAAGGAAAAACGGCTATAGTTTCGTGTAATCAATATGAAAATCGAGGTACGTACATTTATCATCGGGCTACCCGTTGATATAATTTTTCGGTACAATAGTTTTGCCTTTTAAATATTGTATTCGTAAGTCGTAAACATAATAACATAAGGGCTTTGGCCCGTTGATTTATATAAATAAATAAATAAATAAATAATGATTATAAGTAAATATAGCGGTGGCGGCTCGCGGGCTTTGAAAGCGGGAGGGCGATTACATTTGTTTTATTTTTTGAAAATCAACAGAGTACGATATTTATGTACCGATTTAAAAGATTATTATCGAACCAGAATTCATACCATATAGAAAAATCAAATTCTAAACACGTTTGAACACGAACAAAAACGGTTTGCGGTTAAATTTGAAACAAAATTATCCATAATAATCAAATACGTATATATAATAATCAAATACGTATATATCGTGTATATATTAAACGTGGCATAAAACTCACGAACACGGAAAGATGGAACAAGCGGTAAAAACTAAAATATTATACTTTCGTCTTTTAGTTATTAGTGTAATAACACTAATCCGCACGTCGTCGGGCGGGCGATTATTCGTATCGCTCCGGCGGCGGCCGTCAAGCGCCAAACCGCTCGCGCGACTCCTCGGCCGCGCTCCTGCTCAAGGGTATTGGCGTCGGACAGATGATCCTGGCGCGCGCCATCGCCGCCTGTCCGTCGGGTATTATCCGAGTGGCCCCGAAGCACGGCCAAGCGGATAGCGTCCCGACCACGCCACGGCTGGTGTATGGGCCCCCGCACGAAGTAGGGCTTCTTCGGCCGCGGCGCGCACGCGCGTCCCACAGATCTGCGTCTTGCAGATCGCGGTTCAACGCGGCAGTCGAGTCTTATAGCCCGACGACCGGCGCGCTGATCGCGTCGTGGAAGCAGTTCATCGCGTCCGGTTGCGGCCAGACCTTGTAAGTATAGGATACAAAAGGGGATTCTGAAACCACCACCAGGTAAACTATCTCGATTATGCAAATTTAAGTAAATTATAATGATATATTATAAGGGTGCGCGGATATGTAGGTTATCGGGTTTTTTTTTTTTGTACTGCTTATATCATTTTTCTAGACCATCAGGGTTAACCGATTTGATAACTTAAATTTTTTTTTATTAAAGACAACGTGTCATTGTCACACGTATTCGCGCGTTTTTTTCGTGAATAAAATTAAAATGTCGAACAATTAAGCGAAAGTAAAATTGAAAACTCAAACAATGTATGTAAACGTCTTTAAATGAGACATCATATTTATATAAAGGTACTTTTCAACTGTATACTGAATACTCGGTATACTGTATACGGTATACTTTAAAAGTATAAAGCATAAGCACTAGACGAGTGTTTACAAACATAAACATATTATGTACATAACATAATATTAATATAAACATACGTATACATTAGTAAATTAATCGTAAAAAAAAATTACGAAGCCAAATGATAGTTGAAATTTTATCGGATTTTTTTTTCGTTCACAGTTATTGCAATTGACGCAGATCCGAAAAAAATTAAACTGGCCAAAAGAAATGCACAGATATACGGCGTGGCAGATAAAATTTCCTTCAGGGTGGGAGACTACTATGAGATCGCTAGAGAAATTAAAGCTGACGCAATAGTTACGTCCCCACCTTGGGGAAAGCGCGGGAAAGATGAAAAAGAGATGTCAAGATTCTTACGGTTAGCGCGAAAAGTCTCCACCAGAGTTGTGTTAAACATTAAAAGCAACACGATTGACCACGGTCAAGTACGTTCGACACATTTAAACATATATTATGCAAACTATAATACAAAACTATTTATTCTAAGTATGTTCGGGCTATCGTAAAATTCGAACTCATTAAGTATAATAATATATTATATCATACAATTTTAAGAGTTTAATTTACAATTATTATTGATGTAATTATTTTTACTTTTTTTTTTTTTTTGTCGTATAGTGTTTGAAATTTGCTCGGCAAGAGAAATTTAGTCGCGTTAAAATTGAGAAAGTTTCAATTGACGGCGCTGTAAATTATTACACATTTTATATGACACACGATACGGTATGTAATATATAATATATATATAATTATAGGCATGTAATACATTTTGCATTGACATTAACGTGTTCGTCGACAAATATAAAATGCTTCGCGTAACACCTAACGTATTTTCACACACTTATGCAATATAATGATGTTATAATATCCGATTTGATGTTTCATAGGACGTCCGCGGCGGTATTGCACCACACTGTTCGCCAAACACTATGAAAAAAGAGTTCGTCAAACTAATTACATTTCGTAAGTATTAGAAGAATTATAAAATGCCACGTGAAACGCATAAAATACGTTTTCGCGGTGTTCTAAAATAATATTATAGCATACCGTGTGACTGTTATATTTTATTTTCTTTAGGGATGTTCAATTGCGAAAACGGTCCATTTCGGGACGCGATGACGGCGTACAATAAGTACTTGGGTACAGTGGACAGATTCCTGCAACAAAACCATATTAGATATTAGTCATCCCCGTTGGGATTGAAATATTCACATTATGCAAAAAATAAATATTTTGTTACAAATACTTTTGTAAAATTATTACCCGAAATTGTTACGTGCGTTATTTTTTAAGGTGCACTAAAGATATAACAATCCATTTTTTATGGAAAGAACGATAAGTACTCGGGGAGGAGGGGGGCGAGAGCGTCGCGGTCGAAAAAAAAGGGACCAAAAACGATTTCGCCAATCAAAATCACGTGATTTGCCAGCGGCGTGTGTCTAAAGAAATGGCCAAGTGCGAAAGTACGTCATAACCTTATATATATATAATATATATCGATACATACGACAGAATAATGTTTTAAGTCTCTAGTATTTTTTATATTACGGGTGGTTCATAACGGACGGACCTGTTGGTTCCTTTCGATTCCGTTATAGAGAGGTACAACCGCTGTCCTCGCAAACGTTGTTTTGCCATATGTAATTTTGTATTATAAAAAATAACTCACTTATTGTAATTATAATATGAAAAGTTTATGAAACACGTAAATTATATTTTTTAGTTGAAAATGATTCGCAAAAAATTGTATAAACAACGATAACAGTTACTATGGTCACGGAATAGGTACCTATACATATAAAACGTTAAATTTTTTAAAATATTTGCGGTGGGCCACTCACCTAGGGGTTTTAAAAAATAGTTTATGTCCTATTCTCATTACATTTCGTAAGTATTAGAAGAATTATAAAATACCACGTGAAACGCATAAAATACGTTTTCGCGGTGTTCTAAAATAATATTATAGCATACCGTGTGACTGTTATATTTTCTTTTCTTTAGGGATGTTCAATTGCGAAAAAATTCCGTTTTGGGACGTGATAACTGCGTACGACAAATACTTAGGAAAAGTTAAGAGATTTTTGTTATTAAGCATCCCCGTTGGGATAATTTATTATATTTTCAAATCATTATTTCAAAAATAAATATTTCGTTAAATATTATTTGGCGAATAACTCGACATTTTTACGTGAATTATTTTTCAGGCGCACAATAGATCGTCGTTATTCTCTGTAATATTAATAATTATAATAACAAAGTAGGGATGCACATTTTTTTTTCGCATCGCATTTAATTTAATAAAGCGACATATTGTAACTCTGTGAATTTTTTCCAGTCTCGAGTTCGACTTTTCGAAGGTTTTTCTTCGCATATTTTAAAATAGTTTTTTTTTTGTCCGGTATACACGCTGCTGTAAGTATGTTTTTGAAAGAAATTCAGAATCTAAAATGACTACAATATATCACTGACCAACTCGTATGTGTTGCGCGCGTATCAATTATGGAATCTTATAGTTTACATGGGCTACGGCTTGCATAATATAATAACGTAGCGTGGCGAAAAGCTCACCTATAATGTGTGTATTATTTATTAAAATATCGGATGTTTTCTCGTCGTCCGAACAAAAGTCTACGTAAGAACAAATCGTTAATCTAAAAAAAAAAAAAAAAACTCAAAAATAATATTAATGTAAATATATACAACCGCGCTAAAGTAGTAAGTCCAACTCCAACATTATCTCGGTGAATAAATTAACATAAGTTAAAAGCACAAGGTTTACAATTTATCTTCACCTTGGAACACGGCATTTCGTAAAGTAAAACATTTTATTTCGTATTGTAACTATACGCGTATTATACAACATATACATACATATTCAACAATTACGCTATATCCTATTTGTTTGAATATTATATTTTTGTTCGCATTTCCACCAGCTTTTTTGTGCGATTTTACCCTAAACGCGTTTAACGTTGATGTTTACGATTATTTTTTCCGCAGAGCTCAACGCAAATACTTCGCTATTGTGTTATCGTTATTGCGTTTATTATAGGTTTCTTCTAGTTGGAAAAAAATTACATATTTCCGTACAAACACACACACACACACACACACACACACATCTATTTTCTTTAAAAATTTCCGAAACGAAATTCCACCGATAACCTTGTAATAAACGCGCGGGCAATTTAAATATATGCGCTGTGACCGAGGGAGTTTTCATAAAAACCAGGGGGGCGTCATTTCGTGGTTTTTTTTTCGGGCGTGCGAGGTTTCAAGCAGGTCATTTAGAAATTTACCCCGGTCATATAAAAATAGATGTGTGTAATACTTACATGAACTATACGATGTGTACACGATGGATTTTTATGCGATAAAAACAGCATATATTTATTATAGTGTTTACTCAGTTAATTGATATTACGATATTTGTTTGTTTGCCGAATGTAACTTGTAACTGAGCCGTGCGTAAGTTGACATAATCATGATCGACAGCGAAACACCGCGCGTATATCGAATAATATAAAAATGAAAATACGATTTGATTTTAATCACATTGTCAATAACGGTGCATTGTTTCAGCGGGTCGATTGGAATCTCATTTTAAAAGTAAACGGCGCGACCGCACACCCCGATCCCCCGAAACGACGCCCCTGTATTAAACGCAAACATCAATATTAACACCTAATTAGTATCCGCTACGATAGTAATATTGTGGTCACGTGCGAAACTCGAGTCCAAATATAATATTAATTGTCACCGCATTGTCTATGAACCGCATACGGTTGGTAATTAGTAATTATTACTGATTTTACAAAATATAATAAAACAGTTTAAAAAATCGAAATGGACGAGGAGGGGGAAGGGGGTGGGGTGGAAACGTGCACTTTTCCTAACCCGCCCCCACGTGACCCCGATAATTATCGCGTGAAACCGGCCAATCAATATCAATTAAAACGGTCGGTATTATTAACGTCGACGACGCGGCGCGTATTAATTGAAGCCTATGCAGAATTCGGTTTTTAGCGCATACCTATTCATTACGCGCATAATAATAATAATTGGCAATGGACGTTTTGATGTCGGTCGTCGTCATTATTCAATCTGCCGAAATCGTATACGCGCATGTACAAACGCATTATTTGCAATTAAAACGGTCCTCCTCGTATTAGCGTATTGATTTAACGATTAAACCCGTTTTGTACCTTATACATATTATGTCGTCGCGGTCGTTAAACGCGTGCAGCGTGATCGCACGTGGACGTACAAAACCGATTTTATGTAATTAACGACCGCAAGTGTGGCGCGTAGAGATTATCGACTCTGCAGCGTACTGTATAACTGCAGTTGCCAAACTAATCCGATGTCATCGAAACGGCGGCGGCGGTGGCGCCGGAACGCATTAAAGAAGTGTCGGACCCTTATTGTTCACGGTGCGGCGGCGGGGGTACGTCCGAAACGTTGTCATATCGCGCGTCCAAATAGACGAACGAATCGCTTTCGATGTGTAAGTGTGTATGAGTGCGCTGCAGGATTTGCGCGGTATCGAATGGATTCGAAAAAGGACGCGCGAGTCGATTCCCAAACGTAAAAAATGGCAGCTAGTGTGATATATCGGAAATACCTGAGACCGTAACGGGCACACGTGGTCCCGGGGCATACGAATGTGTATACTCAAGACGGGCGCCTTCTGTTAGGCGTATTTCGTTTTAGAAAATATACGTGATAGATATAGTGAGACACAATACGTCTTATTGTTTTCTGTTTTCTGTTTCCGATGTATTTCTTGCGGTTTGTATGAAACCTCGACGAAAAATATTTTCCATTCTATTTACGCCGATTGCAGCGGAGCCGCCTGTTCGACGCGGAGATTATTTTGCTATAGATTCCAGTCCGCCGGTGCACGTACGCGCCATGTGTTTTTGTTTTCGACACGCGGGCGGACTGTAACTTGGGGTCGATTACTTTTTAGAGCGCCGCCGAGAGGATATTTATCTTGTCTTCCGACCCGCGCGAGAGATTTTATCCCCTAGCCAGGAAACCAGGAAAACGAACGAATGTAAATAAAATTGATTTTAATATTCATTTATTAGGGCAGGGAATTCGGGAATAAACCAAGACACATGGATCGCAATACATTTAGAATTATTTGGGTCTTCGAAAGGCCCGTCGTTCTGGCATAATACCGCGGAGATATTTTTAAGAACTCCGACGCGCCGTGTGACCTCGTTTACATTGTACCGTCGAGCGTCGTCATCGTCAGTGACACGAGCATCGCCGAGACAATAATCAGGAGAGAGTATTAGGAACCATTTGACCATCACAAAGTAAGCTCCTTAAAACGGAAATTCTAGATTTTTAAATATATTTGAATTTCAAACGAAACCGTTGTGCTTACACAATATAGTATATTCGTATACCTATTACGTGTTTAATGAAAAAAACAAATTTAAAAAGTACTTTTGCTCATAACTTTTAATCCTTACATCTATCTGCCTACTTACATTATACATATAATCAATAATCATAATTTTGTTATTTTTTTTTATAAAAATCGAAAACGCGATGAGAAAACAAGCTATTCGTACGATGGAAATGAAAACAATTTTACGGCGCAGGATCAAAATCGATGGATTGGTATGTAGTATTATAGTCGTATTCATGTTTGCAGACCTATAGGCTCAATATTATGTTTACACCATGCATTTCAAATAATTCCACGATTTTTTAATAACATAATGTACCAGAAAACATGGTCGACGGGTGTTATTTCATCAGGTCACACGACCCGTGGCGGGCGATGACGTTTTGGGACCCCCCGCGTTACTGTGGTGGTATGTGTGTGTAAAATGTATATAATGTATAAACGTCCGGCGGCGTGTATTATCTTTCGGCCCCTTTCCGCCATAAAGTTCTCGACCGATATAATCCAGTTGTGCGGCGGACAGTGGGCTAACTTATACGCGGGTTTTATTGCCAACCCGAAATTCCGCTGCGGTGGACACGACGAACTATTCGCGGTCGCCGTCATTACGATGATTTGCCTTTTGCGGCAGCTGCTGTATTCGATGAGGGAGTCGCGTTGTGGCGGCTGTTCATAATATGTGTGATTTTGCCGGCGCACGGTGTGTGTGTGTGTGTGTACGCTCGTAACGAACACCGAACGCAATTACTTAATGACGTGCGTGTACAACGTGTTCCGCGACTTTGGACATAGCGGGCCAAAGCGGTGGAATAAAAATTCCGTGGACGAACAACCGAGAACGGGGGCCGGGGCCTATTATCAGACAAGCCTGACCTAGACTCGAGTCAAAATGGAGAGTAAAAAAAAATACCGAAAAAAATGTAATATATTTATGATGTACGTAATATACAAAATCATATTTTTGCCAACCCGTAAAAAAAATCGTGATATTTGCACCAGAAACGTATAACAATCGAACAGATCAGTAGTTATTATCAGCTATACTTAATTATATAAATGATATATGATAGTTCGTTAAAAATACATAATTATGTAACAATAGTAATAACAAAGTGTGTTTTTGTTAAATCGGAATAAGCGAAAGTTTACGTAATTTCACGGCCAAACTTCTCGCGCCACCCGACCAATGACAGCCGAGCTGCGTGCGCAACCCAACCGATACCGATCGAGAGACTCTCGAACGTACAGCAGCAGACGATCAGTCTAGTGTCGACAGTAGTGCAGTGAGTGTTCTACTCGGTTTTAACATTGCGGTTTTTATTTTTCTCCTTAATAGTCAATATTGTTGTCGATCGTTATTATTTTTGTCTCGACTAATCAAACTTTTAACCGTGACTTTTGATTTTTTTTTCCTTTCGACTTAATACGTTTTTTATCGAGTGACTTTTGTGTTAAATTACTACTTAGTTTATTTCACAAGCCAATACGAATACCGAACCTCAACAGCAACCCACCGACAGGCCGTAAGTAGTACCGATTATATTTATTTAGTCTATAGATGGGTAGTGGGCGCCAATAGGGGTAGCTAAGGGTAGCGATCGCCACCCCGTTTTTTTTTCACGAGGTTGCAAAATCATAATTTGCCACCGCATAAAAAAAGTCTTGATTTTCGCATCAGAATCGTATAACAATCGAACAGATAAATTATTATTATTAGGTACTAAATCATAATGATATTAGATATAAACCTCTATTTTTCTATTGCTCTCGTAATAATTCGTAAACATCTCCATCGAGCTCATTTTTACTTTCAAAAATATCTGTCAATCAATTTAATTAAATGAAAAATACCTATAAATTGTTATTGTTTTATTATTATTAATTATTTATCTCTAACTATAGTACCTAAAGTATAAAACGGTTATATTTCAATTTTAAACTTAACGACCGGTAAAAGATGTGCGGGTTTAGTGAAAATCGGTATATTTTGACGTCCCGGAGTGTCGAAGCCGACTCGCGCTATATCATTGAAGTTATAAAACAACTGATTTTTAAATACGCCCCTTTTCACCCGAGCCTTTTAGGTAATAAAAATACAACGGTGACGGACACCGCTGCAGCAGTCGTTTCGTAGGGATTTATACGTATAATATGCAATATAAATTATACATACCTATTATATAATATTATTTATTGGCACGTATGTTGTACGTCATACACAAAACGGTTTTTGTCATTTAAACTCAAACACTTATACGATATGATGCAGTACGTACGCGTGAACCGTTTTAATTGTGAATAATTATTATTGTTTCGACGGTTTGAATAATGGCGACGATAAACATTTATAATAGAAATTTATAAACATTTAATGTACGCGAGCGACCGCGAACGCAAAAATAATCATTTCCGTATGGGTTTAAATTAATATGCGCGCGATGCCGCCCCGTCGCCGTCCGTCATTCTAAACAACTGTAATTTCGCGTCCTGTATTGCGCGTTCGTATCCATAATACAGATACCACGTCATATACTCGTATTACACATTTCGATATTACACATAATATTATTATGTGTATCGATTAGCTATTTGGTACATGTATTAAATTTGTTATTAAATTGCTTTTTTTTACTGCGGTGCTGCTACTACGGGTGTATTTTGCCCATCGCGCGCGCCCCCCCCCCCCACCCACACACACACACCCTCCCCTCTCCCCGCCGAAAAAGCGGAGGACTTTTATTTTATTATTATTCCACCGATTGAAAAAAACAATGTTGTAAACTATGGAACAGTTGTTAGTAGTGTATCGCAGTGTTGTTTGTACAATATCCCGCCTACACATTCAACAACTGGACAACATTTTCGTACATGAATATACCCTAATCAAACCTTAAATACGCACTATGTATATATACATAATATATATATAGTGTACAACAACACATTTTATTAACATTGCAGCGTTGTTGTACATAAATGTTTTGCCTAAACATAACGCGAACGGTTATTATTACAATAATTGCGCGTCGACTTAATTATAATAATACCGTGGTATAATAGTAGTTACCTTAAAATGGTCTTTATTATTATTATTATTATTTTTTTGCCGAGAATTTTCTTTTGTCTGACGGTTTCAAATTTTATAATCAAACGAATAATAGAAAATGCATTATTCAATACCAGTCGAATTGTTTTATCATACTACACAAAAAGCACAGCGTGGTGTTTCTCTTTACTCGTACCACGTTTATTTAATTTATTCGTCTGGTGCATATAAACTAGGGCTCTCGATTCGGTACGTGTAGGTATTAGATTTACACGTGTACACGAAATCCGCGCCTAAAATATATGTAAACTGTATGAACATTTGTGTATTTAATTACACGTGTTTTTGAAGTTCGTCTACACGTGTATTAAAAGTGCATCTACTTTCTGTATTTAAAGCGTTTGTGTGGCATTCTTTTAAACAATAAATTATATTATAAATCATAATGCTACAACGTGATTCTGACGAGTGTTTTTTTTTTCAATTTTAAACATAACAAAAATTAATTTAACTAGAAGTCTAGAACTTATAGACATTGAAAACTCTAAAATTTAAATTGTCTATAGTTCTATTCGCATATCACCGGACAGTTCATTAAAATATTTTGGAAATTTGATTTCAATATCAATGAAATATTCTAATAAATATCCAGTAAATGTTTCAAGTCGTCGGAATTAATAATAATTTAAGAATAAAAACAACACGAGTAATATCGTTTAAGGAAAAATCATGGAAAACTTGATTTCGTCAATATTCAATTTTCTATTTATAAATTATGTTCGCTTATCAAATTTTTTCACGACTTTCCACAATTATTACACAATTATTTTACTTTCGAAGTCGCCCAAACGCATTTTCGACTACGAAAAGTTAACAGGTTTTCGTTATTTTCTCGAATTTTGTAATTAAAATTTAAACTTCAACTGCTTATGCGAAATCGTAATAAATGGATTTTTAATATTTTCAATATTTTAATAAATGACGATCCGTATAGGAGTATTATCATCGCGTTATCCCTTTTATTATACCGACGCGTTTCGAAATTTCGTATTAAAGGCCTCGAATTTCACCTCCCCCCCGCGGGCCTCGCGAAATCTAGGGACGGGCGCGTTCTCGGAGCGCCGCTTTCGAAACTCCGGCCGCCTCGGAACGGAGTACTCGCCGCGTCCTGCGATGATCGGCCGCGGCGCCGTATTCTACCGTTAAATCACAAAACAATGTAATTATATTAATATTGGTTAATACTCATAAATAATAGCAAAATATTATTAAATATATCAAAAGTTATTTTAATACAAACTATTGATACGTATATTTAAACGAGGTCTCGCCTCGAGTATTATAATGTAAGAGTGCAAAAAAAGTGCATCAGTGCGCCATTTACACCCGACGATGATTTTCAATCGAAACCGGCGGCGGCGGTCGCGACTTTTTCGCACTCTTTATTATAATAAAACTCGAGGCGCAAGACCTTTATTTTATTTTATTATCGTTTTATAGTAAATATTTTTGTATTAAAATGATTTTATATATTTAATAATATTTTGTTATCACATATAATAATAGTAATACGGACGGCGGCGCGGGCGAGCGGGTAGACCGAGGATACATTCGATTATAGGCCGCCGCGCCACCGCCGCGATCGCTTATAATTATTAGCAGCGCGGTGTCCGTCGCCAACCCCGTCCGGGCGCGCTCTGCCCCGGCGGCGGCGCGGCGGGGCTCGTCGCGTTTGCGATATTATCGCGCGCGCGCTCGCCGCGGACGGAATAAAAACCGTGTCTGGAGGGCTTTTGGCAACACTGACTCCGAGCCCCTTCGGTGGGTCCTGGCGGCGGCTGCGGCGACGACCACAGTAGCTTTAGCAGCTTCGAGTCAGCTCGTCGACGCGCCGCCCTCATCAGGTCGTCGCGCTTTTTAGTTAGTCCACCCGCAGCACTCATAAACACATCGCCCGCCGCCGCCGCGCCGTACCGACGACGTCGCTCTTTCTGTCTTCTCTGGCAACTCTCCCGGAAACGATTGAATTCTTTAAAACCGTTACCGTATTGTATATATAATATAATATATACGTAAAACCGCGTTTTCCATTTCTTCTCCCCGCCGAACGACACTTGTCCTTCTCTCGTGGGCGCCGCGTGTCACGTGTGTTTCTTTCTCTCCGCGATCGTATAAAAAAAAAAAATAAATATTAAAAAAAAAAGGATAAAAAGGCAATAAAAAAAGAAAGCGATATATAATCATATAATATATATTATATCCGAAAAACGCTGGTGAGTGATATGTTATAATATAATATGTTTGTGTGTTTGAACGATTGTTATTATTATTATTTTGTTTCGCGCGCCCCGCCGCCGCCGCCGCTCCGGACGTATCGTTTTTAAATTTCTTCTTTGCCGTTACGTCGTCGCCCCGACGATGATGTTATATTAATAATATCGTCGTTTTGTTTCGCTGCCCTGTCGCGGACACTCGTCGCGCATATTGGACACCTACCTGTTATTTACGATGACGGAACGCTCGTTTCCGTGGTCGGGTACTGTTTTTCGCGTGCTTTTTTTTTTTAAATCCCACTCGTGTCCAATTCGTCATGACTGCGCGCGCGATGCTCGTGATTGTGTTTCAGACGACGAGATGACCGATCGGATAGTCTCCTCGAAATAAATCGTTACCGATCGGTAACGATTCCGAACCGACCGAGTCATTTTAGAAATTTATTTTAAATCGCTCTCTGGGCGACATACGGTTCGCAATTAAAAACTCACGACCGTCATCGTCATTTCGAACAAATTATTATTTTAGTACACGTCGCGATGACATAGTCAGATATATAGCATTTTTACACGTTCGGTCGAATAATGTTTTTTACGTTGGAACGATCACATTTCTCCCTCTACGTTCTTCATTTCGAGTATTTCTAGAGATTTATTTAAGTTTTAACAAATATTAAATACGTGTTCTGTGTTTGACGTCGTCGCGATAATCGAAACCCCCCATTGAATGGCAAAATTTTAGCATTTATTTATCGAGTGGAAAGAACATTTTATAATTTTGAATTCTTATTATTTTATTGCTTGAATTTACCGTGGTATGCTTTTGAGCCTATGCTTCTTAAAATTATTTATTCGTTGTTGAACATATGCTTTTCGCATTTAGATAGATTATTACTTATTGAAATATTAAACCGATTGAGGTTTAAACGATTCGTATGAACAAATCTAAACTGCTAGTATTTGAAAAAATCCAAGCTATAAAAGGGTTATTTGAAAGAGTAAAGATATTGTAAAAATGATTGTTGAAAGTTTTCCAACATATGTACTCGTATATGTGATATGGAAATACCAACAGGAAATAATACATCAAATACAGTGTTTAATGTTGTTCAGACATTTATAATATGTAGGTACTTTGTTGAAATAGTTGGAAATAGTTTTTATATTAGGTGCGTGTTTTGCTATTATTTTTTTTTAAATATACGCGTATAATAATACATTTAATCGGTTTTATATATTTATGGACTAATTTAGTATTTAACCTGTTGCATGGCGAACATATTAATAAACCGCAGCTTATTGATTTAATACACGAATCGTTATATTTTTCTATTACTATAAAAAAATTATACATTTTTATTATCTTCCTTGCGATGAACAATGATCAAGCTATGCTATTTTATACGGTTAATATAAAAGACGCGAGCAATAAAATATATGTGAAACTTCTATTCTTCGCGTGTATTTCTAATTTAATACTTTTCCAAATATTGAAAATAAAATAAGACTTTTTTTAATACAATTAATATCACGAATAAACATTTTTCACTGTTAAAAAAATTATCATTAAATTTTATCTACACGTATATTATATTTGTTTGATATTCGGTTGACTTTCATAAAAGAAAAAATACTTTATGTATAGAAAAATGGTACAGTTTTATTTCGGAAAATGAAATCTTATATTTATGTGTTTAAAATGTGTAGAGCACTGGAGACAATAAAATACATTTTTTATGAACGGTATAGAAGTTGTTATGACGTATTGTTCGGAGTTTTTGGCCTGCACATGATAAGAAGTATTGTCTAATATATTTTCTTTATTGTGATTCATAGCTTTTCGTCCTTTTAAGTTATTGTAAACATTGCCCATTGAATGAACCCCTAGTGGTTTTTGGCATGGTTCCCCAAAAAACTGGTATCTGAAGTTCACGAAAAAGAGGTCTTAAAGGACTAATTAAGTTTCTTCGTCTTTTTTTTTTTTTTATTACACTCTGTTTCGACAGAACAGAGCCATAGAATAAAACGCACTACTCTACAGAAATTAAACATTTCCACCACTTTAATTTTGGAACCGCGTCTTATCCACTTATCAAAATTAAATCCTACCAAGAATTGTGTTGGCTGTATTTTACTAGACCAAAGAAAAAAATAAAATAAACAAAAAGAGATGGAAAAAAATCAACATTAAGAGTTATTATGCAGTACTTTAAGTCTAAATGTGCGTTAAATGCACTGCCGAAAGTCATTAAGTGCGTATATTGTGATAAGTATGATTTTTTGTAATAAGATTTGATACTCTGAATACTAATGCCATGAAAAAAAAAAAAAAAAATGTATACGAGAGAAATACTATGGTGGAATAAATATAATATTGTTTGTTTAAATATTTATTGCTTTACGAGAATATTGTGGTCTGAAGATTTTGAAGAGTAGTTTTATGGATATGAAATATATTTCGGTGCGGTAGACTTTATACAACTTTGGAGGAGAACAAGTTCAATATATACACTACACAATATACGTACTCGTATACATATATTATATATATATATGCACGTGCATAATACTTGTTTTAGGTACTTGGGCACGGACAGCCGTCTATTTTTGTTTTTCTGTTACAAATATTTGAAAATATAATATAATATATTATATTATACTAATAGTAGTTTTATACTATTGCGCGTAACGAGTAATGAACCGCGTTCGAATTGTTGTTTGAATAACGAATGAATAGATTAAAAATAAATCAAATTCGATTTTCGTTTTTGTTTAATTTTAACGATAACAAAGACCCGGTTGAATCGCTGAGTCATTGTAAACATTTCAGGTGAGTTCAATACGTATATTCTATACTTAACAATCAATCCCTATATTATTTTACAGTATAATGCATTGAAATCGTTGTTTATACAATATATATTTTAACTATGGAGACCGTTCTATTGAAAAGGCGTTCCATTAACTATGAAAAAGGTTTTTTTTTTGCTATCAATATTACATCGCGTTTTGGAATGTGTTCGTTGATCATTCGAAACATATTTTAATCTATCTATTGACGCATTTTCGATGCAGATTTTGCATGTCATTTTAGTTTGGCGCATGCGCCGGAGTTATTGTATTAATTTAAAATTTTGAAATTACGAGTCGCCTACTTCACTGACTCGGATATTCTTTTTGAACTTTTGGCGCACCTACATGTAATTTATAAAAAAAAGTTAAATAATTAAAGCTATCTTAAAGTTTTGACGTGAAATAAATATAATCGGATATAAAGAATGTCTGGACTTCACTTGTTTAAACTTTAATCAAATTGATTGGGTACGATAAATTAACCATTGCGTCGGATCGGTTCTTAGTTTAAAGTGAAATATATGAGGGACGATTTTTAAGAGCTTGGAATATTTTCTTTCGAAGTATAAAATAAATATATTTAACCTCATAATGTGAAATTGTAAGTGAAAAGTTAATGCTATTTTAATATTTAAAAAAAGCAGGAGTTTGGATAAAAACTTTTTCAAAAGAAGCCTTATGAAAGTTTATAAAGATTGAAAAATTAAAAACTACCCTCAAGTATAATTATGTGATCGTTGGTTCGTATAGTTAGTGTATTAACTTTTATAATAACAATAATGATGAATAATGATGTAATAATGCATAGAGTACTTCAAAGAGTATTATGTGACGTTATCATTGATTATATTAGTTTTTATTTTTATGAAGTTATAATTTATTGTGTATCAAGTGATGAGATTTATATCTATTTTCATTTATAAAACTAATAAACAAAAAAAAAAAACCCGTTTGAAAATTTTTAATAATCATATCCAAAACAATAGAATTTTCTTTGATTAAAAATAACATTTCAGATTAAAACAATGTTTTAAAATTAAAGTGTTATCTTGAAGTTCTATTATAGTTTGAACTTTGTGAATGTATACGAATAATTAAGTTAAAACTTATAGTTATAATATTAATCTAAAACAATGTATTGTGTTAAATTAGTTAAACGAATAGTAATATTTTCGTATGACCTTATAACTTTCTTAATTCATATTTAACTTAATTGTTCGATATTAATTTGCGACAAAACAGATATATTGTGTTTGAGCTAAAAATAAAATAAGTTAATACGACATTATTTTATTTGCAATGAAAATATTATTTTTTTTTGGAATTTTAACGCGATAATAACATCGGGATTTTACAAAAAAATATAAATAATTCGATTTTTATAAATATATTTACATATTATACTGGTATATTTTCGAAAATTCAAGCTCATTACGATCCTTTGAAGTTTTGCAAATAACCTTTTGGAATTATTACTATGCTTTTAGCGTTTAATGTTTAGTGTGTCTAAGCGTTTAATTTAATTCTAACGAAATCGACGTGGTCATGTTATACTATATATGCCTAGTAGGCGCTATTGTGCTCTCGTCGGTATTTTACCCGTATTATTCGATTTTTCTAGACTTTGACGAAACATCATCGATGTTATTAATTTATAATTTAATTTCAACGCATCTAGCTGTTGTATCTAATGGACGGATACGTTTCTATCGACGTAGTCGTTAATAATAATTTGCACGTTTTCCCGGCCGTTATGAATACGAATTCCGCCGGGTCGTGCGTTTATTAAGATTTTACGACAGCCAACTACTTATATTACAGTGTCGTTTGCGTAGTATTACCGTGCATCATTACAATCCCTGATAACGATTGGCCAGTCGATGGTTTTTTATTTCTCATTCGGTAAAAAATTGTATATTTTATTTGAACTTGGAGGCAACGACGGTTGTAGTCAATAGAAATCGTCCAATTTTAACTCGCGACCGTCATTGATATCGTTTCTTAGAAAAAATAAAACGTTGCAGACGAGCTAGACGTTTACTCGACTTTTCAACTCGGCTCGTTGGCGCGCGGCCTCGTCGTCGTTACATTATAATATTATATCATATATAGTTACGCCGCCGCGCGAATCGCAACGAAACGTTCGGGAGAAAGAGCAAAAAAAAAAAAATAAAAAAAATCCCAACGCCGCGCCGGGTTTTCAGCGCGTATTTATATTGAATACAACGCGTCGTCGTCGTCGTCGTGTCGTCCCGGTCGGTCCCGCGGGGACGAACGGAGGATTTCGTCGCGCACGCGCGCGCGCGAGACAAGATTTGCTCGTTCTACGTTTTTTTTTAGAAAAATAATATTAAATATATAAAATTATTAAAAAATATATAAAATAAAGAGTATTATATGTAAGAACGCAAAAAAGTACACCCGATGATGATTTTGAATCGACTCTTTTGCATTCTTACATATTATAATACTCGAGGTGAGACCTTTATTTTATTATCGTTTAAATATATATTTAATAGTTTGTATTGAAGTAATTTTTGATATTTAATAATAATATTTCGTTACGAGTATTAACCATTAAATAACTATTTTGTTTATTTTTTTTTTCTATTTTCTTTTCTATTTTTTTACTAATTTTCCGTTTTTTGTTTTTCAGGTGACCCCCCGCCCCCGCAGGGCATTATCGGGAACGGGGCGAAATGAAATAACCGGGCGGTGGCCGCAGCCGAGGAGCACTCGCCGCCGGTCGTCCGAGCGGTTGGACAATGACGGGCCAGGACGAGCGGCGCGCCGGGGGTGACCGTCGTCGGGTGGCCGCAGGCGGTGCGCGTGCAGCCGATAGCGTGCAACAGCAGCGGCGGCGGCAGCAGCAGCAGCAGCGGTGAACGATTGGGGGGCCACCGTGCCATGGCGACGCCCCCCGACAGCCCGATCATCGAAGAGGCGACACTAATCGAGCTCGAGGAACAGCTGAACAATCCGTCCGCGTTTCAGCACGCCAGGCCCGTCGCCCTAGAGGACCTGTGCCGGCAGACCAAGTTCACCAGACAGGAGATCCGCATCATGTACAGAGGATTCAAACAGGTAGGTTTTCGACAATTTTCCTTTTTTTATAAGAGCTCCGTTTTATATTATCCGTCGTAGCCCGAGACCGTTTCGATCGGTTGTCGCTCGTAAAACCGCATCGCCGATCTATTGTTTACGTATTTTTAGACTTGACTAACTTGGCGAGCGGTCGACGGCACGATTTTTTTTCACGCCACTGCGAGTTAGCTTTATCTCCGCATACGAGCGTGTTATCATAAATATCGGCGTATAATTGAACGGCCGATTAGAAGAAGGATAATATTCCAAAAATACGTAAAATAAACTGAAATAGCGATTTCGTTGCTGAAAGGTAAAAATTATATTACGAGCGTATAAAAGATGGCATTCCATTAGGTTTTAAGTACTGGGTAACGTATATTGTAAAGACAAGTTTTCGATCGAAAGTAAAAATTAAGGAAATAAACGTTTTTTTTTTTTTTTTAATTTTCCGAAAATTGGGTTTTTGGAATATTATTCTTCTTCTAATCAGCCGTTCAATATTATTGTGTGGGATGCGCGGTGTGTGTTTTTACTACGGCGAAATCGTAGTGGGTGTCTTGACAAATCTGCCCGTAATATACGTTTGAAAATTATTTATTCACTTGGGCGCGTACAGTAGAGCGTGAATTTTAAATGATAGCGAAAATAACATACACGTCGATTGTTCGTATAAACAACGCTGTTGTTGTTTTACTGTTTATGATCGATATGATATTAAACGTTTTTAGCGTTAGGCTTTGATCGAAACATCGAAACGCGGAACTGTTCGGAGGGCTCGACAACTCGATAGAGGTGGCCTAAGCCGATCTCCGGTCGAGCACCGAGTCGTTCAAATGGCGTGTACTCTCGTAGTGCACTTGTGCGGGCTATAAATTCGAAATCGAAACGAATCGTTTTTCTATTATGCGTCCCAAATACAATAGCGATGTTCGACGAGAGACGCAGTTACGTATACAAGTAATTAAAATCACGTCGATAATACGTGTCGAAATCGCTATCGGGTTCGTTTGATTCGATACATTTAGTTTCGTAGCGGACACTCGAATGCACTAGACCTCGTTTACGCGATCCGACGTGGATATGCGCGTTATTATTATTATGCGCGGTGCAAAAGTTGACGTTACCTCGGAAATCGACTACGGAGATTTCCGTTTTTCTTTAGTGTACGACTTATAACGTAGCGAAAGGTTGCGCTGAAACGTCTAAACGTGGCGGCGCGGCGCGTCTCCGAGCCGCGGTGAAAAATGACGTCTGTTCGCGTTTACCGTGCAAAACGCGAGCACAATATTACAATATCGTATTACGCACGAGCGCGGCGTAATCAACGCGCATTAAAACAAGTAAAAATCTGCGCGTGCCGCTGTGAATAATAAAAACGTCGATTAGTCATATTATTATACATGTACGTTTTTATTACATTATGCCAGTTCCGTCCCGGGATATTTAAATGGATATCCGATTTCCGTTTCCAACTCGATCATTATTTATGGATGCGCGAGAACACATTGTTTTGACCTATAACCGCCGCCGTGTATACGTATAATATACCAACGGTAAAAAATTACAATTATTTCTGTTCGAACGACGTTTGTTCGCGGTCCGGGTAGCCGTTTTGTTTTGTTTCGTTTCGTTTCGTTTTTGTTCAAAACTTTACGGTTTAATTTTTCATCAACTTCTTTCCAAACGTGTATACCTATCATATTTTACCCGGCCGGTTCCCAGCACTTTTGATGGTAATAATTAATGTTCGGTTACCGCGGCGGATGATATTATGCCAGCGTGTGTTCGGCCGACACACGACTAGATAAATGAGTATTACAACGTGAAAAATCGAGTTTATAGGTAAAAAAAAAATAAAAAAATACTTTCACTCGATTTCTCACAGTATGTGCTCACAAAATAACGCGAAACTATAAACTTGATAAAAGTAAACTTTTAGCCGTAGTTTGTATTCACGTTTTTTTCTTTTTAAATTTATAATTACGATACACCATTACTATAACAACAATAATAATAAAATAATTTTAAATACGACAATTATTATTTGAATTAAAATGTGCGAAAAAATAGAATCGAATAACTGAAGTGCGTTTCAAAGTATAACAATAATGAATGATTATTAAAATTTGATACGTTTCTTAATTGTCTTAAGATTTTAATATATATATAAAAAAAAAAAGAAAAAACGTCGCTATACTAAAATTCTATCCATTAGTCAAATAATTTCTGTATTATCGAAAAACATAAAGAAACGGGTTTTGAAAATTGAACTCGAAACCACAATAGAACAAAGGAAAGCTATTTTAATCTCCCAACCCTTACAACGGATCGCAGAGAACAGTTATTATAATAATTGATATTCGCGAAAAGCCGGCCGAATCTTTTCACAATAAAGAATTTCCCAGCCGCGATGTTAACGACGACGCTAAAAACCGTGTCTACATTTAATTAGTTGAATATCCTGCCCACGAGGGGTTCCGCTTCGCGCGTATTATCAAAGATGTAGTATTCAAGTGTATTGTGTATAAAACGCGAAACGCGTCTTCGCCAAGAGGCTGCGGCAGCTCCATTTTAAATTAAAAAACACGCAAACAAACGATATGCGATTTAATCGCTTACAATGCTCGGAGCGTACTATAATATGTTTCGAATAGTCAACAGCGACACGACCAACTAAGTATACGATGAGTATATAAGTGCTGTAACCGTGTAAGCGATCAGTCAAGTGTGCCGAAATTATCACGGCGAATCATCTAATTCTCGCGCCGAGACGTGAGTTTAATGATACGGCATCATTTGTATGTAAATTAATCGTCCGATAATATCGTCCGCAGACACTCGAACGAAAATCGTTTCTATTCAAACGCTCATTTATTTTCAAAGCCCCCTCTCGGCTTTCGATTTTTCGATAGTCGATCGACGTTTATCTCTGCGATTGCATATTTAAAGGGGCTGTTCGATTTTCAAACTAAGCGTACACTCAGAAATAGATACTCGTTTGTTAAGACCGCGCGTGTCCCTACCAACTCCAGAAATAAAATCCAATTTATTGAAATCGATCGTGTCTAAACCGTTCGAATATTACAACTTATTAACATTGATTATAAACCGCATTTATTATATTACTAATCAATATTCACAAATCACGACTAATGATAATGCACATTACTATTTAGTGAGCCGTATCGTAATGACATTAGATTAATCAAACGTGAAAATGTAAAATTGTGCGCGACAATTATTTCGAGGGGTATAAGCTCTCGCAAACCCCTCCTCCAATCACTGTCGTAAGTCTGCGAGCTTATGAAAAATCATTTGTTTCACTATTATGCAGTCGTATTTGATACTCCGCGATTGTTAGCTATATAACAATACAATACGAACTCTGTCATAAATCCGATTGTCTGATGTTTATTTCTTTTGATGGCGTATACAATCGTGTGCGTCTGAGTTACGTACGTTGATTTAAATTAGTTAGTTTTGACAGCCGCGTACGTACGTACGTACGAACATAATCGAATAAATAATCCGCGACTGCGTAATGGTGCGTACACGTGTACACACGTGATTGGCTTCGATTTTTTTCTTTTCGAAATCGTATAATATTCATTTGGTTATTATTATTCGTGAAAACCGACGGTGGCTCACCTATGACCTGCAAAAAAAAAGGGTTATTTCGTGTCACGTTATACCCCCCGAGGTCATGTAATACGCAGGTGCAGTAATTCGCCCGTCATTGCCCGATTGACATTCGTATAATTAGTTGAAAAGTTTAATTTCAATCTCGCCGAAAATAGGTTACGCCGGAGTCGAGACTGTTTCAATCGAAAACTAAAAATAATTGCCCGTTAATACGGTATAATACCTATTATAAAGAGTTGATTTATTCATATCCTATATTGTCGTAATAATATTATGCATATTATGCAAATATATAATAATAATAATATAATCTAAAATGTAATCGTTGAGCTAACGGCGCGGCGGCGGTCGGTTTTCCACTCTGTCCACGTATTTAGATCGTGGCGCTACGCGTTCGAAACGACTCGTGAACTATTAAAAAACAAAGTCATATCACAATCGGCGTCATCGGATGTAAAAAACACCAAATAAATGTAAAAATGAAAATCCATCGTTACGCGCGTGGGCTCGCGACGTCCCGTCGTTTTTATACGGCTCGCAGAGGTGACGTTTCCACCGTGTATACGTTATTGTAGATCTCGAGACGGCATTCGAGCATTTCCGGGAGAATGGAAGCCGCGGACGTCTGCGCGTCGGTTCATTAATAAACTTAATTAGCGGTTATGACGGTTACTCTTATACGCCGCCGTATCGCCGGGCAAGTGTGTACCTGTAGTAGGGTACTAATGACGTTTAATCAAGTACGTCGTTCATTTTTAGCATACCGGGGTTACCGCCGCCGCGCCGTCATTTTTCACTGTTAGGTGTTAAATCGTGGCGTTTACATTGGGAAAATATGACGTTGTTACGAGCAGCTGTTCGTTTTCCGTGTCAAAACAACTTTGATTTTCAGTTACACATTGTGTTCTGCTATATTTATTTTCGTTTCTTTAACAAAACGAAAAAGATTTGGCGCAGGAGATGAGGTGAAGCAATTACTGACGGGGGTAAAAATCACACCGCCCAGTGATTCGTCGCGAAGTTACGGTCAGACGAATTTTTAGGGCGTTGGGTATTTCGTCGTTTTAACAATAATTTCGGATTTGCTATATGATTCATAATGAAACGATTATAAAGAAAAAGTAAAACGGTCTTTTCTTTATGATATCAAAGATAAATACTTGCTTGTTTCGATTTGATTTTCTATTATTGGGTTATTGCAGAAATACCTAACAGAAGTTTGTCTTTTTAAAGTTTATCAGAAGTATTTATAACGACTAAAGTGTCGAACGATTCACTGTTCAACTCTTAAAGTTCTAAACAATTTGATAAATGTCGATTTCGAGTAAATACGTAATATTATACATCGCGGTTGATCGTAGCTGCTGTAGTTTAATCAAGGGAAAATCCATTAGGTAATATGAATTTCAAATATGAAACGAAATACGTAATTTTAATCGTCGCGTAAATTATTTTAAATTTAGAAATTCGATATTCGTATTTTTACAGCACCTATTAAAGAGTAATTATTATTATAAAAACTTTTTCACATTTGAGTAACGAAAAAAAAAATTAAAAAAAAAAAATTGTCGATGCGTATCATTTTTAAATAAAATTATTCCGTATAAAATGTTTCGATGCGTTAAAAAAAGTATCTGCCGTCGAAGGCTAATTGGTATTTTAAATTACTATAAATTCCGAGCCGTAAATATTCGAAACACATTAACCTTTTTTATTATTATGTATTTTTTAAAAAAAAATATCCGATATAATATATAATATGTATCTGTACGAACAGTGTTGTTCGTTCGTGAAATAGAATGTTAGTATGGCGCTTATTATACATATACCGTAGTATTAATAATATCGAGTGATAAATAAAAGTAGTCTGAAAATATGTATTTCTATATATTTTTACGGTAACAAAACATTAAATTACGTTTTTTTTCTTTTTTTATTTTCAAATTATTCATACGCAATTTTCGTTTTAAATTATTTAAGACTGCTGCGTGCGGCGACGTAATACATATTTATTTCGGAAATACACCATAATAATATGATGCGAACCAGCGTTTTAAAAATATCTTGTGTGTGCCGCATTCTCTGCAATACGTTTGACTGACGGGTAAAATACGTTCGCGAATCATCAAAAACAACTCGGCCTGTGTTATAACATTGTTTGGAGAACAAATGTGTTTGGTAAAATAAACTGTGGTCTGCGCGGCGCGCCGCCGTTCAAACGCGGCGACAATGTTGTTTTCTCGATGGTTTTTTTTTGAAATATTTTGAAAGTCTTTTTAATCGATAGTATACATGATGTATGTACGTACCTTATATTGAAAACGAATTTAAATCATCACCACGGTCATACCGAACATTTTTTTCAACACCTACTACCTATTGAGCGTAATTTTGTAAAACGCCGTTTGGAATGTTTTTGGCACGATGTTGTTTAGGGACACCGTTCAATAGATATCCAATAAATGCCGCGTGGTGTACAGAGCGAGTCTTTATAATAATATACGGTAGTTTTTTTTTTTTTTTTTTGCGATCCGGGTTATACAGTTTCCATTACACTTCGTCCGACAAATAAAAAAAAAAAAAAATCAGACATAATTAATGAATTGCCCCCCTCCCCCCCCCGTACATTACAGCAGCGTGTATTTCACCGCGTTCGAGTTGTATAGATAATAAACTGTATATGGATCCGAGCACGTGACTATACATAATGAGTAGGGTCGTGAATTTTTAGGACTTTTTTTTTCTTTTTTTCTCGTACCCTGCCGCATTGCTGTCCGATAGTACAAAATTCCAATCATGTCACCGAGAGTTTAATTTTGTCGCGCTAAAATGTTATCTTAACTATGAAATATGAGGATAAAAATGTTAATTCGTCGTGTGTTTTTCATATCAAAGTTTCAACAAAGTAATATATATATGCAATTTATAATATAAAACATAAATACAAATTTTTTTTCTTTCAAAGTCGTGAGATATATATCGATATTATTAAAGACAGTGGGTTTCGTTTCATTCCGAAAGTTTCGGAGGAATTTTACCGGAGTATAAGTTTTATAATAAATAATAAACCATTCAGTCCGCAAGTGTAATAGGTATACCACGTCTTTACCTACCTACTCGTATATTTTTATTTGATTTTATATTTTTCAGAATACAATTTTGTTCTTCCGATGTTTTCTGATCTGATCGAGTTCTAATATTACTATGGTTTTTGGGGTTTTTTTTTTTTTTTTAAATCCATCGAATTCGTGATTATTAGTTTTTATTCTGCAGCTAATTTTCGGTATAAACTATATTTTTTCGATGCAATCTGGAAACAAAAATAGTGATAATAATAATTTTAAACGAGAGTCGATTTTTTCCGTCATGTTTGACTTTTACAAATGCAGGAACTTAATTAATCTGGTCTCACGAAATCGAAAATACGGGTTTAAAACTAATACCCGAGTAAGTATACTTACTTATGATATCGACCCCTCGCGAAAGTCCAAGAGAAACGAGCATTTTCTGTGTTGTCGCGGAATTATTACTTCTGTACAAAGACGTAAATATTTAATTAATGCAAAAACCTTTGTGTTTTTAGTATGAAATCAATTTAAAACATAATGCTCACAATAACGAACGTATCCTTATTGGGTCACGAGAGATTTTCTTATCGGTACTCGTATTCTTCAAATCAAATTAAATAACTCTTGCGCGTATCGTTTTGATTCTAGCGATTTTGCAGGACGAAATTTCACCGCGGTACATTGTTACACGTGCGGGCAACAAAGCGCAAAGATAACACATCTTATTTCGTTCCAAGTGGCGTGTCCTCTTAACGTTTCGCCATTCGAATTGAAAGAGGGTTGATGTACAGGGGAGGCGAAAGAGAGAGAGGGAGAGCACTTCATGGCGTGTTCATCATTATGTTTTGCGCTGAAATTTTATAGTTAAAAATATTTCGTGGTCAGTGTGAAAATAATTGGGTGAGTCATTAATGTATTATTTCATCTATTTTCATCGTTAAAGGTCAGGTAGGTACGGGGGAAAACTGCGATGTTTTACGACTGTGTCTAGAGTAAATTATTTCTAAATTTGTGCCACATACAATATTATTTACAAGGTTCATCAATAATATTAGGTATCGATTATCTCGAAAAAGCGCTTTCAATTAAATCTACTCGTAACGCGAAGTCAAGTAGTAACAAAATTCAATATTTTCTGTGTTTCATAAAAATCCATACGCCCCTTTCTCTGACAATTAGTCTCTCTATCGTGCTCTAGTCTTGCTCCAATCGTCGTCGGATATAGTCGTCAGAAATATGTATTGTTAACCGGTTCGCCGTGGCATGCGCGTGCCGTCGTTTTTATTAAGCCTAATCGATCGATTTGGTTCGTTTTGATAACGTTTGAAACGTATATGAATTAAATAATTATTGTCATCGTATAGTATCCAGTTGTGATGGACAGTTGTTCAACTGCTGCAATGAGTTATTGTAACACAAACGTGCAGTTTTAAAAAATAAATACTAAAAACAAAACAACAAATGAACTAATAAAATAACGAGGATTTCAGTATAATATTACATTATTGCACGGTATAATTTTAATGGTTTTACATTTTAAAACGACGACAGTAATTTTAGCGGTTTAAAATATAATATATATTATAAACGTTACCGTATGCCAATCTGGTATTACTCGGTAGCGGTAGTCGCGCGAACATTGCAGAGGCGTGTGTTCATGTCTAAAATCGAAAGAGCGCACCGATTATCGTATTTCCGATCGTATATCCGTCATATGAACCATAGATTCCACCGAGGGTGGCCCAACGTACAATATATTGTAACGACAGCTATTTGACGTATATTGACGGAACGTTGAAAAATGATACTTCCTATTATCTCTGCGACCTGCGATCATTAATAGATAAACGTTCTATTTTGCCGCACGTTGTGATTGGACGAGCCGTGTAACCCTCTTTCTATTGTTTTTCACATTTTAAATGCAAACTGGCTTGTCCACTCGGTAGTCTCTATGGGATACCCAAACTCGTTAACTTGCCATTATGGTGTTATTTTGCATATATATTTGTCTTTTTTTTCTTTTTTTTTTTGAAACGTCCACCTAAGCCGTTTCGCCAACGAACGTAGATAGTACGTATACGTTTATTTTGATCTACATAAATAATTTCTAACAATGAGTTGAAATCTTTTCTAATAACGCGTTCAACAAATAACAAATATTATAATATAATATACGTATACACTTATATAATGAATACTTAGTTAATATTTCGAGGTTTTTAAATCGATGCAAAATTAAAAAAAATAACCAAATATAACAATAATAATTCAAAAAATTATTGAATTTATTTTATGAATCATACGAGTATATTAACTAAAATTAAACTGTCGACGTTATGAAAATCTAAAGATTTCGATTATCTAATAAGTTAGTCTGAAAATCGCATCGTTGTAATTATAAATGTCATAATTTTTTATTTGTCAACGATTTTCGGCGACGAGAGCGTTGTATTCTGTTTTTCTCAAAAATCGAAAAGGCGAAGAGTTTTGTTCTCGATCAAACTTTTGTTTCACCCTAATAAGTTCAGTAAATCGTCGATTATGTTATTATTGAATAATTAAAACTAAATAAACAGCGACGAGAAAATAAACACGATTGTTTTTAAAGAGAGGGTGAAAAGTATTGATTAGATTTCAGGCGTGTACCCTATACGCAGGTATACAACATGTGTACTATCAGGCATTTTACGCGCAATACGAAACATAATGAATATATATTTTTATGTTCTGAATGTATTTAGGCTATACGAGAATACACCATCACGTTATGTAAATAAATAAAAATAATATTTACCTACGTGGTATACCCCGAGAGGATTAAAAACTGTATAACGATTAGGCGATGGTAATTCGTATATTATGTTAATAACGGTAACGCGTGGCTGAAAAATAATCAAACTGTTTCAATGCGTATTATCATAATATATTCGACGAATAATCACATGAAATTATGACATCGCACACACTCACGTATTATTAATACCAAAGGGTGAAAAAAAAATTACTACTTTTATGGTATTTACTATTAAAATTATTTCTTTAGTAGGTAACCATAAAAATAGCGGCCACGGCTGTATAAATGTTAATTTTGTGTATTATAAAATATTTATGACTAATTTGATGGAAAACATACACGAAAATGTACACGATTTCTATAGAATTCATTGCAGATCGTTGCAGAAACTTATTTTGAATCGTCTGGTTAAAAAAACAATAATTCATTATTAACTATTCCCCGAAATTATTAACTATTTTTAGGAAAAAAAATATCTACAATACAAACGTATCTTTTGAAACGAGTAGTAGATGGAAATATAAATACATAATATATTATGTATACGATGTAAAGTTAAAAATAAGGTCGATTGTGTTGTAAGTATCGGCGATATTCAGTTGAAACTTAAACGTCGCGAGAAGAGTCTATACGCGGTCGGGTTATCTATTGTGTTATTACTTATTATCATTACGGGCTACACGTTAATGTAATTTGATCAAAGCGACGCGACCGCCGGTTGGCGTGACCCAATAAATTGAAATATTGCGTCCAATGGGATTCACATTAAAAAGTATAATGCGCACTTAACACGTGAGAGAAGCTCACGAACGGTTTTTGGCGTTTTAAACCACCTGCACAGTAGGGGTTGCACCTCACGCCATTTGGCGATTTTATGCAAATTAGGAAACCAGCAAACCTAACCCAAAGCTCTCCCCTCAATGCTTTTAGTATTACGAGAAAATTATTGATTATTCATTTTTTTTTTTGTTTTTTTTTCATAAGTGTTATCGAAACGAATGATCTATAATTTGGAAAAAAAAACTTTATACTAATTTAACTAGAACACCGACGGTGAAAAAAGTTTTGGACGCGAGAATTCATTTTTTTTTTTTTTTTATACATAATATAATATTTAATTAAACGGTAAATGTTGTTTACGGGGCCGAGTCAACGAAATTTCAGATTGGTTTCGCAATATTATAAATAATTATTTGATCGATTTGCTAATGTTCATTTGTTACGATATAAAAATGTCAAATAATCTATCGAAATCAAAATATATACGGTCGGGGGTTTTATCATTGAAATCGATTTTCACGTACGTACGCCAAGAAATATGTGTGTCGTATAATTATTGCGTTTTCTTTCGCTCGGTAGAACGCGAACACCGTTTCGTTAGAGTATAGTTTAATTCCGTCGAAATATTTTCGTCGCTATTTCGACGAACGATTGAAATCATGTTTGCACACTCGTGACGCGTATTAAATAGTTTCACGTTTCCTCCCTCGCTACGTCTGGCCCGTTGGAAATTTCACCAAATATACGTCGTATAACGGACGTCGAGAAATCGTTACGGAAAAATATCCCACAGGACAACAATATTCCGTCGTCTAGTTTTCCTCAGTAGCGCTCTAGCGTTATTTATATCGTTGGAAATATTCAAGTTTTACCCCGTACCCCGACACGGCTAATTATCTATGCGTGTAATATGTTCAGTAGGTACGCGGAGGTATTAAATTCGCGCCGCCTCGGTCGTCGTTAATTCGACTCGGATTGTTTTAAAACTATTTTATTAAACTTCCACTGCGAACGAAATGCAGAACTATTAGCCTGACTGAACACGACTATCGCTGTTCGATAAGGTCGAGCCGTACGGGACTAGGGCCTAGCGGAGTAAAAGAAAAAAAGAAAAAAAAAGACTGGATTAAAAGTTTATTATTATTATTATTATTATTATTTTTTCTTCTCCTCTTTCTTTTGCCCGAGGTATTTCGTTCTCGCCAGAATTTTTGTAAAGGAACAACACATAATGTGCTGCTGCTCCGTCATCACAATGGGTCTGAAATGCTAACCCTTATCCGACGGTTTTTAGTTCGTCAGACCTTTATAGCGCCGCCGTACGGTAAATATCGTTCGCTTAATTTACACACACACACACACACACCTATTCGGTCGAAGATAACAATATGATGTGCTGCACACAAAGTGTACTCAGAGTGTCTCTGAATAAACACCACACGGCGATTTAAAATTTCACGCCGTCAATGCGAGTATATGCAGCGAAGTACAGAATAACACATTATATAAATACGTGTAAACGACTATATCACGACGACGACGACGTCGGAACTACGCGTTCGTACTACGCGCGGCTGTTATTATATTTTCTCGTTTCGGTATGCATTTTTTATATCAGATTGAAACCGACCTTTTTTTTTTTTCAAAAAAAAAAAAAAAAAAACCAGATAAAACATTAATATTCAAACTGACCGTCTCTAGGAAAGACACAGTAGAAATCCGAATGATAAACCATAAAAGGTCCATCGGAAAATAAATTCTCGTTTATTCGAGACCCAATTCTAATATTATTGTGTGCAAGTCAAACCCAGAGGCTATTCAAAGATATTTATGGCTTTTTGAGAGTACAACGTCGGTTATGGAGTAGACGGAGGAAAGCCTTTATTTGCTATGTCAGGCATCGCATAAAATTCTATGTGATTAAAATTAATGACTTGGTGGTTGTTTTTTTCTTTCTTTCTTATTAACGTAGGTACCGATAAAGTCGTCAAAGTTTTTTTTTTACATTTATTAGCTCAATGCGCTCGATATCACAGATGTACCCAATTAAAGAGTTGTTAAATTTCGTCGGACTTTCAATTCAAACGTACACCTGATATCGCTCTGGATTCGAATCGCACGGCCGTTCTAGACAGCATCTCTTTCCCGAACACATTCGTTATTGTTTTAATTCTACTCCCGTAATGGAAACGCAACTTGACGAATGTTCTTCGCAGTACCTACACGTATTTACTATCGAATACCCGATATCGTTGTGCACCGAACAATAATTGTTTTCACGGCGATTTGAGGGTTACGTGGGCTGCGTAGACACGAGCCGACAAGCGTCGGGACTGAACAACAACAACAAAAAACGTTTTGCCACAAACCACTAGTAGATAATATAGTAATGAGATTTAGAAAATATAGGAAATTTAAGATTGAGACTTTGAGGGAAAAAAATATAATGTTTCTGCTCGGAAGATTTCTGTCTGCACCACTGCGCATAACTATATCGTAGTGCTTATTATATTATAGTGTATTTTAGTTGCCAGACGAGAAAATACGATTGTATTGTATTAATGGCAATATAGTATCTCTTTCGATTTTTTTTTTATTTTATTGTCTGACACTTTGTGTGTGTGTGTGTGTGTGTTGTTATAATGTCGAAACGACATTAAACGCCGCGCAGAAAAAAACTTTCGATTTAAACGTGAAAATAGCATCGAGATTTGAACGAGATACGACCATAATACGAGCAGCAGGTCGGTCGGACAAGGCGCGATGATTCGAAAACATCAGAGTTAACAAAAACCCGCGGAACGCCTCACGTAAATGGCACACAGAAATTGTTGTGACAAATGTCGCTGACAGTAATTGTAGCGGTGATGGATTTCACGGGTGGTATCAACGTTTCGGTTATAAAATGGGGTGAAACAACAAATCGCGCACTCGTCGGTGAACGGGAAATCCGCAGTGATTCTAATAAAAACGGAGCGGACGTTTTTCACGCTACAATAATAAACTGTGCAGCGCTCATCATTGTCGTCGTCGTCGTCGTCGTCGTCGTTCATAAATATTATAATGTTACCGAAAGTTTTTAATTAAAAAAACGTTGTGCCCGCGCGTGACCGCCGCGGCGCCGTTTGTCGACGTTTTCGGCGTTATCGACGACGTGGTCCGCGGAGCGTTAAAATCGCCACATCGCAACGGACCACGTACAACGAACGTCGAAGATTTTGATTTTTGCGGCGCGTAATTATTGCCAACGGTATATTTTCCAATCGACGACGTTTCCGGCGCGATCGTTTCGAAATGGTCATCGTTTACCAGCATTGAGACGCTTCGTTAACGTGTTTCTGGTTTTTTTTCTCGCACAATATCATAGCCAGAAAATGACTAAGGCTCGTCTGGTGCGCGACTCAACGCGTCGCACAACAGAGTACAACAAATTTATAACGTTATAGATATTTTGAATATTCAATAAAATCTGTCGATCCATCGTGTAAAGCCGCTGCGATTAGAAAATCAAAAGGTGCGTCCCAAAAAGAGATGAAATCCGTGTAACGTTTTTCTCACATACTAACGTACGCGGGCTACTTCGATGCTTTCACAATCTCAAAGTGACTTAATGTCCTGAAAAAAAAAAAATCCTTTTCGAACACCTTTTGCCACAGATTTTAAAACCGCCCGTGACATTATTTTGAATCGATAATTGTGCACCTCCTGTGCAACACAAGTTCAACAGGTTACGTTAGATTTGAACAGTACTCCGCGCACAGTGGGCGATTTCAAAAGTAGTGTAATTATAGAAAAATGAAATAAAAACAAACAAGTATTCGAATCCAAAAAAAAAATACGATCGCGCTTTTATAAATTGTTTTTAAATATTCACGAACACACTAATTGGGTTTTTTTTAAAAAATTTTTTATAACCATTATAAATATTGGATTGAAAATGTGACGACCAATGTGACTTAATGTTATACGAGAAGAATCACTGGTGCTTCAATATTTGTTGTTCAGTCTCAAATTTTATACGTTTTCTCTCTCGTTCGTGTGTGGAAGTTTAAATATATTTGAATTATTTAATATGAAACGTATAGTATTCTAGGCGCATTGACCGCGTGACCACGGGGCAGCCGGGTATGCGCCGGCTTCCACTGTGGTTACTCGCTTCCCTATAATAAATTCAATTTTCATATTATCGCAGTCATAACATTAAACGTTAATTCGTACTATAGCGACTAGTTTGATAAAAGTAAAAAACTAAATAAATAAATATTTTTGATTTTTCGAACAATATTGTGATAACTGGATTGAGCGATTGATTGACCGAGTCCTGCAGTACTGTTGGAAAAATTTTATTACTTTTATTTAATTTTTTATAAACCTTTGAAAACATTTATGATTATTCTTGCGCGTAACGATTCGTTCTCGTTGAGTATTTTTTTAATTTTTTTTTTTCAAAATAAAGCATAATAAAAAACCACCTGCTCGTGGAATAATTACAATGCTTCAACAGATAATTGAACAAAAGAGAGCGTCCATATTCGACCGCGATGAAATAATAGAAACGTTTAAATATCAAGACTCTTTAATAATACTATATACTATATAGGCTCGAGTAACATTTTATGTAACACTAAATGTTTAACATGTTTTTTTTTTAACTATATAACATCATAACATTTTATTCGTTTTTAGAAACAATACGGTTTTGCCGTTACAGTCATTCCATTGCTAAGTTTTACACCTAATCTTTATTATTCTAAAAAATTAGGGTTTTTTTAAATCATTAATTTCGAACACAGATTGTTCCGTTGGTTTCTTATAGGAGAGATGGCTCAACAATTTCGATTGGTTTCCCCTGTCGCGAAGTTCCTCCTGGTCACGCCTATGGTTCCGAGACTCGATTATATTGTATTATATTGTTCGCGCGCTATTGTCTATTATTGTTGTTGTCGGTATTGTATTCTCGAATATTGTCAAATGGTAAATATTTAATTTTCAAATAAAAGTCAAGTAATTTTCGATTATATTGCGGAATACCCTCAAAGAAATATAATTTTAATTTATCGAATAAACGCAATACGAAAGTTTAATCGGTGAGAAAAAATATAATATATACGAGTATATTAAATCATTTGAAATATCAAAGGTTCGAAAGAACATAAAGTATTATTAAATTGTTAAAAAGAAGAAAAACCGTAATATTTTGTTATGTTCATATCGTACCTTGGTTATTTTATATAGTACAAAAAAAGAAAAAAAAAAAGGTTAGGGATTATCGATTTCACATTTTTCAGTTTAAAACGTGGTATTTACAAAACCTTTCCAAATAATACACACACTCGTACTATGTAAATGCTATAAAAATCGTTACCGATGCGAGCGCATACGTGTATGGTATTTAGTTCGAAAAAAAAATAAAAAATACTCGGACGGTTTAACGGGACAATAATTGATTTCAATGGGGAAACTTTGTTCTCAATTTTTGTGGTTACCGCCGCGGTAATATCTTTTGATCGGAACCCGCTTGAAAAGTATTAATTTTTTTTTTACGCGCGCGCGTATGTACGGATCGTCATGCAAACGTTTCGGCTGTAGGCGGAGTAGTCGCCGTTGTTTTGTTCGATAAAAAAAAAACAAACATTTCATAAATAACGACGGCCGACGACGGCTTTACCTATTCTCTGGCCGGTTCCGAATCGCTGTAGCTCAACACTATTCAAATGTAAGTATACGGACAAGCGCGTATCAAAACCCAGACGAGAAGAATACGCGGACGAATAATCGAATCGGAATAAGAGAATATAATATACGAAATGACGTAATAAACCGTCGGCCATGCGCGCGCGTTCGATGTGTTGTATTATTATCGTATAGCGTATACATATACAGCGTTAGAAAGACTTAACGTAAATGTTAATCTCCGCAAAGAAACTCTAATAATAATAGTCGATAATAATAATAATAATAACGTCGCGTTCGTATTCGTTATTGTAATTTTATACGCCGTTTTATTACGGTGTACCGTAGTAATACAAATAATGGTATTGTGAAAACGTTCGTATCTAACGCAACGCGCGGGACGTGTCGTAAATAAATAGTCATATTCTCCGTCGTCGTTCAGTTCAATAAACAACTCGTTCGGGGTTCGAGCACGTCGGCGGCGGGGCGTTTCGCATCGCGTAGTGTGTAGCTGAAAATATGAGCTTATCAATAAACACAATTAAATAGAGTAATTGTAAACATTAGTTCGCCGAGGCAGACGGCCGATGCGGGTTTCATAAAATTTCCCCGAAATGAAAACGAAAGTGGTGTGTGTGTGTGTGTGTGTGTGTGTACTATGGTAATGTAAAAAGCGTAACGTACTAGTTTTTAGTTTAAAATAATCGAATACATAATTTATTATATTCGTATTTTATCTGCGCCCGTGTCGAAACACAATCATCACTATTATGGACGTAGATCTATTATACTATCGCGGTCGGAATACAATCATCCGGGTCGCGTATTATATAAAACAGAAAAAATAGAAAAGAAATATTCAAATATAATTCAGAAAACTCGTTACATAATATAATGATTCGTCCCGTTGTAATGCTATAAACGTTATTTCGGGGTAACGATGACGTTCAAATTTAGAAGAAGAAGAAGAAGAACACAAAACACAAAACCGACGTTTCGAAACATTCTGAAAAACCATCGTTTACCCTACGATAATTTTGACATATTATAGTCGTGTACAAAGAAAACAGTAGTTTATACAGTAGTAGACATGCGGCGCACGTAATGTCACAGAATTGATTTCGCATACAAATATTAGTCGAGCAGCGGCCGACGTAGCATGTAAAACTCTATCGAGCCCTCCGTGCCATGTGAACCGATAGTTTGATTCTGTGTTGGTTTTTCGCTTTTGTTGTTTCCGTTCCGAGAAGACCGAGGCGCGCCCCGAGAGCACCGCGAATCAATCGAAACTCTGCTGGAACAAACAAAATAAAACGTCGAAAGCAAATCAAGTCGAATGGACCGGCATCATTGCCCTCACAAATATTTATAAAGGGTCCTCGTGTTGATACTTCCTATCTGAAACAATTCTCCGTCTCTCGGCCGAGTTCGGGGCTCGAGGAAAAAATAAATAGATTCACTTTTTGTTTATTTTGCCGTGAAATAGTGCCCCGCAGGAGTGTTTAGAATAAACGCTCAGACGGGGCGCGCTACTTATTGAAAACACCGTCCCCGAACACGATATTAATATAATATTATCACGGCGCGTTCGCCGTTATTTTAATAAACAATACTTATTCGCCCGACACAAGGGCAGCGGCGCATCCCGGACGTTTTAAAATTGCATAACTGCTTTGAATATTGTACACGTGCGCGAATACGTAATTTCGTGCGTCGTAATACCTACGAACGATTAACACACTGTATATACTCGTATATGCACGCTTTCTGAGGCACTTGCCGAATTAAACTACAGCGAGCACGGCCCGCGAACCGACGACGGTTTCCTCAGAGACACCGCGGGCACGACGTTTAATTTCAATTGTAAACGTGCGTTCTTTTACTGTACGATTTCGGCGCGCGTAAAAAATATTACACCATGTTTTGAAACTAAAAATAAGTTGTATGGTAACAAACGATGAAGTATTAGAATGATTGTCTGAGATACTCTATGGAGTAGTGTCGAGAAAAGGAGAAACGAATGGACGGGACACCGTATTGAGACACGGCGGGTTTCCGGGATTAATCATAGAAGGCTGCGAAGAAGGTTAGGAGGAAGACCTAGACGCTAGGGGAAGACCACGAATGGAGTGGATATGCAACAAATAATAAAGGACCAAGGGTGCGATTCTTACGAAGAGACAAAGATGAAGGCGAGTCACAGGGAATAGTGGAGAATTGCTATAAACCGATCTCAGGATTGAATACAAAAGAAGAAGAAGAAGAAGTTTTGAGACTACGCGTCGTATAATTTCTATCGAAAACGGGCGTTTAAAATATTTGAAAATCATTCCGTCGTACGCCTGTTGTTATCGAGCGTTGATTTATTCATTCGACGGAATCTGTCGGTCCAGACAGCGGGACTTTTTGAAACATTATACATTGAAAACATAGACGCACGTCTAAATAGCGCACTTTACGAGGCGCGCACTTGCCGCGTGGATTTAAAAACGTTAATTATTCCGGCGCACACGGGTTTAAATAGCGCACCTATTATAAAATAACAATGTCCACTTTCGAGTGTGTTTTACTATTATTCTCGCAAGACAATTTAAGTTTGTCCTTTTAACGTCTTTATTCGTCTCGTTTGCGTACATAAATCATTTTTTTTTTTTTTTTTTACAAGTCATTAAAACGCGACAGTAACGATATAATATCGTATTATCTAACATCGGGATATTCGTTAATAATTATCACGCGGCGTCTACCGCCGCCGACCGCGGAAGAGCGATATTCCATTGTAATTATATCAAAAGTTGAGAGATTGATTGAAGCGATCGCGATGTTTTTCTTTTTGAATAAAAGTAGTAATAGCCTCCGTCTAGGGCACCTCTTCTCGCTTGTACGACGATCATTTATCAAACGCATTCCTGTTTCACGTCAAATAGCTGTCGGCGTTTGAACATTGCACTGATGATGGAAATTTAAACTCGGAATCGTAAAATCCGAAAATAAATACGATTAAATTACCGCCCTTACTCCTTCGCTATATATACCTATTCGTCTTGAATACGCGCGTCCCTTTATGTCCTACTAAAGTTCCACGCTGTAATTTGCGAAGTTAAAGTTTAAGTATCAATAAAAAACAAGCTATACGTTGTTATCACATACAGCCATTCTTGTAAAACTAAAATATTTCACCAACTTTCCGAATTGTTTATTATTAATATTCTTGTCTTTAAGTTAAGTGCTTTGTTTTTTCCTTCTTCAATATCGTATTACAATAAGATTAAATTATAACTCGCAATACAAGTTAATTATCTATTCATAACAAATGTTTTTATTCCGAGTCGGTCCAAAAACATAATAATAATAATAATAATAATATTATAGCGAGTATGCTGTATGATGTGAGCTAGAAAATTTATGCGCATAATAATATGCGCGTGTCGACACATTATAATACGTGCGCTGTTCGAAATTAAAATTGTGTTTTGATTATTTATGAAATATATTACCGTTGTATATAATATAATATGATTCGCGTTATGATCGCCGGGCGTTTGGCTCTTTAGAAAGATCGGAAGTGCTACTTAATAGATACTATTTTGAACTCTCGCAACGTTTTGAATTCTCCGGCAGATAACTGATTTGGTGTTACACGTTTTCGATAAGCGTCGAGTCTACAAACACAGTCTCGAAAACCATATGCCGAGTGTGCGCCGCCGAGACGGACATTAATTATAAACTATTAGACAATTTTAGTTAGTGATTAGTTCGTTACGTGATTGATTATGCATATGATTCATTAATCTTCTTCGTTTGCATGCCACACGCGTATTATATACTTGGAGCTTTAACCGAGGAAATCATTTAACCGTTTATAAGACTTAAAGCGGTGCCCAAGTATCCTTTCATCAACCGGATCGATATTTTCCAAATCACCGTAGTATACAATATATATACAGGCCCGCCGCGTACGCCATTCAAAACGATAACGGTTCATATAGTGCACAGTTTAAACGTAAACTTACTCGATCATCGGCCCGGCACTGTACGGTTTTCCTGTTTAACGGGTTAGACAATGCGTTCGGCGCCGCCGGTAGACTACGGAACTAGACGCCGCCGCCGTAACGATCGAGTAAAACGATGATTATCGTATAAATCAACGTTTACTTCATAGACGAACAATTTTATAACAAAAGTTATTGGATTTGTGCGTCATGTACATATTATTACAATACACGACGACAGTTATGTCCGATAATAATACGCGCACACTCGGACGCCGCACGATAAATGTTAAATAATAATAATGATAAAAAAAAAAATGACGATGAACCGTTTTTTACTTTTTGAAATGTTGAAAATTAATTTCCATAATCTCTTGGCGGACGACACAAACGAAACACGTTTCCTAATTTCTTTGTGCCGTTTCGAAACTTTGCGAAACATTTTACACAAAACACCAGTGCCCGTGATCATTATCTAAAATGTAGAAACGAGGCTCGTGGTCTCGCGAAACTAGTACGTATACCATTTACTAATGTCGAACGGGGGCGAGGGAATGGGAAGTTAAAGACAAAAGTTTTCGTGTCAGAGATAAAACCCAGAAAAACGAAATAATTTGACATGGATCTGCTCGGTAAACATTTTAATTCCAACGAAATGGATAATAAATTAGATTAAAAAAAAAAAGGAAAAAAGAAAAGATTCTAAAATATTCCACTCGGCTTTTCATTATAATAATAATAATATAATTGAATCATGTCGGACGGCCCGCAATAGGTATAATGATAATTAAAGAAAATTAAACGCAATAATTAAAAGCTAACGCTGTAATAGTACTGCGTGTCTCGTGTTAGGTTTCCTTTAAAAGATTCTTGTAATTCAAAACGTTTCTGCGCGGTTTAGAAACGATTAAACGATATAAATTCTTTGTTCGTAAATTTAATTCAACCGCCGGCCGCGCAGTCGCATCGACGGCGCGGCGTTTTTATTCGTATTCCGACAACATTTATAATCGGATACGATTTTAATTTCCAACTCATTCCCGTATCGGTTTCAAAGTAATATTTACGTTTTCCAGTTCGTCGGCCACGGAGTGTAGCCGTTTAAGCTATTAAGAACTCTCGACGGATTCAATCGCCGATATCGTTTTACCTTCTAATCGATTTAATAAGCGACGGTTTTCGTTTTCATTTCGGAGATAACTGTGTGCAGTTGCCCGCGCTTTTCGTCGTGTCGTGTCGCGTTTATTATTATCTTTATTCTTCGACTCTGTATTCTCAAATCTATCGGCCAGAGGGAGGAGAGGTGGGGTTGGGGGGGGCCCGAGTCCGATTACATTTTATTCGTATTTATTTCACTTGCACACTGCAGAAACTCGAATCGCATTCGGTAAGCGGTTAGGTTCGCAGTGAACAATCGGATTACTATATTATTGTATATTGCCCGACCCGTCGCGGCGGTGGACACGTGCCGACGGAAAATATCGTATTCTAGCTCGTATTTTCTCTAACAGGTCGTGTACGCGCGGTAAACACTATACGCGTCACTCGAACGAACCGGAGATAATATACTGCACGTCGAGTCTTGTTTAAAGTAGGTACGATATTTTAATACAAATCACGTAGCGGAAACGATATGAAGGTGAAATTTCCGTGCGTAAAGGCGGACGGATAGTGGCGTGCCTATTCACGAGACGCCGCCGCGGCGTGAATACACATCGTGTTTTTTTTTTGAATATACCTGTTCAAAACCGTTGTCGGGGGGAGTTTATTTTTAAATTTAAATTTCGATTTTTTCGATCGCGCTAAAACACAGCGATCCGTCGCGACGAATTCGAGACCCGCGGGTAATTTGGGCGACGACGATATCGTTTTTTTTTTCTGCGCAACAATAGATTACCAATATTTAAAGAGCCCGGTCGAGAGAAGCGGAAAGAATTTCGCCGGAAATCGCTTTTGAATAATCATTTACCTTCACAAGCTCGTTCGTTAAAAACAAAAGGCTCTCGGTGTATTTTAATAAATAAATGGAATGCGTTTCCGTGTTTAATTGGTGTGGGGTTTAGTGATGTAAAATAATGTACAAACATTAATTTCAAATTAATTAATTAAAAGTTTTATCTTTAAAAATGTGACGGGTTTTTTTTTTTTTATCTATATAATAAATTATTATCGGTCGTACAAGGCGTATTAAAGCGCCTATTTTTATTAAATAACGAGTAGCGTTTAAAAATAATTATGTCATATGACGTATAGGTTATACATTTTTAGGACGCCGAGTCGACGGTACGTTTTATTTATTATGTTCCCATTTGTATAATGTATACGTATAATATATTTGCCGATTTAACGGTATTTATTCATGCATTACACTATTTATCGATAAACAATTTATAGGGTTTGGTCATCCTTTAAGGTCGGCGATAGACGATAGTAATCATTATTTCTACCTTGCTGCGGTTAAATGATACAAAATATATTATGTACTTTACCTAACTTAATCAAATAGTGAAAATTTCGCGCAACCGTATAATTTATTAGTACGACGGCGACTATATATAAACGTTACTCGAACACGCTTTTCGGCGTTGCAAAGTCTGCTTCATGGATAAAATATTTTAATATACAATCCGTGGATTTAAAAAAGACGTAATCGATGGCAGCTTCGAGGGCGAAACAGGCCGCGGCGTTTCGTTTCGTCATCTATTGAGTAAATAATTGCTCGTACGTTCTTCTTCGCTCGTCGACAGTCCGATTGTTTTTTTTTACCTATTCGTGTGATTATTGTTTTTTTTTTTTTTTTTAATTCGACCGTTAATTTATAACGGTCTCGGAATATAATAATATCGCGTAAAAGTTATCGCGAAAACGTAGTTTGTCGTCGTCGTCTGTGATGATGAAATAGATGCTCATGTGAACACAAAGTTCAAACAAACAAAATGAACCCGATTTTTACTGTCATTCTCCACCTCCTGTCCGACTAGACAATGGCTCCTAGCAGTCGCGTTCGAAAGTCAAACAAACAAAACGAAACCTGCTGTTATTGCTTGACCGCTCGCTACCGGGAAATACTATGTTAGACCCGGAAATAGGGACTACGAAGGCTAACCGATTGTGGCTTTCTCTAATCAGTTTCTATCATTTCAGTGTTGTTTGAATCGTCGTCGCACAATGATCGTCCGAAATATTTTATCGATTTGTTCGTTACGAATGTGGGTAATTTTTTAAAGCTTAGCCGATTGATTTCGTTTGTTTTAAGAACGTTAAAAATCTAAATTTTGTACGCATTTAGATAACAACAAATTATTCCTCAAAGCAGACGTACGTATTTCTATTTCATCGTTTGATTGTATTACATTTTCGTGATTATTCCAGTTTGAAGTCACCGAAAACAGGCGTTATTTCGCATTGACTATTTATTTTTTTTGTATAAATTGTTATTAATGAAACATTTAAAGTTTTTAGATAGTGTTGAACTCGAACGTATTTTTCACTTTCTTATAATAGGTATTATAAATATATATTGTTCGAAAGCATTTTTAGAATGTTTTGTCGTGAAACATTTCGAATACAGATAAATAACAATTCATCTTTACTTATAAAATCAATATTTCGTAATTTTCGATAAGAGGTAAACACAAAAGCATTGTCATTCTTTATTTTCGATTTTCGTTTTATTTTTTATTTTTTTTTTGTGTACTGTCTTTAAGAGGATTCGTACTTTTGTAGGTAAACAAACACGCACTTAATTGAATGAAAACTGAATATAATGGAGGACGGCATTATAATATAATTTAAACATACCGAGTTGCTCAAAATGCTGTCAACTACAGATTTTAAAATTAATTTAGAGAGACTACTTCGTCAATTTTAACTATTTCGGATTAAGAATAAAGAGCAGCCCGTGCATTTGTTAATTACATTTATTTCACAATTGTTCGAGCACCATTTAATACATTATAGAAGTTTACCCGAAGAGTCAATTGAATACAATTTTTAATTACTATTAGTTTTAAATGCGTGCGTTGAACTTTTAGAAGATTCTCTGCTGTTATAAAGTACTCAGTATGGGCGGTAAAAAAGATCTGAAATTTTTTTAAAAAAAAAAACAAAGCAAAAAGACGCAGTCTTCGACTGCTTTAGTTAAAAGTTAAAGAAAAACACTTGGTTATATTTTTCACATCAGTGCAGCGGGGTACAACTAGTGTGTTGACAGTTTTACGACCGTTGCCGTTGTCCCGTCACGAGAATCGTATAAGAGGTAGACCGTCGAAGTCGTCGTCGTCGTCGACTTGCCGTGTACAAAAAATATTACATCTCGAAAATCCCTCACGCCGCGGCGTTTCGATTGCGAATTCCAAACTTGCCGAGTGCCGTGGTGACGACGACGAGACGGTACCGACGCGATCGACGACGCACGAGTTGGCGGCCGGGTGACATTCGATTTGCGCCGATCGTTTTACGAAAGATTATTTCGAAAGTATAGTTTCGGCGGCGAGCGGGATGCGCAACAGTACCGAATATCGTTTTGTTTACAACGCACAAGTGACGACGAGACAAAAAGGGGGACGGGTCGAGCGCGGTTAGACAGTGCGCGTATTGTGCGTGTCATTTGTAATACACGAGTGCGACGGTCGTCAGTCGTCTCGTGAAATGACGGTTATGATTTTGCTCTTGGACAGAATAACCGGCGGCAAAGCTTTGGGTCGGAATCAGAGAGGACGAATTAATAAGACCCGTGTTCGTTTGAAATAGAACATCGCACGAATGAAAATAAACCGGAAAATATATTATCAAAAATATTGTGTTGTCGACGGTATGAGACGTAATATTTACAAATCGTATGCACACGTTTTATTTATCGACAGTTAAATCTCTCTTGTACGTTTATTTTTGCGATATACGTAATAAAAAGTAATAAATTTAAGAAACAAACGGGTAGACGGATGTTTTTTCGTCTGAGTGTCACCTGAGAACAGTGGCGGTTTATCCCAAAGATGGGCCTGTGTGCAAAACTTAAAAAAGGCCCCCTTCATCTTTTTATTCTAAATAATATATAGATAAAGATACATTAATTCAAATTTAAAGTAAGAGTTTTTATTCTAAAATTCTAAAATCTCATGCAATAGGTACTTTCTATTTTTATTAAAATTTTAATGACATAAAAAACAAGATGAAATTACATACAAATAAAATAATAATATGTTCTATTAATAACGATAGGACTATAATAAAAACAATTCAATGGAAATTTCGTTTGCGTGCTTTTTTTTCTGCAAAATTATTGATTATTTCTTTTAAATTTAATTGACGAGCTCGATCGAGTTTTGAAAATCTTTTGAAATCGAAAACAATTTTTTTACTCTTTCGTACATAACTGTATTTATTTAATTTCTTCTTTTTTTTTTGTGGAACATTGATCAATAATGGGCCCCGTTGGGCCAAGGGCCCGTGGCATTTGCACACATTGCACGTCATTGTATGACACGCCACTGCCTGAGAACAACAAACGTGATATAATATCATAAAAAACCAAACGCCAACGGGCTATTTCGACGAAATATTTTCCTCGACCTCTGCGAAACGGTACATAGAATTCGTATACGATTCTTATAATTATAATCGTTTGGAAAAAAAAAAAAAAAAAACCGCGCGTGTTAAAAACATAGTATAGTTTCGATTCGAGCGGCGGCGGCGGCGGCGCAGATTATATCACGAATTTTACCCCCGGCCGGTGTTTGTGCCCGGTAAATAAACCGGTAACACGCATACGTCGGAACGCGAGATGTTTGTTTATAATTATTATTATCAAACGTCGACGACAATATAGCGACTGCAGCAACAGCAGAGCAACGCGCTCACTCGTCGCCGGGTTTCTCGAAACGTTCTTTTGTTCTGCCGCGCGGCGTACGCGTAATCCGTGTGTTTTTGTTGTTTCTATTTTTTCTCGCTCGGTCCCGCGGGGGAGTTTAAACTACCCGGTCTCCCCCCCTCACCTGCCCGCATCAGCGCCGCCGGTACCTACCGATCGTAGACAAAGGCGAACGACTTTCGGTGGCGATCCTCAGTAGACGCGCGTGCGCCGTCCGTCCGTCCGACATCGACGACGTCCAGCGTCTTACGTTTCGCCGGGCCACAGTCACAACTCGCGAAACATACCTTCGACGGATTTACGAGTCGCGACGAGATGGGCGCCGCCGCGGGTTTTGAGTAGCGCGTGTTATGTTTGTTTTTTTTTTACGACGACGCGACGTTTGACAATGGGCGTGATTGTTTGTCGCGATGACTGTGAGTAACTCGCGCCGGGGCAAGGCGGGTCGAGTGTGACTAGACGGCGGCGGCGGAGGGCAGATGGGAAAAAAATCGATTTGGTTTTTTTTTTTACACTCGCGTACACATATTTTACGATATGCTCGCGTTACGATACGCCGCATGCGGTGTCATGTATATATATATGCGCGGTCCTTAATTTCTCTGACGTACGGGGGACCCCTAGGAACGACGAGCTCGCGTCCGCGGCAGGTTTGGATCCGTCGTCCGGACAGCCAGTGCGACGGGGCATAGCGAGATCCAATGGCGTCCCTGGCGATAGTCTAAATTGGCGTTCCGTGTCGTTTTTTCTGCCACTTTCCTATCGTATTAAAAAAAAAAAAAAAAAAAAATCGAAAATCCACTGAAATATGACCGTTTATTTGTTCGATATAATATCGAAATTCCCTCTTTTTTTTTCCCCCTTAATATAACTATCAAATTTAATATAATATGCTTGTGAATACCATTTATTATTTATATTATCTTTAACCAAATTTATGTCGTGTTTTAAGTGATATCGCGAAATCTCTCTCGCCAGGGCCGAGTTGCGATCCTGAGACCGTGCAGCAGCAATCGGTCACTGGAAAACGGATAACAACGTTTTTCATTGTGGAATGAGGCTGATTTTTTTAACATGTACACTATGAACAGTGGTCAAGCCATTAAGACGACCTAGAACAATGTCTTCGCAAAATTGTTGAACGTTTCAGTATAAAATTATAACATAAAAATTGTAAAAAAAATTCGAAAAAAATCTAAAAAGTTATATAATTTATAATTGAAAACGTTATATTTGAAATTCCGAATTGTTTACTTAATATTTTTTGTTTTACTTGGTCAAATATTTTCTTTTAAGCCGAAGCAGCACATATAAAAAGTACAGCATTTACATAGCGTGTCTCAAAATATATGCTTTCAACCGTTTAAGGCGTGAGGAAAACGTCTATAATTATTATAAATAACGAAAAAAGATCGCGGGGAGGTGTGGTAAGAATACGATAGTACCCGTATCGTCCTCCAGGAAATACTACCCTGAGCCCAGTCGAAGTGTTAATTCTATACGTGCGATTCAATGACGCGTACCTGCCCTATGGGTAATATTCACAATAAAACGTGTATACTCATATTAATTTATCGGTACGTCTTTTCTATTATAATCGGCAATCGATATTATTAATCGTCGCGTGTCAATAGAGTTTATCGAATCGAACGGATTCGAGTTTTACGCGAAATCGTTTTCACATCATCGTTTTCGGGATACAACGCGAAAAACTTTCCCGGGACTCAGCGGAGGGCCAAAACACCCCCACTGCCGTAAATATACCTCTGGTTTGACCGGCCGCCCGCCAGTATAGTATTATCGCGTAGTTGTGTATTATTTCGTGTTATTATCATTATACAGAGGTGGTAAGTCCGTGACGTCGGAGCGCGTTATTCACCGGGTTCGCGGTGTTTTCCGGCCGAAGGGGGCGGGCGCGGCGGAGCTCGCCGTGCCTCTATTCCTGCGAGCCCGCCGCCGCCGCCGACCGTCCCCAGACGAACACGCACACACAACACACACGCGGCGCGCGCACACACGCACAACAATCGATGAGTTCCGGTGACGTCACTGTTTTATTTCCCCCGCACGTCGACTGGGCGAGAGCTCCGGCGGCGCGGGGACGGACGGTCGGTTATGACATCATTCGAGGCGGCGGCGGCGGCGGCGTTTTCCTCTAACCGCTTTTCCGTTCGCCGCCGCCGCCGGCGATTATTTCAAAGTCTTCGGCGTCGGAGCAGTCAATTGAATTCGACACAGTCACTCGTCCGCGGGGTTCCGGACGCTCAGGATTCGCCCCAGTCATTATCCTGCGGCGTTACGTCGCGCCGCGCGCGTAGTCGAAACCATAGGCAGTAAACGTGCGAAAAAATCTATATCCTGTGTGCCGGGGACGGCCAAACGGTCGATCGGTGGATCGCGGACAATTTCAATGTCGATCATGTTGGAATTTATTTTTAGAGCCACGCGCTCGAAATCCATCAACAAAATAATATGTCAATTACACTAGAAGTAATTCGATTTTAAAAAATTATTATTTATTATTAGTAATTAGTTTATAATACTTGTTGTACGTTTATATACACTTTATGCAAGTATGTTTCTTAATGATTATAGTCATTCGATGAACCGAAAAAAGTTTGGCCATCCTGTTTATCTAGTTGCTATGGGATCGGTGCGACGGGTTTCTTCGGCGAGTATTCTTTGTTTTTCTTTTCATATCGCTCGAATCCGTTATCGAGAACCTCCGGGTACGTCTAACCGAAACCGGTGTGAAAAACATCGTTTTTATAATGATAAACGGGTATTTTCGTATCTAACACGAGAGAAAAACACTACGTTTCCGACATTTCTGATTTGAAAATAATATCTCAGACGATATTACCGACACTGTATGTGTAGTTTGACTCGGACGCTTCCCCGAGATCACTATCGCAGAACCCCGAGAATCCGCGGAGCGTATATTCGAGCCGCCGCGGCGCGCCGTTTTAACCTCGACGGTGTTTTTTTCAACATTCGTAAAATATCGCCACCGATAAGCAACGCGTGTCGTAAAATGTAATATTTCATTATTTTAAAGCTGTACAGCGGTATTGCTGTTCGGTATACCCGCCGCGTTCAGTTTACGTAATATTCACTCTGCACCGTATTTCGTAAATTTTTTCTCGTTTCATGATTGGCCAGCGAGAAAATCGTGATGTACGTCGTTATGAATGTAGTTTATTTATCGAGTTTTTCATTGATTTATGTAACGTACGATTTGTATAGAATTTAATTTCTTTAATTTTATTAAACGTTGTACTATTCTAGGATTCTCTGCGCCGTTTTCGTTTCAAGCGTCTGAGAGGGTTACCCCGGAACGGAGAGAGACGACCCCGGTTTTTAACAAGTGGATGTTCTAAGGGTAAATCGATAACATACTCCGATTGTTAAACGTATAGTTATATTGTTACCAAGTTAACTCGAGGGTTTGAAATTAAAAGAGAAACACATATTCAATCGTCCGTGGTCGAAATTTGCAACCGTTTTTAATTTTTATTTTCATCGCCAAGTATCTTTTCATTATTGCGTGTGTGCGCGCGCATATTGCGAGTGAATTGTGTACACATGTGAAAGTATAACAAGTGCGAGTGTGCGTACGTGCGTGCGCGCCGCGCACAGCGGTTGCGTTGGATTTTCCAGACCTTTAGTTGGCGGCGACGGAGGCGGCGGCGGCACCTGTGGAAAGATAACAATAATAAGAGATTTATCACCCCATCGCCGTGCGTCGGTTTGGTTTCTTTCCTTTGCTCGCCTTTTTTGTTTGTATAATACGTATAATATTATAATCTACGACGACTGCGACTGGGGCGGGCGAGTAGGCGCGCGCGTACGTGTATTCAAACAGACCGCCTCGCGAGAGAGCGCAAAAACCGCGTCTCCCGGTATCGCGTGTACTATACGTTTCGGAGCAGGACGATGATATTACGCCGCCGCAGCAGCGCAAATCTCTTTCGTTTCGTTTAAAACAATACATTATCGTGTGTTCAGAAAACGCGCCATCGATTCGGTACGCCGCGCCGCGCTGCGAGCCCGCCGATTTTGCATACATATTTTTCGGTTTGCATAATACACGTCGCGTATTATAACGAAGGCGCGACGTTTATTTTTTTCTCTCGCGAATTTCAATACCACAATAATATAATATATTGCTTTTATTTAGGATCCCGCGAGCGTTGTGTAGCGACGTTTTTGTTCGTCCGCGCGAAATTTCCCCGTTAAAGTCATTAGATAATATTATTATATTTCTCCGGAGGGGGAAAGCGGGTAAAAAATGATACTTTTGTTCCACTTGCAAACTCTTTACCCTTGCTCTCGCCCTCTCAGATTACGTTTATGACGGCGAACGAGAAAACAATGTTTATTTGGGACGCCGCGCCGAGAAGAAACTGCCACAACGCCTTTTGCCACATGTATCTAACGCTGTCGTTGGCCGTAGGACATGAAAAATACATATACAGGACAAACACGACAAGGGAAACGAATATATACGCCGTAATGACTACCCCGGGGGAAAAACGTGGAAAGATAAAATTTCCAAAGGAAAATACACGCTGTCCGCGGGGAAGTGCGGCGACCGAAATAGAAAATGCTCGTCAGCGAAAGGGTAAACACCCGTATTTTGCACGCGAATTTACGACAAAATTGTATGCAGCGCGCGAGCACGCTTATCGACCCGCTGTTTTAATTATTATTACCACGAGGTTTGCCGTCCGTCGCCCTATACGTATATTGACAAAATATTTCTGAAAAAAAAAAACGCCTTTGAAATGACTCGATCCGCCTGTAAATTTACACGAATATTAAAATTATAATCCGCACGACGTAGTTTACACGTCTATAATTTATATTTTAGTGTTCGCATAAACTTTAAATGGGTTTATGAGTTTTCGTGTGGATTATTGCGAAAAAGACCTCGGGGAAACGGTCGCAAAAGAAATACGTGCATAAACGAATCGTGAAGTTTTTAATTATAAATACGCGTTTTGACAACGAATTAAATGTTATTTTTATTTAGGGGCGAACTTTTTAAAATTACGAATTCATCTAATTATTTTTATTGATACTTGAAGTTTACTGTTTCAGAATTAAACTAGCGCGAATTGCAAATTGAATTGGGTTATGTTTAACGAGCCGAACGCATTACGTTTGTGTTTCGTAATGTGAATACGATGCGAATTGTTTTGGATTGCGAATGTCAGACTCACGAGTAGAGTTTTTCTTTCTTTCGGTGTTGCAATAATATTCCGTTTTAATCTGTCGGCGAAATTGTAATTTTTAGTCAAAGCCAATAACAATCCAAACCATAAACTCACGGTGTACGGTGTGTTTTGAATTACGCAAAGGCGATGGAAAAGTTATCGGTCATAATATTACGTTTAACGCATGTATCACATCACAATATGGAAGCCATATGGCGTGTAAAGATTTCTCCAAACACGGTAAAAACGCGATCAATCATTTTCATGATGATATGTTATAATGTAACCAATTCATCAGAAATCGAACATGCTGTGTAAGTCTATTGTCTCAAAAAGATTGTGCGAATCTGAGAACTCTGATCCCCCCCCCCCCCCCCGATGAAACGCATATTCTAAACATCGGGGGAGAAAACTTTTAATAAAATTCCTGTCGTATTCGGTTTTTGAACGCGATGATTTATCACTATGAGTATTAAAATTACAGCATTCTTTTACCCTCTATTCCTGTCAAATTGTCTACTTTGCGATTTTTTTTTTCGAATATAATTACGTATCTTACATAGAGGTACTTGTTAATAACAGTTTATCTGAATGTTGATAAAATAAAACTCTCGCAGACACGTTTTTTCGATTAGAAATACTCGAGACATTTATTTTTTTTCCCCACAATCGAATATATATCGTTTACACGTATGTTCCGTCCACACGCTATTCGAAAACGTTCTGAAATCGATTTCTCCTAAGACATACAAATGACCGGACTTAATTACTTTTGGAGATTCATTAATCAATAATAATGATGAAAATACACATTTTTTCGTGCAGATAATTGCTCAGAGAAAATAGCAACGTAATGAGAAATTAATTATATTTAATAAATTTAAAGACGCGGGTGATTTATTATAATTGAACATCGGTTGTAGTTGGCGAACAGTGAACTATATATTATTGCAGAAGTAATCTGAGAATTTCTTTTTAGATTAAAAAGCAATTTAGTTTATTACGAAGAATACGTACAGAATAAAAAAAAAAAGAAAGGAATTCAAATTTCTGATTCTGATCGTAGGTTATAGCCGTTTGATTTATTTTCTGTGATGTTATAAATCCAATTGAATAGAATGAAATATCTTTTTCTTATCGGTAAAATCGACTAGCGACATAAATCGTTACGGTATTCGCAGTTTTCCATACTTTTATTTAAACATAAATACATTTTGTATTCTCGTAACGTAACATTAGGTACAAAATCGAATGCTTTATATGAATTATCGGTGTAAAACTAATATAAATTTTGATTTGTTTATCTATTCGCTATTACAGTTGATGTCTTTTTATTATTATTGTTTTTTAAACTAAATGTTATTCATCACACCATGATATATAATATATACTCGTATCAATTGATATCGATACCGTTTTAATTACATTTATATATAATTTTTCGACGTATTATTATTTCGATTATTGGCAAATTCGTAATTCGATTTTTCAATTTTATTCCGGACGAAAACAAACCGTTATTATGGAACAATAACGACTTCGATTAACATACACCGTTTACCGAATGCTAATCGTTCATTCGTTTGAAAAGTAAAACCGCGTTAAAAAAACAAACCACGGAAATATCGGACCGTTGTTTACGCTTTTGAATTGGGTAGCGGTGAAAATAATAAAACATTAACAATACATTAATATCGCATTATGTCCGACGACTTTCTTTTCGAACACTCGCCGCGCGAAAACGTTCTAATACGGCGCTTTGTCAATTTAATATCGAGTTAGGAAACACGGTGTTGGAAAAAAAAATGATCAACTCGGTGGCAAAAACGCTCTCGTCTCGTACGTACGTTTGCAATTTGATCTCCGAGTTTTCGCGAGTTTTTGCGCACAAATTATCTGCGACGACGCGTGCGCAATAACTATAATGTATAGCGAAGGTTGACCGGAATAATATACATTTTAATAACGATCATACGCCTTATGTACTCGCTCACCGTAACGTTTACGTTAAATTACATTAGGTAATTTATTATATAACTAGTCTGTGTAAAACACAATGTAGTCCATTGTCGTAAGATTACGTATCTGTCCGTACGTTAAATTATTTAAAGCCTTTTACCCTTTCCCTTCTGTTTCGGAATCACAATATAATATATTATGTGTTTTTTTTTTTGTTTTATCGCGTGCGCACCATACGATTAACCCTATTAAATATTATGGTATTCGTCTACATTATCATCATCGACGAACGAAACGAAAAAAAAAAAAACAACCGTTTTAATTTAACTATAAATATTTATAACATAATTTATGCGAGTTTTTATAAAATACGTCCGTCGTCGTGTCGGTCATGGATCGTTTGGATTTAAAATTTCCAGACGAACAGTACGCGATACGTATACTTGGAAATCAATAATCTTGCAAGTGCGCGTTACACGCATTCGTATCACACACTATTATTGTTTGATTAATATGTTTTGTAAAAATGAATTCTCATTGTTCAATCGTGCTTCGGTTTTCACGTACACGCGACGTGTAACGCTGTCGTCGATAATAAATCGTATTTATATCGGGCGATATGTTTTTCCACTTTGAAACTCGCGTCGTTCCCGTCAACTCGTGTTTTACAGAAAAAAAAAAAAAAAATGATTTAATTCAAAGTCGTGACATGATGATTCGACGTCACTCGATTCGACGAAAACTCATATTGCGATTCGGTCACTTGGTTACCGTCACTTTTGCGGTTTTCAAAAATCGCTGTACCTATGGTTTGCCCGACATTTTCGTAAACGGTTTATTCGAATGTATCGAGTGTCTCCGTCGTACGGCGGCGCTCCTGCTAGGCAATTGCGGTACACATGTGTCGACATTATCGTTTGGCCGAGCTTTAATTTTATTTGCCAATGGCAGCATGCCAATGTAGTGTTTTCGATCTTACCGATTTCTACTTGTTGAGGGACTTAATGATTTTTATCCGGCACCGAGAAGGGTGTACACGCAAGCGAGAGTACCCCAAAAGTACTACTTATCCAAGAATTAAACGCTCTCAGAGTTTGTGGTATTATTTTATTTTTTTACATTGTAAAACTATAGGTTTGTCGGAAAAAATTAAGAAAAAAAAAAATTGAAATTAAAACGCTTAAACGTAAATTTAGCTAGGTGTGTGAAAATATAATATTTAGAACTGAACGACGACGGTTAATTGGAAAGCGTCCAAATGTGTTCAATCTACTCGGCATTGTAAATTATTTAAATATTCTCCGCGGAGTCGAATTTATTACTCACGTCAACAGACATCTCAATGCATCTTAATTAAACATTTTTAAACTTATAAACCGTTCGGTATTGCGAGCTAATTTATTCATGATTTCACTCTTGGCTCGACGAGGGGAAAATTATTATGAACGTGACCATTGTACTTTTGGGGTTTTTGGACGCCGTCCAATAATGATTCATTGAGTAATTCGTTTGTTATCGTGTTAGGTCCTGTTTGTTTAACCGTTGTCTGGACGAAAAAAGAGAGAGAAAAAAAGAGTCGTTGGCAACATCGTTGAATCTTTTGTGATATCTTAGTGATTAAAAACTATTCACAAGTATTACGGTATAGAAACGTACAGACCCGACATCCGTACGTTGTAAATTAAAATCATATTCGTTTTACGATGTACGTACGTATATTATAATATAATTTTATTTTTATTGTTCAACATTTTACGAATTTACAATGTAATTAAAAATTGTATTGTGTTTTTTTTTTTTTTTATATTGAAACGTTAAAAACGTAAAACGAATAAATCCTTTCACGTTTAATCCGCTAAATTAAAATATTTATAGTATTTTTATCAGCTTGTGTCGAATGAAAGGAATATGGAGAAATTTACAATTTACATTTTAATCAAGACTTTATTATGCCGTTTTAAGTGCTCCGGACTTGTTACCAGAAACGTAATTTCTTTGTTTTTTTTTTTTTTCATTTCATTCAGCGGAAAAGTAAAGTCCGCTATTTATAATTTTAAATATCCAATGATGCTATATTTAAACGGGGTGTAATACACATATATACGTATACAATAAATGTGTGTGTATGTGTATTGTATAAATAATGTATGTATTTTTTAGTTTACTAGTTGGTAAATTACTACTAATTGCTCTAGTTGAATGACGTCGTTGATAGCTATTTCTAAAAGTTTTTGTTTAATGTCAAGGCAATGTATCTGAATAATTACGTTTGTAATTAAAAATAATCTCACGCCATGGAAATAACTTGAAATTTACATGATTGTTTCAGAAATGTCCAGAGGGAGTCGTGCACGAAGATTTGTTTAAAGATATCTATTCTAAGTTTTTTCCACATGGAAGTATGTATATATATATATTATATATTATTGTATTACCTACGTTATGTTAAAGAGTTTTGTTCTAAACGTTCAAGTGACATTTCAAGAAAAAGAAAACGTTTTAATTTATTGTTCGATATTTTCTTATATGGCATAATATTGTTTGCTAACGTGTATGTGCATTTACAGACACACTCACACACACGAAACATACATTATATGTATGTATAAATTGGTCTAGTTTCGTTTAAATTTAACGTCGGTAATGTACGATTATTTGTGTGCTGCAAAGATTGAATTTTCCCCACTGTTCTCGAATTTTTGTTTTAATGTTATATAATTCTAATCGATTTTAAATGTAATATGTTAACAACATGTGTTTGTATTTATTTTTAGATTCGAATTTATATGCTCATTTTGTGTTCAAAGCATTTGATGTCAAGAGTAACGGCGCAATTAGTTTTAAAGTAAGCTACGTGTTCTACTTATTGAACGTTAAAAAAGAATAAAAAAAAGAAAAGAAAAAGTATGCCGTAGATGCAATGTTTGATGCACATTATGTTGCATGTAGTATAAGCTCGCGATTAGAATATTGAATTATAAAAGAATTCTTAAAAGTGTTTTATATCCGTCTTGCGGAAGCCATTTTAAACATAACATAAGTGATAATTCAAATAAAACCGACATGTATTTCCTGCGAGTATTAATGAAATGCAGTTTTTACATATTACGAATTGCAATCGGTTAGAGGAGGATATTATTTAAAATTTAAATCAAAATATATTTCGTTCTCGTCTTACGAGTTATATCTTTGTAATGTGATATTAATATGTATAAAAGTATTTCAAAATATACAATTTCATCGGTAAATATTAAAATTGATACAAACGAGTTGAGTTATGCACAAAGTTAAACGGCAACTATAAATTAGTCTTTTTGAAAATATTTCAAGCCTACATTTACAAGTGTAATTCGGGAACGAATGAAAATGATACGTATATCGGAATTTAACATGAAAGTAAAAATATTTCTAACGTACAAATAAGAGTTTTATTATTATTATTTTTTTTTTATTTTTACAAAAAGAATGAATTTTTACAAAAAGAAAATATGTCTTTAATACCTCAATATAATCTATTGGACATACACCGTAAAGACCAAAATTAATATATCTCTTTCAATAAAAGGTATCCGTTTTGAATTTCGTTACCTTCATTTTTCATGCAAATGTACCTATTCCATTTAATGTTTAAAGTTTAATGTAAATGGTATTTTTAACAACTGGGAAAGTGTCTATACCTATTTTAACAGTAAGTTTGTTTAAACTATATTTTGTTCTTGTCGTCGAACTTCTCGGAACAATGTAGAATATACTCGGCGGATGGATATTTTGTTCTGTTTTTAATGCTGGATTTCGTAGTAGTTTGAAAGAAACGAAATATTTAAAAATTACATTTTTAACGGCATCTCGTGAAACAGGTCTACGTTGAAATGTTTTTACCGTCCTCGATTATTATTTGATCGCAATCGATAATAATCATTGCGAAACGTATGTTTACTTTTAGATTTATTCAAAATACGAGTACGATAATTATTAATTACTATTCGACGCTGTCTTTTTTTTTTTCTTCGACTTCTTCACTCGACGAAATCGTATTTCTTCAAAACGTTCGTTCGAACATACACGCCGAAAACGGTCGAATGACTATTATTTAGCCCGGGTAATATTTTCATGGGTCGTAACGAGTCGCTATAAATTAATTCGAACGTCGTAAATTTTCGATGTGCTTTTATTTGTTTAGCTCGAGCAAAACGGCTGATATTCTCCGAACCAGATAATAATTAATTATTATACATTGGTTTTTAAACGGCAAACTCGTCCGGGAACGTTTCGTTTGCGTGTATTGTACGTACGAGACAATAACAACAACGTATGGTGGCTTGTTGTTCGTTCTACTAATGTAAGCGAAAACCATCGAGAAACGCCGTTCGGGATTCGTCGAAGCATAAATATAATAAATCGACGGTCTTTCGGGGATGACGCGAAATGTACGAACGTCGAATAGTTTGATTATTTATTTTTTTTTTAGGATTTCATTGTGTTCTGAATGTTACAAGATGCCGTACATTTTCTCGCGTTAAGCAATTCCAATATTATAGCCGTTGGAAGTTTAGCCTCTCTCCGGCTTTCCCTTTTCCCGGTGTTGGAAAGCGTTAAAACTATCGATCGCGGGTGAGATGATGAGCTCTCAAAATTCCCGGTGTGAAACTTTACAGACACCACAGAGCCAGAGTATTATTATAATGTGAGCGCAATATCATTTTATTTATTTATTATTTTTAATAAAATGAAATAAATTGAAACGTAAAGTGCGATTTAACTAAAAAAAAAATAAAAAAATAATAATAAACTTTTCCCGTACCCGAGTGCTTTGGATTTAATAATAATAAAAAAAAAAGATTGTTTACCCGTTTGCGTATCTCCGCCGCCGCCGTTCCGCGTACACACTCGAAACGATAATGATTAATAACAACAGAGTAATATATCACTGCTTTTAATTGAATTAATTATGCGCAGGACATGTTGATGACTCTATCCACTCTGCTCCGCGGATCCATTTACGAGAAGCTCCGGTGGACGTTCAAGCTGTACGATCTGAACGGCGACGGTTGCATAACGAGATCGGAGCTCAGTCAAATCGTGTTGGCCATCCACGAGCTGATGGGCAAAAGACCGCAAGTACGATTATTTCACTCACTCGCTTCTGCTCGCGTTTATATTGTTACACACGTGTGCGTACGGACGAGCGTCGCATACTGTAATATAATAATATGATATTCGCGTTATCTTAATGGACGTCTCAACGGTTTCTCGGAGCAAGCGAGTACGACGGAAACTCCGTGCCAGCCAATATATTATATATACGAGATATATGCATTGTGATGATCTGAGAGCCGCATAGTTATTATTAGTCGGGCGAGAGCGAGAGCCGAGAGACACACGCAATCGTTTCATCCGAAACGTGTTCGAAACGAAATATTGAAAACTCAATTATAAAACGTATTGTCAGCGTGGTATCGCACGAGGGGGAGATTTCGACGAGACGAGAACAACGTTCGTCGGTACACTCGAAGAGTTTGTCGAATCTAAAATTTGTAAAAATTTCGATATTTCGTGGGTATTTTATTTTTCTCTTCTCGTCGCGTCGAAACAAACGTAATCTAATACGATTTTTATTTATTTTTTTTTTATCTACCAGACTTGATTGATTAATTTTAAACAGTAAATATTTGTTTTCGTCAAACAGTTTTGTTTACACAGTTAAAATAAACCTTTTTTTCTCCCCCTTTTTTTTTTTTTTTTCAATCAAAATTAATACATCGTATTGTCTATTATAACGAAAACAATATGGTTTAAGTACTTCAAATATTAAAAAAAAAAAATGACGAAAACGATCTGGTTTAACTAAATACAAAGACTGTGGGTTATTTTTATTTTATAATACAAATTTAAGAATTTATCACAACGCAGCATTTAAATTCAGATATTTTATTTTCAACGTCTGATTGATAAACGTTAAGTATCGAATTGGAATAAAACCAAAAATAAGTTACTTATCGAACAAAATTCTTAAATTTCGGTTGGTCGTTGACATCGCCATTTATTATGTTGTTGGCAAGATATCAGATCACTTCGGCTACAAAACTTTTCGGTAGTTTATTGTACACATGTATCGTTTTGAAATGAGATGTACTATGGTTGTTATGTACGTTTTAACTATGTGCAAACTAAATTTCGAGTAAACTAGTTTGCTGCGAAAATCTCTATTATTGTTTAAACAAGAGAACGATATTATATTTTTAATCGCCCGTGTTTGTGTTGATTCGTATTTTCGGAATAATTTATTTCACGCGATGCAACGTTTTCCAAGCTCGGTCGAAACGATAATTGTTCAGATTTTAAATGTTAAAAAATTAGATCGTTAGTTGTTTCACCGCGAACAACGTTTTAAGCGAGAACGCTCGACTATGGCGCTTAAATAATACTTTTTCTCAGACAAGCCGTAGAATAGGTACCGCGTGAATTTATAAAAAAAAAAAACGGCGAAATAAGTCTATTGCAAATCAGATTTTATAGTGAATAAACGAGCGAATAAACGCAATCAATTATTATACTCGTAAAATGCTACGCGAAAAACAACACCGAAATAAATAGATCGTATGTTGTACCATTTTAAAATGGTGGTTCATGTTAGAGTTTCGTTTTATACATTCAAACCATATATCATTATGACGTCAAAACAAGCTGACCCTTAAAATTATAGATGGTATTCTTTTATATACTTCAATTACTTTAGTGTACACTTAAATCATTACGAGCAAACAGATAAATAATAATTTTGATAAATTGTTTTTAAAACCCATTTGTCTGATAAATTCGTACGAACGCGAAGAGAAACGATGTTTGTAAATAAAATTCAAGATTTTTTTTTCCCCAAATATTGTGTGTGTGTGTGTGCGTGTGTAAGCCAAAGCGTAGCACACACGGATCTCGTAATTATTATCGGATAAACTATTATACGTATAGCGAAAACTTTTTGGTCGCGTTATTAGCGAATAAAATAAAAATAAAAAAAACCAAAACTCGGGAGCAAAACAACACAAAATATGTGTATAGTGTACGTGATTTTTATACTTTATATTTGGTTCAAGTTTTCCGCGAGATTAATGAAGTTCTTAAAAGTTGGAAATTGTTGGAGAAATATTTCATTTTGACTTGAAAACCCTATTGACCGCGGTAGTACTCACTTTAAGGAGAATATTTGTATTTTTTAATTATCCGAGCTTTTCGATTTCACGGTTTCCATATTGTATAATCTTATACGTATATAAAAATGAATCGCAAAATGTGTTGTAAGCGCATAACTCAACAACCCCTGAACCGATTTCGCTAATTCTTTTTTTATAATATTCCTTAAAGTACGAGGATGGTTTTTACGCAGAGAATTATTAAGAAAATTAACCCTAAGGGGGTTAAAAGGGGTAAAAAGGGTGTAACTAGAAAAATTCGCCTGGCCGGAACTGCTGGAGCTTTGAGTATGAAATTTGGTCAGCAGTTTTGTTTTATATAGTGGAGAACCCATGGGAAAGGATTTTCCTAAATTCGACACCTACCGGAGTTAAAAGGGGTAAAAGGAGTAAAAATGAAAAAAACTGATAAAATAAAAAGTTATACTGCACACGGGCGAAGCCGGGTTATTCAGCTAGTACAATAATACTAATAATATTTTGTGTGTTTTTTTAGGCTCGCGGGAGTACTAGATCGAAAGATCAAACCGATATGGTTTTCCAAAAACTCGATATCAATCAGGACGGCGTGATTACGTTTGAAGAATTCATCGAATCGTGTTTAAAGGTAAAAAAAAAATCTCCGGTACTTTTTCCGTTATCCGCGCGACCGTCTTACAGAGAGACGGCGGAAAACCCGGGCTAAAAAATTATCTCAATAGTGATGTTACGCACGGTGCCGAAGAAGAATAGGTCACATTTTTTTTTTTCGGCAAAACTGTTTGTACATTCTATCGAGTATTATTATCTTTACTGTTTCGAACGTAGCTCTTAAAACACTAGCTCACGACCGTCGTGTTACGCATCGAAATTTATATTATCATGAGACATTGCGTACGGCGCGGCGGCGACTGCGGCGCCGTTACGGAATTATTATTGTGTTCGCCGGTGGATTTTAATTCGTGATCGCGAGAACAGAAAAGTATATACACTTATTATTGTTATACTGTAATAATAATTGTTGTTATTATCATTCGAAACAATGCGTTATTTATTTATTTTCTTATTATTAACTACTTCGATTGGATGTTCGCAGGACGAGGCGATCACGAAATCATTACAAGTGTTCGACTCAAGGTCTCTATGATTGTCGCTATCCTCCGCCGACTCTATGGAAATATCACTCCTGTCGTTCGATCAGTCTGCCGATCAGTCGGAGGAGGAGGAGGAGGAGCAACGCGGCCAACTACGGCGAGCAGACAACGAGTCTTCCCAAAACAATATATTCTTTGATTTCTAATGTACATATAGATATTATTGTATAAAAAGCCGCGTTTTGGTTCGTTCGGAAACGTCCCTTCCGGACGCACTCCGCCGGATTATAATGCTCGTTATTGAAAAATGTGAAAATTTTTTTTTTTTCGGTTAAGTTTTGTTGTTCTATTTAAGTGGCTTCCATTTGGCGCCATAATTGCTCGGTCCGTCCTATATATTGTTACCGTAGTGGATACGTTCGTAAAACCATCCGTGTCACGACGATTCGTTTAGGTTCTCGAGCCCGTTCGACGTGAGTTGGATCGACTTGAGTTTTTCTTTTTTTTTTTTGCTTTCGTTCTTTTTTTCTCGTTCTATTTCGTCGTCGACGATGATTAGTAAGTGATTCGAGTGCCGTAGACAGCGTACATAGCCGAGACGACGAATCTAAAAACAACCGATATAATACTGTTAGGTAGAAGACTATTTTAGATACGCGTTTTTTTTTTTGTGTTTTGTTTTGTTTACATAGGAGACGTTGTAGCGTTAAACGATCGCGTCGAATTATTATCGAGTGGTTCATGATATATTATAATATTATAATAGATTTATACGTTATTTTATAAATATATAATTCGTACGGCGACGGTGATACGATATGTATGTCGTTATGTTATCATACACTTTTACATAGGCATTACATAATATGCATAATATATATGTATAAAGTCGGTGGTTTTTTGTTCCTGGTGTGTTATTATTTATTTCTAATTTCTCGTTCGGTACTTATACGTATATTTATGTAGACGACTTGTATAATCGATTTCTGTACCTATTCACTTGTAAATATCCAATTCGTATGACTAACAATAATCGCACCTCGACGCTAGTTTTTAATGTGACGATCGTGAACGCAATGTGTAAGTAACGAGAGTTGCGGTTTTTATACTCTACTACTAATATTATTAGCGAGTCGGTTGGATTTATTTCGAAATTAAAATTTCTTATCTATACAATAGTCAATCGAGCCAATCGGACGTAAATAAATAGATTAAAATTATAAACGTAGTGATAACTTTTAAATGTAAACATATTCTACTTATACATAAAATCCACGCTTGATTACTATAATACCATAGTGTAATGCTGTGTAGATAAAATGATAATTGCACGTTGTTAATGAGCAAATATGTGTTTGTTAGAGTAATTGAGTTAAAAAAAAAACAATGTGGTTGAAAAAAATAATTGATTATTGAATTTTGTTTTTCCTATTTTATACTCCCGATTTACAATATTCTAAAATAATGTGAAATGATGACGGTTTGTTTATAACAATGGTTTGTTTGAATTTAATTACGTTGGTTTGTTATTATTTAACGAATGTTTAAATTTGTTTTTGTTAGATTTTCGGGTGTGAAATAAATACATTTATTGGGTCTATTAAGATTTCGATATGATATTTAATTATTTAATTTCTTACGTCCATTATGTATGGTATTCCGCGCTGCAGTGTTTACCGGTCGTGTTTTGTTTCGTTGTGTTTTTATTACCCGCAGGTCCTTGAAAAACTAGTATAATTATTGCACAACTAAATAATATTAGAGACACAGTCGATGGCCGTTTTAATGACGATAAATCACATTTTTGATAATCTTCCGTCCATGTGATATTATCTAATTACGACAAACATGTTGTCCCGCGAATAATAAGTCACGATGTATTCGTTTCGTTTGGGCTAATGCATTTTGGCCATTTATGGTTATGTCAGTTCTTAAAACTTCATACTAAAAACGAACAGTATTATTTATGGTCGTTTTATTGTAATAGTTATAAAAGCAAACCGTGTACACGAGTCACCGGCAAACAATTTTTAAGTCCAACTAATACTGACATAAAATATTGTTTATTGAGTATTCCGCCGCTAAAGCATACTAAACTTGTACCGCGTTCGTTATGCGTTTAGTTTTATCAAAAATTGTTTGTACGTTTTACCGTTCTTGGTTCGTCTTATCGACAGGCAGGTGCCTGTTTACACTGAACTCGTTGCGATCATAAAACTCGACTAGGTTATCAGGATCAACCCCGGGAATGCGCGTTTTTAGGAAACCATAAGTTTAGTAATTGTTTTATCGTTAACGCGGCGGCGTTCGACCGGCAGTGATAAATAATAAATGTAACAACAAAAATTAGACGTTAGAAAAATCGTATGATATAACGCGGACGTATGACCTAATATGGTATACATAATATATACCAATCTATACCATAAATAGGTTATAAGGTTAGGTTATAGAATCTTCACTATTCTTCGCGCGCGGTCAGGTTTCTGGTGTGCTAATATGTTAGTGCCTTAATTGTATCAGAAACGGACGAGATTATTCGTGTGACGGGTTATCGATATTGGAGAATATTGTTCCTATATTTGAAACAACCAGCTTTAGAAAAACGATTCCGAGCGTAGGAGGCCAGTTTCGAATATAATAAGTTTCTCGAAAAAAACACCGGACCAGAATATTTTGAGAATTACTCCCGTCTCTAGAGAATGATAAATATTCGGCGAACGTTTCGAGTTTCTAGTCGGTATCCCGTACATTTTGCCGTTTTTTTTTTTTTTTTTTGCGTAGTTTTTCTAAATTATTCAAAATAAAAAACTTCGTAGAGAATTGAAAAAAAAATAATAATCGATTTTCTCCAATGCGCCGAAGAAATAACGTTCACTACAGGAAACCGTCCGCGCGAAGTCGATAATAGGATCATTGATTGCCGTCGGAAACGTGATAATTAACACTGATAGTAAATGACAATATTGGACTTTAATCGTTCCTATCAAATCGATTCACACTCGCTCGGTTTTAGGTTAGTTAAATCAATCCTCGCGGGATAAACGTCTGGTATAAAAGAAACGCGCGCGCGCGACAATTTCGACGTTGTTCGAAATCTGAAACTCGCGATATTTTTCGCAATATAAATTTTATAATCTGTTTGTATTTAAAAATAATTCAATCGGTTGTTTTCGCGTTAAGATCGTGTGCTCATCAATTATTCCAAACACACGACGATACATAATTTAATATTGTTCCTACGCGCGTTATAATAATATGTAAATGTTTTTTTTTTTTTCCATTTCAAAATAACTAATTATTATCGATCATAAATTATCTACCGATGTAATAACAGATTGTATTGATTGTATTTTTTTATTAATATTATTTATATTATATTATTATAGTATGAAATTCCCGCGAAGTGTACGTATCACACGCAACGGGCTCGTCTCGTACGCACAAGGCTGAAACAACAGTTACTTAATATTGTTAATAACCGACCGATTTCCACAAGGATATTATTATCATAATAATATTATCGTATATTCGATCGAAAATCAAGCGCGATTGTTCTGATCGTCTGTAGTACAGACTCTGTACGCTTAACAACCGAAAACATTTAACGCGTTTTTTTTTTTTGTTCGCACTACTACAAATATTATAGTGTTTTTAAGCGTAAAAATAACGTGTAATAAAATTACGCGATATACTCTAAAATCCTTTTACACAAAAACATATATACGTCACGACCGATATGATAAACTAGGTAACATGATAGTATTATATTATGTACGTATGTGCATCGTGTACACGTTTGTACGGTTGCACGCGCGTAATTGCATTGTTGTATCGTCGTTACTGTGTTGATTAGTAAAACCGGAAAACGTGTAAAAAAAAAACCTGACTTTGCGTATTTCGTATTTTAGATTCTGAGAACAACGTCATTGTTCGAAACCAATCGCAAATCGTATAAAGTTACAACGCAACGAGTGTTTATACGCGATAAGTTGAAATACATGTAAGACGTTATACAATTATTATTATCGTCTGGTCCTGTGACTACCGGAATCACTCGTTGCGCCATTCGACCAGGATCCCAACTGCGCGTCCGGCGCAATCGAATTTAACGTCATACCCGGTCTAATCAACAATATAATATTTGATTTGCTTTAATTCTTTTGTAAACTCGCGTAACACCGTGTCGATATCACACCCAATAGCCACTGCACCGTCTCCGCGAGCTCGTTTGATTGAAAAAATATAATAGTTTATGAGACTTTTTTTTTTGGGTTTCAAAAGTATTTCGAAAAAATTCTACACAGTCCGTTAGGTTTTTGTTCTCTTTCTTTAACATATGACAACCAATGTTGTTAAGGAATTTGTTCTGAGAAGTTTTCAGATTTTTAATATAAACTGCAAATCAAACGGTGCAGCCTTTTTTTTTTAGTTCACGGGCTAATCTACCCGATTATATTAATACTATTAAAACGAAAAAACAGACTTATTATTATATTATATTATTGTTATCGAATAAATAAAAACACGAACAATAAGACAGATCATCAATCACGTTACAGATTAATAATCACATACAATTATTATGATAAATAAACGTGTTGATTTACACGGCTTTTCAGAAGCTATTAAACTAATTTGTTTATACCACTCGAATATATTTCGATCGGTAATTCGATGTGCATTAGAATCTCTAACGTTACGAATACGTTATTTTCAACAAAATACATTTATATACATTTTTGAATTACTATATACCTGGAAAGAAAGTTTTTTTCTTAGTATGTCCGGTGGTGGTGGAAGGAGAACGAAAAGAAAAAAACTCCCTTACCGGGCCGCGGGCTGTGATCTCCATTGGACAGAGTGATTTTCCGAATGAAAAAGTATAATTCGATCCTGGCCAATTTGTTTTTTATTATTATTAATGTTTGAAGCTTAACTGTTTTATTATAATCGTAAATGTATATTGTTGTTTTTTTACATTTTGAATAGTATATATTTTATTCGGTTAACCAAATCGACGGGAAGTGAAAACGCGTATCGATAAGTGTAATAATTATTTCTTAGGATATGTTTGAATTTTTTTTTTTCATGTGGAATTGTACAATCAAATTTTTTTTTAAAAAAAAAAAGTTAATCGTGTGAAACATATAAATTACAATGGTACATAATAAGTATTATATTATAATGTAAATCAGAAAAACGATTTCGAGTGACAAAGGGTAGACATCAGTCTGTTTTTTTATTTTATATGGAAAGTTAATAGTGTTTTTTGTTCTAAGAAAATAAATAACATCGTTGAAGTCGAAATTCGTCGAAATACTCGATTTAGTTAAAATGCAATGTTCTAATGCTTATGAGATTTTTTTTTTTTTGTGGCTTAACAGACATTTTTATTTTGTTTACTAGAGAAAAAAAAAACTTGTCTAGAAACTTGTGTAATATGTATGTTCAAGCCTTAAGTATTCGAAATAAAAGTTTTATGAATTTTTTAATTACAAAAAGTTAAAACTACGAAAACGTGATTTTCTCGAGTTCAGTCGAAAAGTAATCTTTTAACGCTTATAAAAATATTGTCACTACAGTTTTTCGATATTTTTCGATATAAGGAAGAACAGCGTTTGAAAAACGTTGTATTACGTTTTGAAGATTTTTGTCCAACCAAAATTATTTTATCGACATTTTATGAAAAAACAAACTAACAATTTTAATTGTCTTTGAGCTTTAAACATAACAGAAAAATCGAAACCTTGTAAAAATTATTTCACATTTTTAGAATAATTAGAAAAACGTTCGGTAAAATGTGAAGTTTCTACGGTTGTTATTTAAAAATCGACGATTTCGTCGATTACCGGTGTTCAGTCGATTTTCTCGTAATTGTAGCTTTCTGTCAGTTTTTCTCAACTACTTGGAAATGTACTTCTAAATGCGTTTAACAAATTACCTCTCAACGCCCCAACTTAACAAAACGTCCTACTAGAAACCATCCCCGGAGTTGATACGAGACCAAGTGTTCTGGTCGAAATCACACTGCGACGTGGACAAACCGATTGTCTGCTCGTTTCACTCGAAATCTAAAAAAAAACAAACCATTCTGTGATTATGAAAAAAAGAAACGCGCGCGCGCGCGCGCGCTGCGAGGAGCTGCACGTGTGAACGAACTGTGCGTTTTCACGTGCAAACGATATTTGTTACTTATTAAACGTCCGCGCAAAACGACGTCATAGTCATAGGTGTGTATTTGATGTGGCCGAAGCCCGCTCGCGCGTTAATTGAGATAATGGCGGGTCTCGGACCGCCAGGAATTCGTTGCGAACAAAGACTCGTCGCCACTTAAAGAATGAATTATTTGTTTTAAATTATTTTTAATTGAAATTCCGAAAACGACCTCGACTAGATGACATTTATGGGTTTTCCCCTCCTCACCAGTAAGTCGGCCATATCCGTCGTTACAGTGTTTTGAAAAAAACAACACGTCTGATCGATCTCGTCGAGTCTGTCGACTGTTATTTCTCCGACGACGGCAGCGCGCGCGCGTCTACGGATTTTTTTAAGACGATCGGCATTTAGTTTTTACTATAGTTTCGTTGGTCTTCTTTCGTATTTCCCGATTTCACCGTCGATTTTAGAGACACTACTCATCTTCTATCTAATGCTTTCAGAGCTATTTCGGTCCTATTTCCGAGTCGATACCGTGTCGATTTTTAGAAGAGGAAAAAAAAATTGTCATTTCGCTGTATTATCCGTAGAGTTTGACGCGGTGACGCGATACCCTTCTCGAGATGATAAAAAATCCGCCCTGCTCCTCTCAATTAAATTTATTAAATCAAACTGTCGTATTATTCGAACGCGGCGGAGACTAGGCACTCGTGTACGAAGAAAAAAAAACCGGTCGTTTCTTAATTTACAAACAAATCGTGGCCATCTAAAGTGTCTGTTGGGACGGAGGAGCAGTCTCCCCATCACGTGTCGGTATTAATATCCTTAGAGATTGAAAATTGAAATCAAATATTATTTCGCCGCAACGGCGACGGGACTAATCGCCCGAGAAACGTGCGTTTCGCTAATCGAACCACCGCGTTACGCCGCCGTCGTCGTCGTTCTACTATTATTATTATAATCGACGTGCTAAAGCCGGAGCCATCGCGCGAATATTATCGGGCCGACGCGTGTTTTCGATACGATACACCGCGGATCCGTCGACGGATCAAGGCGCCCGGCTCGTCTGTTTCACAACGGTGTAACGGTGGGAAAAAAATCGAACCCTAGCGGTACGTCGACGTGCGTGCGTGTCCAATTTGACGTGAACGCCGAACGTTATCCAACACGTCGTCGTCGTGTTTATCCACGGGTGATTCGAACGCGCGATTAACCTCGTATTAATATGCGCGCCGGGATTGAATCGTCGTCGTGGTACCCCGGCGGGGCCCGACTTGACTTTTCGACGAGGTCTCCCCTCGAGGACGCGGAATTTTTCGGATTTTCTTACGTTACGCAGAACGTTTCTGGTCTGTGCGGTTAAACGGGAGCGAGGTATCTCTTTACGATTCACGAAGCGCAAAACAGACAGAAAACACGCATAAAAAAAAGCATAATATTTAATACGCCATCGGAGAAAATACGTTCGAGAATATAATTATTAAGTGTTTACATAGTACATGTTTTCCGGAGAGAAATGTTATTTCATTTTAAACGTTATTTTTATGCGCGACCACCACGTCGCAGGTCGATCGGAATTTCGATACTTTATCGACGAATAAAACACAGTCGTTTCATAATAACCTCGCGGGTTCTTTCTCTCGTAAACACAAAAATTAATCACTATAGATATTATTCCTTATCGGCGGCGATAGCGCGTGCACCGTTACAACGTTAATTGTTATTGTAAACATTAATTAAATTAAATAAATTATTAAAATTAAATTATAGAAAATTATTGTTATTTTTTTTTTATTTTTTAGGACATTAAAAGAATTCATTTTTAAGCACGTAAAACTGGTCACATATCTGGGCGCTCTGAAAGAATATCAAGAGAAAGACGTCTATTGTCTAATGTCTATTTTAAACGACGTAAAAACATCGTGTTTTAACGATTTCAATAGAACCCAACTGATTAATATCGAGGTCTGACGAAAGGCGAGATATTACCTGCAGACTCGGATGATAAACGCAGGTGACGGCGGCTGGCCGGCCTTTCATATATTTTATGAATCGGTCTTTTAAATTTGAAATCAATGGCAGGTCGTGGCATCAGCTTCTGATTATGTTTCCTACAGATAGTCAATAACGCGTTATTAGTGATTTTTCCGACTTCAAACGCAAAACCCAACGGTACCGAATCAATGTAATGATTATTAATTTACGGCAGCTCTCGTGTGTGCGTAATGAGTATAATATAATGACGAACGTCCGTTCGGTTAGTTATTAATTATTGACGATAACCGGCCGAAAAACGCGAAACGATTGTATTTTGTCTACACCAGTGGTTCCCAACCTTTTTTATTCTACGCCCCCCTTTGTATATTTTCGAAACTCTCGCCCCCCCCTCCACCTTCTATAACGTCAAAAATATATCACTTTTTTGTGTACTTTACGAAGAAATTATAAAATATCCGGGATGAATATTGATGATAATAATTATAATTTTTCATATTTTCCCTACATTTTAAAATAAAAAAAATTTAATCAAAATTGTATTTCGTAATAACTGCTTGCGCCTCCCCAGCAATGTGTACACGCCCCCCAGTTTGGGAACCAGTGGTCTACACGAAACGAGTACAACCCGAATTGACTAAATTTTTTTTCTTCCGTCCGAAAGGTGACGGATCTCAAAAGTGTATCGTCGCGTCTTCGCGTCGTGCACTGGTAGTTTTAATTTTTCCCCGTCGGGCCGACCACTACTTCGTTACGGCCGAAAATTTTCAAAATCTTTTTCACCGGGTTAGACGTTTTTCCAACGGCAGCGCTGTTGCATCTGCAGCAAACGATCTACCGGCAGTGCGACAAAACGTACGTTTTTTTTTTTTTACGCGATAATAATAATCAATCAACATCGTTTGACGGCCGCTCTCGCGCGCGCGTTGGCAAACGAATAAAAACAACGCGCATTTATTCGGTTATTATTAATTAACAGCAGGACGGTCATTGATTTTAATCGTAAACGACGACGCTGTGAAACGCGACGCGAACGCGTCTCGTATTAGAAAAAAAAGGGGAAAAAAACCGCACAAAACGAGTTTTTAACGCGAACGGGAAGCGGAAGACACGAGCCGAGAAGACGAGAACGCCAAAAATGACAAATTAAACGCCGACGCCCGACGTGTCTGACGCGTACGTCGTCTTGAAGTCGTGCCACGGACGTATGGATCATCGTTGTGTCCAGCTACGCCCGGACGCGAAGTGGGCAATATAATCCCACCGATATTATTCATCCATGAATAATAATATCACGGTCCGTATAATATGCGAACGTGCGTGTAATATTATTTCGTCTGCAACGGCCGTTTTACTTTATTGATAATATAGAATTATAATTAAATTGCAAATCGATTTTCAAAAGCCTCGTAAACGAGGTACGAACAAAACAGAAACAAAAACAGACAAACAGAAGATTATTACGTTTGAGAAATACGAGTGCGGAAAATATTAGACCCGCGGTCATCTGAATACGGTATATCGTATACAGCGAAGGAAACACGAAAAATAAAATAAATACTTCCTCAATTAAACTAATACGCAGCTCTTATGATCGAAATATTAATTTACGATTAAAGTCGTGGAGACGGGCAGGACATCATTAAAACCAACGCGTTCCAAGCTTCGTTCAAAATGTAACATTCCGTAAAAAAATAATTACTAGAATCCACGTGGTGGCATGTAATCATAATATAAAATAGCTAAATAATAACTACGAGGTGGGTAAGTATGAAAATCGATATTTCACTTGTGCGTCGTCAAAGAAACAAAGCAAAACTGTGAACACATACTCTGCAGATAAAACCCTAATTAGGCGTGAAACGTCTGCGAAAATCAAAAAATAACATTACCACACCGATCGGCAATCTATGAAAACTTTAACCCATTCATAATATTATATTTGTTTACTTTTATAATATCGTAATATACTTTATTTTATCGTAACGCATAGTTATAAAATCAATTAAAACTTAATATTTTCGCAAGTCGTTTAAATATTTTGTACCGGTCAATTCGATTTCCTTGAATCGTTTTGTAACGACTTTTTAGAAAGTCACGGTTGTTTTTATTATGTTTATTGACTGCACGATAATGTAATCAGATTTGTTATATTATTTAGTTACATATAGTTTAGTACTCACTCGATAAAAATGCAGTTCAGGAGCCAATTATACATTTGTCGACGTCACGCGTTTCTTACTATACGGATGACTTTTACCGCGAAATCCAAACGAAATAATACCTCAGGGTCGAGTGATCATGCGAGTGGATGACATTACTTACAATGTTCCCGATGGACTTTTCATGCGATACTTCGAAGATAAAACCGATCATAATATGGCTGTGAAGCATATATTAATGTATTATTGCGCGATTATATCATAGTTTTTGGCGTGATTAAACCGAAATCGTGTTAAAACCAATTACTCATCGCCGCGCGTCGTTTCCTCGACCGGTGCAGGTGCGTTTTCTCACGTCTCCCACACCACACACACACACACACACACATGTAAACAATCACCTGCAGTGACCATTGCACACGAGGACACGGGATCGCGTCTAGTCTCGTAGTAGTGTAATGACACACTTATCGGGTATTATACTAACAAGTCGAATTATCGACGAATATTAATGAAATATGAGAGTGCTAAAATTTCAAAGTAACTTAGCTTTGTAAAATGCACTGAAATTGTTTAGTTTATAATAACGAATATAAACGCATTTCAAATTATAACCGTAACTTATCTCTTAATAATCTCGGTATTTCGATTTACGTCGTACAATACGGATAAGTCCGTATCTATGATTGCTGCGGTAGCGATTAGTATTACGTAATATACGAATTTCATATTGTTTTTCCGTACCGTTGAGAAAACACTTCTCGGAATCTAGATCGATAACGGTCGTAAACAAAAACATAAAATGAAAAAAATACGTACAGCACCATCCGCGGGGCAACGTCGAAAAGCTTTTGAAATCGAAAATCAAAAAATCTCCAGACTCGCCAGAGAGGGCCCGTTTCCGATTCGACTGATAATTCGAGTTTCCGTTCGTCGATTTCGTTCTCTTCTCGCGCGCGCGACACCGTCGAAAATCAGCGGAAAACCGAAAACATTCGGCTCGTCGAAATCTCCGCGTCGCCTCTTCCTTCGCGAAGAAGCCCGTTTCCGATTCGACTGATAATTCGAGTTTCCCCGTGCGTCGATCTCGTCGTTTTCTCGCGCGCGCGACACCGTCGAAAATCAGCGGAAAACCGAAAACACTCGGCTCGTCCGGGAGTGACGGCGAAAGAAATCCGGGACCGGACACACGCGGGTGTCGTCGCTTCCTCCGCCGACACCGCGATGCCCACGCGATCGCTGACGTCATCTACGCCGCCGCCGCTGCCGCACGGGCCACACGAACGGCGCGCGTAGCCGTGACCTCGGCGCGGTCTCCCCCCCTCGGCCGCGGCGGCGGCGACGACCGGGGGAGCTGGGCACCGGCGCATCATCACTTTATATGCACCGGCGGACTCGCGAGGTCGGCCAATTGTCGCGGAACTGTTGTCGCAGTGTGTTAACCGGTTTCCACGCGCCCGAATCCGCACCGTTTTTTTTTTTTTCATTTTTTTTTTTCTTCAAATTTTTCATCTCGTCCCCGTTTCCCTCGCGAGCGCCCCGCTTGTCCGCGCGAACCGATCGACCGCAGAGACATCGACAGCATCGCGTTTCCGTTTCCGTTTCCTCTCTCGCGTCCGGAAAGACGCGTGACCGCCGCGAAACACGCCGAAGCCGCCACAGACCATAGCTACACACTAGATAAGGTAAGGCATTTCGTCGTCGTCGTCGTTGTCAAAGGTGGCGGTGTCCGATCCGCGGGCGTCTCGGGGTGGGCTACCGAACTTCTTAAAAAAGTCTCCCGGGGGGGTGCTCGTGATCCGAGCTGCGAAAAATCGCGCGAGTCCGATCTATCTACCGTCGTCGGCGGTAATTGTAAATTGAAATTTTCGTCAGTAGCCTACTCGCGAATTTCGGCACTCCGGATCGACCAAACTCGCTTTAGTCGCGGTTTATTTCAATTATTTCATGTTTAAATATTGACATAATCGATTTTCCTCAGAGACTAAAGTGAATTTCCAAAAAATAATTAGTTATTTAATAGGGAACATATTTTACAACTCGTAAAACGTGTATTTACATATTAAGTAAAAATCGCGCTCTTAACATTTTTCATTTACAGTCTATTTTATTACTATACCGATATTAATAATTAAAAGTAAGTTATCAAATGAAAATATCGTCTGTAATATGTGTATCATAATATTTAAAATAACCAACAATTCCACCTACTATATGGATATAAGTCTTGTTCATTGTATTATTGATAATAATTGTTAAAAAAAACACACGAATTGTAATTTGTAACTCTTTATAAAACCGTATAGAAATTATAGTACGATAAATGATCATAAGCCGTTACACGCCGACCCGAATAAAATGTAATCACAAAGATAACACGCCGTATTAGATCACGCGGACTCGTATATAGTTGATCGATCACATTAGTCAAGATTACGTTATTTTCCATAAGATTTTATCGTATATGTGTGAGTGTTGTGTGCGTTTGCGTTCTGTTGATCTTTGAAACACGTCTAATATATGTTTGAGTTTTGTTCGAAACATCCAAAACTACTGCTTCTCGAAATTGTTTACGGATAATTTCGCGTATTATAATATTGTAATGCGTACGCCGCCGCCGTGTGAGCGCCGAGAAGTTTACTGGAGAATCTTATAGTTTCGCGCCGCGAGCGCTTTTCGTCCCGCGCCGCACGTCAAAACCACCGCCGACGTCGTCATCGTCTCATGGCCGAATTTCGGCCGAAAAAACGACAATGACATATCAAAATACGTACAATACGCACAGTACGAGGCAAAAACACCCCGCGAGTCACTCTTTATTAAGAGTGAATTTCTCGGCCATTCGTTTGTAATATTTCGATCGAATTTCTATAAAATAAACCAAGTATTTGTATGCGACGGTATCGCAGTTCGATGTAGAGTGGTGAATCGACTGACTACAATACACATACAACTGTTTTATACGAGCGTGTAAAAAAAAAAAAGTTGAACAAAAAAAAAAAACAAACATAAAGAACGACTGAAAATAGTCTAAAAGACTTTGAATCCGCCGCCGCCGTGTTGTAGTCTACTCGAAATTGACGGATCGATTTTTCAATTTCCGATTAATTTTCGCGGGACTCGCACAATATAAAACGGAAAACGTGTCGAGAACACGTCACGGCGAATTCGTATCGACTTGCATAATAGTCTTTCAGCCTTTACCAGCCGCGGGGTTCTTTTCTGATCGCGCGCGTTTGGTCACGTTTCGCGTGTACCGCAGTGGCGGCTTGCTAGACCGACTCGAACGAGGATCGTCGGATTGCGAACGCAATAAATCGCAAGTGTTTAGTTAATTAAATTTATATTTTATGCGCAATACATCAAGGACGAGAAGTGTCGGATTAATGAGACCCTCGTCGCGCGAGGTCCTGTTGCATGTATTTGCGTAAAATCGCCGCGACGATTCGTGTTTTGATGTTCGCGTATTAGTCGTTTTCGTTCAAAGAGTCCTGTGCGTCGAACGGGAAGAGAAAAAAAGTAAGGTCGGCCGAGCGTGTACACCTACGGCGGCGTGTGCACGAGAAAACAATTCGTCCGGCGGCGGCGGCGGTTTGTCTTGCGAGAGGACGACGAGCAACAGATGGCGCGCGCCAAAGTTTGTTGTTTGTTGTGCCGCCGAGGAGTCTGCGACGTGCGTTTCAGAACGACCGGAAAGTAAGTTTTCCGCGAGCTCTCGCCCAGCTTCGCGCGTGCCGCCGTCGTATCTCGCGGGGCGTTTTGTTATTTTAGACGCGGGTCTCGTCTCGCACGATGTGTCGCCGGAGACAACGATTTCCAACTCTGCCGTCGTCGTCGGTCGCGATTTTTTCCACCCTCGTTTCCATCCGATTTCGGAAACGTAAAACACGTTTCGTTCTCGTACCTAGTCGGCTCGGTCATTCCGTCTCCGAAGCCATAGACGTCTGCACAAGCAAACCACATAAACGCCACCGCTGCGTTTTGCCCGTCCGCCCGCTCGTTTCCATGTTTTTTCGCCGTTTCCTCTTTGTCGATCGACCGCCCGAGACCATTATTTTATTTATAATCGGTCACGTCTCGTTTTCAAGTCTCCTCCTCCTCCCCTCGTAATGCCCGACAACAATCGTTCCGTTTGGAAAATTGAAATCACAACGCCGCCGTGCCGCGGCACAGACTAAAATGTCTAAATTAACGGAAAAAAAAAACAAACCGTTTTAAAAATATATATATCTCAAGTCGTTCGTTATATACGCAAAATATTTATAAAAACTATACCTTTCGCGTTGGTAATGCGATCACGTCGAATTAAAACACAATCTCAAATGCGATTACCGTCCGTGTAATCAAATAATATCCATCTCGATCTTTGTTTGATTTGTGAGTGCGCTGTTGTAAATGTTGTAATAGAATTAATTTTTCCAGAGTCCTATTCAATATCGACGTTGTGTTTTTAATGTCTTATCTTACAAAAGTAATTAGCCATCAAATTCAGTTATTCGACGTTATTATTATTATTATAAGCTACTATAGCGAAACGCATTAAAAACAGTATATTCGTCGATTTAAAGATATCTAAAAACGATCAAAGATATAGGCAACGTTATACGTGTTGTGCGCATATCGGTGTAATTTCGTGATTTCAGTAATAAAATCGAACGCGTATAGTAAATTTAATAACCTACCGTTTAAATAAAATAAAAAGGTAGATATATCCGTTAAAACTCTTATTAAAACTGCACGTTAAGATAAACGTTCTTCCATAAAGTTCTTATACATTTTACGACGCTGATAGTACTTTAATTGGTTATTCGATCCAACTGTCAATAATCGAGTTGAGAAAACTCGAGTGTTTTTAAGTGTATCTCTGCTCCGCGATTCACCGACCGGGCTATGTATATAATATATATATATACGTATATGTAGTCGGTAGCTACCTATAAGTTTTTTCGTTTCGACAGTCGCCGCGAGTTATTTCTTTCCGATAAGTTTACTTTTAATTAAAATAAGAGATAAACTTTCGCGTGCCTTTGGGTCGTGATATCTATTTCTGTACTTTTGGTCGTATAAGTTCAATTATTATTTTGGTTTTTAACGGCGACGGCGGCGCATTCGAAGACGACGCGCCACAAACTCGCGTTACAAGCGTAGTTCTTACTTTAACGTAATTTTCTTCATACGATACAGTTAAAACTCGGGTTGCAATATAAAAACCAAAAAAAAACACCGACGTCCACTCATATTGTCGGTATATAATTTTCATCTAGGAGAACAAACGGTATGTAAATATTATGCAGTATAAATAATTTATGTCGATCGACCTAAATCGTTTTAAATCCGCGTATAATTTCGTCTTTTGACGAACACAAAATCACTAGCAAGACGTATTTTTCCATAAGTCGTCACGTGACTAGATATTATACGGACAATTTTGATCTCTTTTTTTTATCACCTAAATGCGCACATTGGCTTCTTTACTAGGAAAATGTTTTCACATTCGACGGCGGTAAAAACACTCGGATCCGTTGCGATAGCGCGGTCTAATAACGTCGTCGAAACTAATTTTTATAAATAAATCAATTCAGCTTTTTTCGACTTACTAGTCTATTACAGATTTTTTGATGTACGGATTTAGACTAGTTATTGAAATTTGAAATTTCGAATCGGCCTGTTAATATTTGGATACATTTGTTTGATAATTTTTCGAAAATTCGGCTACGATAGTAAATCGATTGTCCTGTACGGTTATGATTGACGATTTTTTATTTTCTAATGGGGACGAATCTCCTTGGCACCTATTATTACCGGATGGCGGAAAATCGTCGCGACGAGATCATCGTCGAAACGTTTCTATCGAGTTTCATTGAAATGTATTTCGTCGGACCGACCGCGTGTTCCGGCGGATGCTGTTGCACCACGAGACCGTGGCCTCCTCCGTGGCCATCGTTGCCGACGTGCGTCAGCCGAGTTTTGAGTTGTAGGCCACACATAACGCGGAAGCGACGGCGTTGTCGGGGGGGAACCGCCACGGGAAGTAGAATAAAGAAGAAAGAAAGGAGAAAAAATGATAATTATAATAGCAAAACAATACGAAATTTAAAAAAAAAAAAATCGTTTCTAATGGATCGGCGGCGGCGCGGCGGCGGCGCCACGTTTAATTTGCAATTATTACGATCGAGAGATTACGCGATATTTGCTCGAAACTCGCAACAACAACAATAATAATAATACCCGACGAAGACGACGGCGGCGGCGGCGACGGCGGTCGAGTCGTTCAAGGACGCGTGTGTAACCGTAACGTGACCGGATAGGATTTCCAGCTATTACGTCGATGCGTCGTGATTTTATTGCTCCACGCAATGTCCGAAAACGTACATCACACCGCCCGCATGTGACGCGCAGGCACACGCGCGCGTGTGTATCGAATTTCTGTTGTTTGCGTAAAAAACCAATTGTAATGCATAACCGATATTTTCCTTTTTTTATTTTATCGCCCGTCCGTCGGAGAGAGTGGACCACTGGGCGTTCTGCCGACGAATATTTAAAAGCGACCAGGAGTTTGTCGGTTTCCGTCAGTTTTGTAAAAGATACTTTTCGAATACGCGGCAGATACGACGTATTATTTTCAAAAGTATTCAATATCCGTAAAATAATATAAATAGGAAAAAGTATTCCGGCTGCTAAATACGGCCGATACTATTTTACCGTAACCTTGCCTTAACCTTATCGTAAAACGAACGATTTATATGATATTTACCGTTGAAAAAAAAAAAAATTACAGTAGATAAACGTAACGATTTAGATCTGTGTATTGAAAGTGATAATTGTTTTCGATTAAACACACTCTCGACTGCCGTTTGAAATACCGCGTGATGTTTTTGAAAATACGTTTACACGAATTCTGTTAGATACTTCAAAAGTTTTTGGATAATTCACAACGACGAGCGTCTTTCCGTCGATGACATTCTGGACTGCGTGGAAATTCAAATTCAAAATTCTATCGGCCGGCGCCCGACAAACTTGACGGACGTAATGTTCTATTTACGCGGCGGCGTTCACGTTACCGTCCGATCGATCGCAGTGCGCATTTTGTGATTTATAAGACGTATAATATATATAATATTAATATTTCACCGGTTACGTGCGACCGCCGCCGCCGCCGCGTGTATTTCATTTAAATCGTACCCGTTGTAACGATTGCGCAATATTACATCCGATTTGCCCGGAACGTCGAAAGGTGAATCGGTTGCGAAACCGGCGCGAAAGAATTTCGTGTGCGTGAAAGTTACCGGTTTTCAAGTGTAACTATATTAAATAATATTATAATTTCAGCGTTGTTGTTTTTTTTTTTTATTCCCTCGGCCACTGTGCGCGCGCGCGCGTAGGGATTATTTCCGAGTGCACGCGTCCGAACGGCAGCTCGTTACTCGCGTCCCGTGTGTCTCGGATAAGAATTTCTAATATATTACACGGCCGGTCGGTCGGTTGCGTGCGACGTGTGCCAGGACGCCACTCGTGCCGATCGCGTTTATCGACGGGTTATTTGCGTCCCACGCGACGACGTTTTCGAATCGAAATCGTCGTAACATCGATATGATTTGTATCGAAAGCGGTATCCAGACAACTCGGAATCCATAGCATACCTGCATAATATTACGAACGGTTTGATTGAATAAAAAAAAATCAAAGGATTGATCGAAAAGAATCGAATTCAACGACGACGGGATTATTATAATATTACATAATACACATAACTAATGTTTGTCAGAAATTCTTGACCGATATCACTACTACTATAGTTACTGTATACGAGTATATACTCGTATATTTGATTAATGTACGAAATTGTTGAAAAAACACGAGCTCTTGGGCTGCAATAACCCGTCGATAAAGCCGACAGGCGATTTGTGTGCGAGCTGTTCGGACGCACCTTAGCCGTTGTTATCAACTTAGGGACGTATAGTAGGTACCGCCGAATCGTCGATCTTTAGCCCGGAACTATCGAACGGCACGCGTGCTGCAAAAACCGCTGCCTACGTGCTATACTTCCGCGACGACCTCCCGACGCGCCACGGAAACCGGCGATAATAATTATTGCTACTCATTTCTCGCACACAATGGACCAACAGCGTCGTTAAAACAATGTGTTCCGATATCGATCTGAAAAGCATTATCCGACGTACGGCGCGCCGTCAATGCCTCTAACGTAGTCCTAGGTATGTAATGATGAAATAAAGGATACAAAGTATGAAATGAAAATTACAATGTTAATCATACAGTTAAACAGCCGCCTCGGTACTGATTCTACATGTTCTGGACGAGATCGTAGGGAATTTCAAATCGACCACGTGTAATACTCTTTGTACGAATAATACACCATTGAAGGATAGAAATAACGCAAACAGAGGGTTGTACTGTTTCGTTTGAATAAAATCAAAAACGAATAATATGTTACATTATACGAGTCCGTCGTAACAAATTAACTACGTCTGAATCAACACATGCGCGATGTAGCCACTAGTTTATTAGTCGATTAATTTAAAATTCTAAGAAACGAATGCTTTACGATAGACATTAAACAGTCCGTATTCGAAAAATAGAATCAAACAGTTAAACGCGATCAGCGCTACCGTTGATGATTATAAATAATTGTTTATTTTATAATTAATGATTCTACTCGCCGTACTTATTATTATCGTGTTTCCGGATTACTTTTTTAATTGAAAAATTCATCTCAAGTGCCGGAGTTTGAGAATAAATCAAATTAATCATGGTTTTTTTTTTTTATTATATCGTTCGGTGAAATTACGATTTATAGATTTGTTTGTCTTTTAACTAATAAGTTTTTACCACGAAACGTCAATAAACGTAGAAAAGATTACACGTTGGTCGTATAAATAAAATATAATCGAAGTAGGCCGGGCGATTAGGTACTACGCAATGTTACTTTAAAATAATAGATTTTTCATAAAATAATAATTTAAAAAACGATAAAAATAATATGTGTTATGTTGCGTAATAGTATTAATATCATAATTTCATTTACACATCCGACGGAATTTATAGGTATCTACGACGACAATAAAATAACAAAAAATCCAAAAAAAAATCGTAATTCGAGTGAAAAAAAAATAAAAATAATTTTTCAATAAAATACTATATTAACGACGACGTGCGTACTGTAGTAAACAATATTTATAACGACGTGAATGAAATTTTCATAAACATTATTTCACAGTGCATTTCCGATTATCGAACATTGACTCGACTCGACCTTTACCACTTACGGAGTTCAAGAAAATTATAATTAAGACTACATCCTGTTCGGGCGAAACTGATAATTTTTTTCTAAAAATATAATTATTGCTGTCTGTCTATAGAAACATATTTTTTTTTCGAATCTATGTGATTGCGCGTGCACGAGTGGATACGAGATATAACCGACTGACTATCTAATCGATAAAATGTCTGTAAACCGCGACGTGATATTTTCGTGGAGAACACAATAACAAAACAAAAAATGCGAAATAAATAGTATTGTTTTTGTTGTATTAAACTGTCTGGGTCGGTGAGACCGATTCCTCTCGAGTATAATATGAAACGAATATATAAAACGAATCGTTCGTCTGTGAAAATAACGACAAAAGTTGTGCGTTGTGCGTTAAATAATTTTCGAGCTCAATAATAAACTCGATACTAATTAATTAATAATTAAGACGTCTGAGCACGCTTCGTGAAAATATTTTATCAAATGTTGTGTGAATCTGATGGCGGCGTAGTGATACGAATACGATAAGTTTGAAAATTTAAAGCAAATATAAATCGCAAATGATTGAACGCTACGTTTTAATTGGAGAGCCCGCGGAAAGTTCAATGACTTTGTTATGAACATAATTTAGTTCTTCGCATGCTATAGACGAATAATAAAGTACACACACACACACTCATTTCATTCCGATCGTTTTGCATTGTATTGGTGTACATAAATATTTATATTGTACCAGAGAAAACTACAATTATTAACATAAGTGTGTGTTTAAGAGTCGGGCACAACTATATGTTTTGGTAGGAAGACGGGAATAACACGAATTAATTCGTTTGAAAAATTAACGTCTGAGAATTCATCGTTAAGTCTTCGTCGGTTGTACATTAAAAAAAAAAACCAAATCAAAACTAAATCGCTCCACATTAAGTTTTATAAAGAACATCTAATGTTTTCGCAGTAGAGAAAGTTTCAGAATAAATTATTCGATTATCCGGTTGACTTTTTTTGTCGCTACGTTTTTAATATTTTTATCCTGCTGCTTAAAATCGACGTAGAAAATGTTTCCGTTATCAAACGTTTAATAATTGTTTCCGTATGTCGACTTATCACATCCTCGGAGAAAGATCGATCATCCTATGCACTGTATAAATATTTCGAGCACTAATGGGTGTGTTCTCAAAAGTAGTACGTTCTTATTAGAAAAATTAAAATAAATAAATAATAATTATTATTATTCAACGGAATCGAAGAGATAAGCCGATTCGAGATAGGTAATCGATAACGCAGGTACTCACAAACAGTAAGAGGAAGCATCAGTACGGAAACGATAATGTTAATTACGTTAAGAATTGCGTTAGTGTCGAAAAAAAACGAAAGAATAAACGCGTTAATATTTAAAAAAAAAAAAAGAATGACTATAGTCAATTCAAACAAACGTGATAATTATACTGTTCTACCTGCGATAATATTCGCGAGCCGACTCCGTCGTCGGCGGCGGCGCGGCGTAGGGTCGACGGTTTTTGAAATTAAACGATAATTATTGCAAACTCATAAATATCACATGAATGAAAAAACAAAACGGTTTTAATTAAAATTAAAAAACAAAAAAAAAAAAAACGAACAAAGTGTTGGATTGTTCGATATCGATTATGTCGTAAATATGTTTTGGCGTTCATTCGTATTACGGTTATATTATTATTATTACTATTTTACACACACACACACACACCGAACTGCAGTGGCACGAGATGACGTAGATGAGAGAGGAGGGACATGACGTATACGTATAATTGATATCCCCGTGGACCGTTTTATTTGTCTGAAAAAAATCTAATTACGCTGTAATATTAATAATAAACGCTCGCGGAAATAGTCATCGCGTGATACATTTGAACGCGCGACAAGACTCTTTTTAAATATATACGAGTATTTTCTCGTAATCGACGATAATATTAATATGATATTATAATGGCGAGGGCTCGTAGCCGGCAGCTAAGCCTATCGAATAATGTTCTCGAACGATTACGTCTTTTACTTTATTCGACTAGACAATAATACGTGTGAGTACACTTGTAAGTACAAGTGTGTGCGTGTGTGTGTGTGTGTGTGTGTAACGAAAAAGAAAAGAGAAAAACCGATGGGATTTTTGTAAAGCTGGAATCTCGGAGGACCGACGAATAAAGGAAAAAGATAGGGTAAATAAGAGCGGGAAGAGTACGCGGCGCGATGACGCGTGTACCATAACGAAGGACGCCAGAGTCGGATGGGAGAGCGAGGGGGGGGGGAGAAGAGGCAGTGGGATCTCAGAGTGCCGGACAGTCGGCGACATTACGTCATGATTAGGTCGACTTCATTTCGGCGGAATTAAGAGATATAGTGTCCGCGGGCGAACGGAGATCGTGGGGGCGACGCGTACAGAGCCGAGGAATAACGATTCGGTTAAACAACCGCCACCCCGCGGACCTCGCGACCGGAAGGGAGGAATACGCGAAACGCGTTCTAATTTTTCGACGCAATATCGATACGGCGCGGCCGGAGGAGAGAACGTTCGGTTTCCGGAAGCGGTTCCGTCGTCCGAGGACGGACGCGACGAGTGTAAACATAAAGCCCGAGAAAAATCCCCCGTCGTCGTCGCCGCCGGGGCGAACGCGACGCACGATCTCGGATTACGATATTATTATATGCTCGCGACGTAGTGATATAATTCAACGTGAAATTGATGCGCTCACGCGGGGGCGTGCGGTAAGGATAATGACGAGCAGAACGCGCGCAATAATTGTGATATCGGTCGCGGGCGCGCGCGCGCGTGTCTGGCCCGCGGTGCGAGCGTTCCGCAACAGGCGAATAATACGAGTAAACGATCGGCGCAGAAATCCGATCGAAAAAGGACGCGGTCGTCGTCATAACACCGCGGCGTGGCGGTCGGGATTGAAAAAATACGAAATGTAATTTTTCTACCCGTCGTCGCGGGTTTAAGACGGGGCTACGATATTACGAGATTCTGATGTTCTTACAGTCAGAGATGAAAAAAAAAAAAAAGGAAATTTTCGTCCCGCTTACGTGTTTTGTACAGAACGAAATCCGACGAATTATTATAATTTCAACGATTTAATACGACGTTCGGCGCTCGCGATTCGGCAATAGATAGAAAATCGATTCGAATAATACGAGACATCGTATGCGTCTCGATGTGCGTCTGTTTTGCCGTCACGCGCCCACACGCGGTATGGATTTCTTTCTCGGATAGTAATTATTCGAAGCCAACCGAACGGGGAAACTTTTCTTTTTCTCTAAACTCGCTCATTGGTTTTTCATAACTTTTGATATTTCTTCTGTCTCTATCGCGCGGCCGATACAATTTAAGGAGATATAAGGTACGTTATTCAAACGTTTGTTTTTATTCGTTTTCGACGAGGCGACCACCAACACTTCGGAGACATCCGTCTGACGATCCCGTAGCAGTTGTTTCTAGTGTTCCGCTTATGCGACGGTTCGAAAATCGATTAAAAATTAAATTTTTGTCAAAATAACCGATATTTAATTATTGCACGCTCGTTGTCATACGTTTATTGCCGTCCCCGCGTATTTAAAAACTCATACAATACAGTTTGGCGAGATCGTTTTCTTCTAATATTTCGCCAAACGTTCATTTTCATCTCGTCTTCGAAAACGGTCGACTTTCTCATAAAGCGAAAAAGACGAGACCGAGTTCTTTAGGATTCGATTTTTTTTTACGACGTTATCCCGGTCAAAAGGCATTTTTTTTTTCCCGAACGTATTTTCGACGACCATTTGCGAAATAGCATATAATGCTTTTTCGCCGTAGGAATCAAAACCGTACGCAACATATTTTTTTATCGCCATCGTACACGACCTCCGAATTATAGCTGAGTGCCTTGCGTTTTTCGTTTTACGTTTTTTTTCACTCCTTCGACAATACTGCACAATAATAATAATACCGTCGGATCGTGTTGCGCGTTTCTTCGACCGACCAGCGAGCGCTCTATACGTAAAACTGAAAACGCGTACGCGCGCCCAAGACGTGACGCCGCCGCCGCCGCCGCCGTGATCCTCCCCGGGGCGCCGACGAGTCCTGCCGCGCGCTCTCTATCGTCCGATCCTGCTCGTCTCCGATCGTGTCTCGACGATTATCGTCGTCCGAACGCAATACGATACGTTATTATGCCGGGCCCGTTCTCGCGTGCGTGGGCGAAAGAAATCGGTTTATTATCGTTATTTTTTAATATAATATCATCGCCGACGATAATGATAATCCGTTGGGAAATCGAAACCGCCCGTGTTGCGACACGGCCGTTAGGTTTCGTCTGCCACCGCCGTCGTGACGACCGACCCATCACGACGTACACGCGGAATGCGTGAAAACAATAATAATTATTGTGAAAATAAAACGACCGCGGTGCCAAATCCGTTCGATTACGAATCGAATCGCGGCCGCGGTTCGAACGAATCCCCGTTACGTAATCACAAGTGCAGCTGCAGCAGACGACGATGCGCGGCGGTTTATTTTCTTTATCAAAAATAACAATTACAATCTGTACTACACGCGCAAGGCGCGACGAGCGAAATATGTGATGAAAACGTTTTTAAAAATTGTAAACGAACGAGGAGTGACGATGATTTATTTTTCGAGATATTTGTCATTGAGATTCAGACGTCGAAAAGTCTTTGAAGAAAGAGAAAATAGGTAGCGTTCCGATGACGGTGACGCGCGTATCGAGACGTTTTCGGACCCGGCATTTCTGTCCGCGGAGAGTTGGGGCGGGCGGTTGTTTTCTACTCGGCGACTGCAGCTGTGACGGACGAGGAGGAAAAATATTACGTCCTCCGCAAAATAACGCTTTTACAGGTATTTGCGTATTGACAAATTATACCGACAGTTCGTGCTTTGTTTTGAAAACGAGTGTGTTATGTAACAGTTACATTACATATCGTTTTCTATGCGTTTTTTCTTTTCTCGCAACAATCGTTTACGTTTTGTTTTTTTCAAACAAACAATCGTTCGACATGTGAATACGTACATTCTTTCCTTTGGGTATGTTTCGAAAGGATTTAATGACCAAAGAAAAAGTCGAAAACCCACGCGCGTTCATCGGGCGGATGTGTTTGGACTTTCGGTGACGCGAGTAGAGAGAGCTTGTTGTATCACACGTCGTGTAGTGAGAGAAGACTGATATCGGTAGATTTGTTTTTAGCGCGTCGGAAAGTAGGTAAAAACTCGCTCGTACACATTGAAAGCGTCAGATTTTTGTATTTTTACAACGGATTTATGTGAAAACATTTAAATTTCTTGGAAAAACTATTTTTCGATTCGGCATAGTACATATACATAACATAAAAACGTTACGCGCTCGTCGCGATATCATCGTTCCAAATCCGTACGATTAAATGCGATAGATTTTCCCGACCGTTTTTCCACGCCAATCACTATACCGAATAATATTGTTGTCGTCGCATTGTTATAATAAACTTACAGGTGCAGTCGTTGTGTAATTTATGGTATTTATTTTCATCGGAAATCGTGTGAGGGGTCTGTCGGAGGAGACGACGACGGCAATAAGAAACGATTTTGAACGCGTTTTTATTTTTATTTTTATTTATTCCGCGTTTTATCACGTACCGACGCGTATTAAAAAAAAAAAAAAAACGTCGCTCGTAAAGAGGAAAACCGGCGGCGAGGCGTCGGGAGATCGGCGGGAGATAACGCGTTTTTCCTCACAGCTGCGCTCGGCGTAACTATACACACGTTTTTGCGCTTGTTTTTTCCCTTTTCTTTTTTTTTCGTGCGTCGGCGTTTCACGGCACTTTCGAGCGTCTCGTCATTAACGCGTTTTACACCCGCACCTCGCCGCGCCCATGCCGCCGAGAACAATATTAACTTTTGACGTTTCCGCGTGTATTTTTCGCTCCACTCGGAATCTCGAAATTCGTGAACCATCGCATGTCGAAGGTTCTTCGGGCGCCACGGGATTTAGTGATTGGCAGCACAGTGATTTCCGAGGATTTCGATATCGACGAAATCGGTCGCGCCGCAGCGAGCTAAAACGTTTCGTTCGCGACTCGTCGCGGGATCGAATACGCGCGTGTTCGTTGTTTCGAGGAGCTAATCACAAAACTAAATTGCTCGACTATTACGCTTATCCGCGGCGGCGCGGCGGCGGCGGCGGCGTCGCGTGATCGCGAGGACGGGTATTGTAATTGTTTGGAAGCAGACTCGCGCTCAGGATTTCGCCGCCGATCGGATCCGACGACACGTCTCCTTGCGAATAATTTCCAACGACTTTTTTGTGCGTCTGAAATTTCAAGAGACGTTAACGTCGAGCGCAATATTTCTCGGAAACCGATTGCTTTCGATAGCAAGTCTTCTGGTACGCGACGTGTTTATCGCGCGTTATTTTATTGTGTCGTTGCGAGTAGATTATTTTTTTTTCTTTTTGTTATTTTACAACGCGCATAATAGGCATACGCGGCGGCGGCGCGGCGGCGTAACGAAAACAAACGCGCGCGTGTCGTCTGATTTATGACGAATCGCGCGCGGCACACGATTAACGGCGAGTACCGGTTTCAAAATCTCACGTCCTCGACGCGGACCGTTTTGTTCGGCGTTGTGTGTTGTCGGCTGCTTGTTATTATTATTTTTCATTACATATACGCGTACGCGTGTACCTCCATCGCCGCAGCGGGAATATTATAATGTACGTTACGACAGTGCCCCGAGACACGCGACGCGCCGCCGCCGCGCTTGCGATATTTATCGATGTTTTCCCTTTGCGGCCGAGTCACAATACCGTGTACTTACGACGACGATGATATACGATGTCACAACGTGTATATTATTATTATTATTATTATTATAGTATTGCGACCGCGCGGGTGAAATCGAATTCTTGACATTTCTTCTCGTAAATATTTCGTTCGCGCCGACGACTATACGCGCCACGCCGCAGATACGCGCAGAACAATCATACCGGACGAGGGGACTGCGCGCTGTTATTTATTATGTGTATTACAATATACTAGCTGAATAACCCGGCTTCGTCCGTGTGCAGTATAACTTTTTATTTTTTTTCTAATTTTTACCCCTTTTACCCGCTTTAACTCCGGTAGGGGTCGAATTTTGAAAATCGGGTGACGTGGTGACACTGGGGAAGGTATTTGGAACAACTCTGTGAAAAAAAATTGGAAAAAATGTAAATAACGTCGTCACAAAATAGGAACATAAAAAAGACCTGTTCTTTTATATACGAGTACGAGTATAATATAATAGATTATGTGTTACCGGTAATGTATCGGATATAGGCATTCTATAAAATCCCTATTCGATAATGTATTCAATTTTAATGTCGTTTTAAATTATGCATAGGTAATCTATACGGTTCCTAGGATATTCTTATATAGAACGCCAACCATGCTATGCTAGGCAAAGTATGACGTTTTTAGAATAGTAATTAATCCGTGGAGAGATATCGCATCACATCGAATTTCAATTTAACATATTGTTATAAAATCGAGTGGGCAATTAATTTACTTTTAGATAATATAGTGTAGGTCTAAATACACGGTCAAAATTGCGAGTCCTAATTTAAACACTTGTTATTCACGGTAAATCTAATTAAAAGAGAAGGATACAAAAAATGAAATAAATACCTTTCAAGCATCCAATGATCACGTGCATTTTTTCTTTTTTTCTGACCATCATCATTTCAAGCAATGAAACTCCATTCGATATAATATTATGTTCATATTTTTCCCTAGATAGAAAAACGGTATTTTTCGATTTATTTCTAATTCGGTAGAATAAAGTTCTTCCATTTCTTTAGACATATAATAATAATATTATGTTAAGACGACGATAAACATTTTAACAGTGAAAAAAATATTTCGACAGCTCGAGCAATATAATAATAAGACAATAATTGTTAAAATAATATTATTCATCGATCACTATTGTATTTAGTAAATGCACTTTTCATTGAGGTACGCTCGTGCGTATTTACTATTTTTATATACATTTCCTAAATGAGGTTTGGCATTATAAAGATTTTATACTTTTCCTGCTCATTTTATAGAATGCCAGATTCGACACTTTGCCGGTAACATATTATGACGTTTGAGTACGTATAGAGGACGAATGACGAGCAAAACGATTATCAGTAGTGAAAACGTGTTCACAGAAAACTGACGAAAAAGCGTGTCTCGAAAATGGTTTTGGCGTAGAAAAACACACCCGCAGTGTTTTGATAAAACGACCGGGGCAGGACAGTAATGTTTTGCGGACGACTCAGTCGAGATCGCGTAAAACGAAAAAGTCACACGAGTTCGGGATATGGTTTTTTGTTTTTTTTTTTTTCATGTATGGATATGGGCGTGTTATCTGACTAGAAGCGGGTAGGGATCCGTTGTCTTGGCGCAAACACAGTGTTCTGCTGTTAGACTTTGTTATTGGTCCGTTAATATTCTCGTAGACCCGCGGCCTCGGTCTTTCGTCGGCCTGGCGCGGTAGGTTTTTTACACGCGCGCACCACACTACTTCATTAAATCGTCCGTCCGTCCGCGGTTATCAGTCGAATAAAACGTTTTATCGATTCCGCGTTGTTATTACAGACGCGCGTTATTGCGCTATTATAAATATAACGACCGGGTTAATTAAAAACGCCAAAACAAGACCGCGATGATGGTTTATTATTACGTTTAATACGATGATATTGCGTCGACGCGCGAAATGATTATCGTCGTTAATATTCGACACGGCGCGGCGGCGGCGATAATGTTACACTACATATTGTGCGTGCGGCCGTGCTCGCGCGATTAGCGAAAATTCCAAAATATCGCCAACAATATCGAACACACCCGAAATGACCTCTGACCGCGGCGCCACGCTGCACGTGGTGATTTTATGGACGCCGACGAATAATATTATTCATCAGGTTTGCCTGATGAAACGGACCTCGGTCGCCGCGCAGTAGGCACGAGTACGGTTACATTACGCCGCCGTGATAAAAAAAAATGTACGCCGCGTGTTGTTTTATGAGTTTCAAACGCAAATGGCGCGCGAGCGATCGTCCAAATTCACACGAAACGGCTCGCAAATTTTTCTCGTATTTAGAACAAAAACGATAAAAGATAAAACAAACAGACGGCTCTGCGCGATTTATTCGATAACGATTTTACACGATTCTTCGATAAACCACCACTCGCCTTTTTTAATGTTTAATAATAATATCGTCGTAGTGATTTCGTTGGTTTGATTTTTAACGCGCAGAAAACGGTTCGTTTTTACCGTCACGATAATATTACCGCGCGACGACGACCGACGTTTTATTATTGACTCGTTGTGTTTTGACGACGACGTCGCGAAGTTTATGCGAGCTCGCGAGGACCGCTGGCGTCTTCTCGATCGTAAACACCACGCACAATGCGGTCATTACATTAGTCACGATCGACGACCGATATACCTAATCGCCTCACAGATCGCGGTATAACGGCGTGTATACGACGAACCGTCGTCGCGCGTCGTTTTGCCCATCGGATTTCGATCATCCGTCCGCGGATAATGTTTTTTTTTTTTTCATCTCGCAGCGTCTTATTTTGCGTTTATCGGCGCGCAAACGCACTCTGTGTTTCACCCCGCCCTAGTGTATATTGTCGTCGACGTAATATTAGGTAGTAAGAGTTTCGCGGCGTTTTTATTCGGTGCCGCCGCGATCGGGTATACACGACGTCGTTTCCGAGTCCGGTGCCGGATTAACCGGAAGAGAACGTAAAATAAAACCAGAGTCCGAAAGGATTTCGTTTTACTAGTGGTTTCCTTCGCGACCGTACGTAACGCGCACGTACGCCGGCAGAGGAGCGTTGTTGCCGAGGCGGGCGGGTTCCTTTGACTTATTGCTTTTCTGGGAAATCGTTTTCGAAACAAGCGTGTTGTGTCGCGACGGTCGTATGAGTCGGAAAGTCGTTCAGTGCTCTTCAGACAAACACGTCAATCCGAATAGGCGTATAGTTATTTTTATTTTCATGAAAATTATACGATTTGCTGTTCGTCAAGTGTATCGTCCTTTGCGATTACATTCCCCATGCCGCAGTGACTCCTCTTCGGCAAAAATCTCTCTATATTATTAACGAACAGTGATAATATAAATGTCTTTCGAAATCTGTCCTTAATAATAATGTAAACAGCGGTGTGGCTCTATAGGGCTTTTTAGAGATAGAAGCCTCCTCGAGATAGCGAAAATAAAATTATAAAAATAACAAACGAAACGATAATATACGGCGATGTGGTCTCTAACGCCAAAAACAAAAACGTTATACTGCGATGATTATTATTTATAAATGCATTAAAAACGCCAACACCGTACGTACGTATATTTTAAAAGTAAACTTTACGAACCTTCGTTTGTGCTGCAAACTCGATCGATAATTTCTTTTAAATTTCATCAAATTATTCTCGCATAAATTATTCTCAAAACGTTCGGTTTGATTTAAATTTTATAATTAAAGTCTTGCGCGCCTACTCATCTCGGGGATATTACTCGAGCCCCCCCCCCGGCCTAAATACTCCACAGAGTGTAAAGATCAAAGCGAAACCAGCCCGAGACGTAGGTCGGATAGTGTATATAATATATTCGGGAACCCGCGGTCCAAGGCGCACGTGATATTTTTCGATCTCGTCGTACGCGTAGGATAATACATAATATTATTATCCTGCCGGAAACTATTCCGGTGTACTCGACTTTAATCGGTCCCTGTAGACGATTCGTTTCGTCTAACGTAGTGCAAATTTTCGCCGTGTACACGTCGAAAGCCGAAACGACGACGTCTCTTACTGTGATTTAAAGGGCCGGCGACTGCCGAAATCACAGCTATACTCAATAATAGTCATTCGGGTCCGTTCGGGGAGCGTTTGGGGATTCGGCGGCCACGGCGCAGGTTTTGGTCAATCGTCACGTTTGTGCGTGTTACACACAGCCGAGATAATGATAAATTTGATATTTTACACCTAACGACGCGATTTCCCGTCATAACGAACCACAATAATCACCGTGCTCGCGCGATACTCGTTTTGCAACCGTTTCTGTCTGCTCACGCTCACCTCGGGCGTATTGCTATTATATGACAATAATATCGTCGTCACCGCTGCAGTTGGAAATCTGCAGACATTCGAAAACACGTCGGTTTATATACGTATATATTATATACGTATACATGTCTCCGAGATGACAAATATAACGACCCGAATGTGACAAAATAACGATATTGTATTTTTCCAGCGCGAGCATAATTATTATATGTATTAGGTTAGTCAGCACTTCGGAGTCCTCACTGTCGAGCGCCCACGCGGTTTTATTTTTTCAGCCTTTTGAGATGTTGTTCTCCGTACAATTGATACATATTATATGGGTCAAACGATTAGTATTTAACGTATACGTTTCTTAAGAGTTCCAGCTCTCCGAAAACAACCGACGGACTTTCGAGTATATCAAGTACACGCGACCTTCGGTATTGAATACCTTTAATGGTCTGAGTAATTTTATTAGTTGTTTTTTTTTTTTAATAGCCTAAAATTAATTAAGTAAAAAATAATAACAATAAAGACAGAGACGACGGGAACCGTAAAAAAAATAACGGTTTATTTTTCTTTACTCCCGCGGCCGACCTCCACGACGACGCCTCTACATTATGACTATACGATAATAATATTTATTATACGACTCTTAAAAAGTTTTTACGCGGAAAACCTAACCGGAGTAGGCTCGAACGGCGTGCGTCTACCTCGCGGAGGCCATAACCACTCGAGCGATATAATTTTTAAAACCGATCGGGATCGCACGCCACGTACATTCGTGACGTATATTCTGTTCAGGCACACATTCGAAATACGATTCGACATATTGTTGAGCTCGGTTCTCGTAAGCTTCCCGCGAATCCAGGAGTTTTATCCGCCGCGCCCGACACGGAAGACAGAATTAAACACTATAATTACTACGGTAAAGTCGCCCTGTCGTCGACGGACTGTTTGCGCTCGAATCTCAGTCGGATACGTTTCATTCGTGGGCGTCAAAATGTGAATAACGTGAAATCCGGTTGTCCGGCGATGTTCTTTGACCGCGGGCGAAGAAAAAAGGTGGGCGCCACTGCTCGGGTCCCGAAGTGCAAAGACACCGGTCTATGACGATATTATCCAATCGTCTAACGGTAAAACTTCCTCTCCGTGCAAATTAATTCACCTTTTTATCCGCGCATGTAACGAGAAACACGATGCGTCACCCAAAGAATAATAATACAATGTCGTTTATTAATTTATATTTGTTTACTATACTTATTATATAATTATAATATTATTTATCATCGCCTCCGCGTCATTAAATCATTTATAATAACAAACACTGAAAATAAAACGTCACACTGGTCGCATACGAATTCTCGTTAAAACCGATTCGGACCTATATTATGGATACGTCGAAATATCAAACCGTTCAAAAAGTACGACTTTTTTAAAATGTCATTCTCGAAAATTTCTCGCGCGCAAAATCCGTTCGAAAAGAGGCGAACAATTCCGCAGTTCCGTGCGCGTATCGATCATGTCCTTTAAACCAAAACCTCGCTCCATATAATAATTATTATTCCCGCGGTAATCTTCTAAGACGTCTCGAGCGTAACTGGTGCGGAGACTCACTGCGATAAACTAATATCACCTCTGATTCCCTACAAAACGCGCGCACGCGCGTGTGTGTCTGTACGAGTGTTTGTTATACGATAGCGTGTGGATGAAAAAAAAATATCAAAATAATTATAATAACGCATGGGAAGTGTCTACTAACGAATGGTTTCTCCCGTTCTCGTGTGCAGTCATATTCAAATGTTATTTCCCGTTTAATTTGTTCTACTTTAGCACATGCTCTCATCGCACACAACAAGTGTACCTGTTTGATAGGAATGATTTTTATTAATGATAATATTGCCGTTTTCGACTCGAAACGCGACGTACCGAATGTACTGACATAAATTCTGACGCGTTTTTAGATGTCCCGGGGAGAGAACGATACCTAATCGCCGGGCGTCTTGCGATGCGGCCCGAGGGCGAAAAAGTGCGACGGCGCACGCGGTCATTTAGCGCCCTTTCCTGACGTTATCGCGGCGTTTACTAGGTATAATGACGTCGCGATCTCGTCGCGTTTAAATTGTGCAGCGGCCGATCGTATAATACTATATAATATGTTTGTACGATAGCGCGTCGCCGTCGTTATTACATTATTACTACGGTAATTCGCTCAGCGTTATAATTATCGGGCGGACAATACAACGTAATATTATACGGCGTCATATCGAATATTGTATTATGTCGCGCGTATTACTAAATCGCATAATAGACTATTGGAAGGCCGCGGCGTGGCGGATAAATCGCGTTCGCCGCGGTGGCGTTGAATTTACGATTTTTACGAATATAGTCTCGCTCGCGAAACACACAGTACCCCTGCGAAGGATAGCGGTCGGTCGTAGGCGCGGAAAGAGACGAGACGACAACATTTTTCCGCCAAAAGTGTCCTCGTACACAGTGTTATATAATTATACAGTGTGAAAAAATTAAATAACGAACGCGCGTGTAAATATCACAATCGTGTGCAAGCGCGTGTTAGGTAGTTAGATCGCGTGTTAACGTGTATACAACAATATTCAGGTTGTTTGATCGTCCGCTCTGCGGTTGTTCGTAAAAGAAAACGGTGTACTTTTCGAAGAGCCACGATTAGGTGAGACTTTAGCCCCCCGCGGCGATTTTAGCCCTTCAGATTTTAAAGCGATATAAAAGTGTTCGCACCGCATATTTTGTAACTTCTTACTGTTTTACGCACATATGAGTTGGGTTTTTTTTTTTCATACACGCACAACTCGTGCCGATGAAGCCGCGAGAAGACTTTCGCTCGCGCTCTCAAATCGCATTGAACCATGGCAATAGTGTTGAACGCCACGATCGCTGAATTTCCCCGTCGGCCTAGTTGTGATAGCACAAAACGTTTTATTCGCTATAACTATCGATTGGTACTTTTGCGAATACTGCAGTAAATACGGCGATTTTTCTTCAACCTGCGAGCACTGAAACACGTATCGGTTATATCGAAATTCTTCAAGTCTCTTACAATATACGAGATTTTACCTAATCGCGTCACCGAGCAATAACAATATTGTTGTGTACGTCCGTTTCACCGTCGCGTTTGCGCAGCAGCCCCGTCGTCGTCTCCGTTATCAGATTTCGAGAACGCCGCCCGCGCGACACGACGATATTGTTTTGTTTTTTTTTTATCGTCATCGCGACGTCCCGTCTGTCTGCCGAGTTTACGTACTATATTATAGTGTATTACGACGACTTGCACTCGAGACGATACCCGTACGTACGTCTAATATATATATTTATAGGTATTGTTATATCCGTTCGTGCCGTAAAATCTGTTCCGAGTGTTCAGAACGACGTTTATTATACGGCGCGCCGTCCGCGCCCGACGCACATGCGGAGGTTCGAGGGCGGCGCATATTATATTATATACATAGGTGCCTACACCTATAAAATATAATAATAATATTCGGTATTACGGCGTTCGTCTGTGTGCGTTTTGAAATCATATTGCGCGCGCGTCGCCCCGGCGTCTGTTGTCATCGAAATTTCCGTCTTTTATTTCTTTTGTTTTGTTTCCACCCCCGCCCGCCATTTTCGACCGAACGTTGCGCGACGACCGGCTGCGGCGCGCGCTCGACGTCGTCGTTTTAAAAAAATAATATCGTTTACGTTCCCGAAGCGTTCGTTGTTTTTTCGTAGAGATCTTTCTACGAGATTGCGATTTTCCACCGAGGGCGACGGCGACACGTGGTAAAAAAAGCGACGCTCTCGTCGAGTCGCCGGTAGAAAATACGTTTGCGAGTCGTCCGCGCGCCGTTCGTCGCGAATAATGCGCGCACTAAAAACGCAGACGTAATTCGGGAAGTAATCTGCAGGACGGAGAGCGAATGATTTCGATCGATCGGCCGAAACGCGCGTCGGACGACGACGGAAAACGGGCGTGTGTGCGCCCCCGCGCGCGCGCGTATCACTCGTATCTCGACGACGACGACGTACCGAGTGTATGCGTTTAAAAGAACGTAAAATACGTGTTACTCGCATGGCGTAACGTTCGAAAGCGACGCGACAATTTGCATAGCGACGATATTATCAGGCACATACGGAATTTTTCGCGTCGCACAATAGATATCGGTATAATTTTATCCGTCCGACTGAATGTTATTATACAATTACATTTTCAAAACTGTTTATACTAATCAAGTTAATTATATCAGCCTATATAAATACGTATACATGACGTTTGTTTTATTTACTCGGTGCCGCAGTCAATATTCACATACGCGAATATACACGCGACAAATAATGCCATAAAATATGCGCGCGCGCGCGCGCGCGCTCGTGTGTGTCTGTGTGGGTACCTGGTCGTTTAATGTTAATCAAGTTTTTATTTTATCGCTTTCATACATCACGGACTGAATGTTTATTATTATTACGTCGTACATAGTACTTGCTATTTTATTTATTTATTCAAATGAGTTATTTATCGCATACTATTCCGGATCAAAGCGTTGTAGAGTAACGTTACTAACATGTAGCAATACCGGAAATACACGCGCGCGCTAATTGAATTTCTGAAATTCATTCGTAATTTTACGATGTTCCTACCGTTTGTCGACATCGCATTATGCTATTTATTGTACACATTCGCGCGCGAATAATAATAATATCACGCCGACGACGCGCGACGTTTGGATTTTTTCTCCGGTCGTTTCCGAATACCGTTTTACATTTCGATGGGTTCGGGCGGATCCGAATCGAATAGTTTCTGGTTGAAGTCGATGTATATAGTATTTAACGTTTTGATTTTATTTTTCTTCAGATTTCAACCGCAGCAGACGCCGGTCGAAATGAGCAACATGTGCAAACTGTCTCTGGCCGTGGCCACGATCATGGTCGCTTCCGTGGCCTCATATCCCAGTAAGCCGACGTTCCTCGGGTGCAAGAGCTCGGACGATTGTGGAATGGACGAGTGCTGCGTTCTAGGTACGTGTGAAATATGCGCCAACGAAATCGAATTATTAGGAATTTCTTTTCAAAATCGCGTGACGAAAAAAAAATATTATAATATTCGGGCGCGCACGTTCAACATGAATTTAAATCAATTTCAAATAATTAGATCGCAAGTTTTTTTACACTACAGAGGTGGTGTAGTACTCGAGCATTGCTTTTATAGAGGAGGAAGTTCGAGAAATCGTTATTTTATGAATCGGTCGTATTAGTGCTTTATTCGTTTTACACATCTCCTTGTCCTTAATCTTTAGCCACCCTTTTATTTGGTCTGTTTCTCGATCGGATATACTAGGGTCGAACTGCACTCGGTCGAAGAAAAGTGTTTCGACAAAAACGTTTGAAAAACGTTAAACCCAATGTTGTATATTTGAAAAATGCATTGTCTAAAATAATAGCGATAATTCCGGTCCTAAAAAAAGAAACCGCTTTTTCACCGTCTATTCGTCTTCTCGTACGTAAACTTATTTTTCACCGCGTCAACAGTTATAAAAACACGGTCGGTCCGCGAGTGGTTTATAATATATTTTTTTTCATATGTCACCTTTTTTCTTTTTTTTTTTACCCGAGTTCGCTCGTTTTGATTGAAGCGACAAGTGCGATTCGACTGTTTCCGCGATCGGTCGTTTTATTGTCGTCGCATATTGATTTCATTTCGCGTGCGATTCGATTAAATTAATTGAATTTACGAGCGTATCTCATAGTATTGTATATAACATTGTACGATTCGCGTGTGGCTCGCGGGAGTTATCGTCGTTGGTGCCGTGCGTATTTGTTTTCGTTTCTCCGGTATCGTTATGACAATCGGACGGTCTCGTATACGATTTTACCGCGCACAGGTAAACACACACACACACACACATATAATGTTTGTACTCGTATTTTGCGCGCAGATAGCAATATTATTATCGCGCGATAAAGAAATATAATATTACTGTCGCGCGTTCTATCTGCGTTTTATCTTTGGAAATTGAAAACATTATCCGATAGTGTGCGGATTATCCGGTTCCGAGTGAATTCGAGACCGCGCGCGAGCGTGTGTAGGTATTTGACATTGATTTTGTTTTCTACGTCGTCGTCCGAGACTGCAACAACAATACTATTATTATGTAGAGGTAGTGAAATGTATAATAATAATAAAATAAAATATAATGCGGCGGCGACAACAACAACAATGCGCGCGGTATTATCATATCGCGGAAATTGTGTGTTATCGAAAAATTCCATAAACAGTAACGCGTATGATTATATAATAACAGGTTCCCGCAATCGCGCGATCTTTGGAAAAATTATTCGTAAAAATTACGCGGTTTCTGTCGGAAAAAAAGAAAGAACGAACTATAGAAAAACTTAAACTGGAAAAAAAACACAAAACAATAACGTATTAAACGGCGCGGCGTCGCGTCAAGGACGGCTCGGCGGCATCGGTGCTAGGATTTTTTACGTAGGTAAAAAAAAAAAATAAATATAAAAAATCGCGTTTCGAAAAAATCAAATCGTGTGTTTGCGCGAGCGCGGACGCCGCCGCCGCATTGTGCAAGACGCAAGTCATTCGTGATGTGTGGCGGCGGCAACGACAGAGCAATAATTCATCGTAATAACACCACGTAATATAATGATGACGCGGCGTTTGAAATCGGCGAGCGCAAAACCAATAGCTTCTTAAAAACGTTTAGCGTACGAAAAAAAAAAAAAAAAACACGGTCGTGAGAATCGACGCCTCCTCCCACGCGTGCGCGTCTTCCTATCTCAATGTCAAGGAGGCATTGTCGTGTACGTATTTCCCCGGCACAATGCCCGTCATTACCGCCTCTACACGTACATAATAATATCACGTCTTATTTCGTATACATTATAATAATATACAGGGTGGGGCAGTGAATCGGGCGATTTTAAAATAACTATAAAAACCCAACAAGTATTTTTTTTTAACAAATATATATTTATATAACCTGAAAGTATATAAAATATCATTAAAGAAGTGTTAATTTGTTATTTAATATTTTTATGAATGATATCTGCAAGATGGGGCCACGAGTCATACCAGCTAGAGTGAATATTCTAAAAGATTTGTTTCCGAACCGCATAATTTCTCGAAATGGGAATATTCCATGGCCTCCACCGTTCGCCTGATTTAACGGCCTGTGATTTTTTCCCGTGGGGGTACATCAAAAGTAGAGTATACCGAACACCACTAAGGACACTTGATGATCATAAACAAAGAATACGAGAAGAGGTGACACAAATTGTCACCGGAAATTCTGCGAAACGTCATGACCAGTTTTCACAGACGCCTTCACGAATGCTTGCTTCGAAATGGACGCCATCTTGCAGATATCATTTATTAAATAACAAATTAACACTTCTTTAATGCTATTTTATATACTTTCGGGTTAAATAAATATATTTGTTAAAAAAAATACTCGTTGGGTTTTTATAGTTGTTTTAAAATCGCCCGATTCACTGCCCCACCCTGTATATAGAGGCGCGTACGGTTATAGATTCGACGATTACGTTTTTTTTTTTTTTTCCCGAAGATATTATTACAGACGTCGTCGTCGGGTTCGGTCTCGTTTTTTTTTGTTTATTATTTTCCGCGACCACCCTCTTTCCGTCTCTACTTCACGAACGTCGTCGTTCTTTTTTCTTCGTCTATCGCTCACTCTCTCGCAGCAATATTATACGCGAGCGACGACGGCTTTCGGACTCTCAAAGGGTACACGTAGGTAATAATACATAACCGTGTGTTTTGTGGACTTTCGAGTCTATCTTTCGTTGAAAAATACTACATAATATTATATTTTATTACGGTTACGATCGATCTACACCGAAAAGAGCCACCGCCGCGCCGCCGGCGAGTAGTGTAGCAATCACACAGCGCTTGTGATACGCTCGTCGTCGGACGCGGAATTATTTTGTTGTTTTCATTCGATTTTCGCGTTTAATTTTAGACACGCGGTGTATATATATATAATAAATGCAACTATAGGAGTCCTCAAACACTTAATGTAATGTTGAAAAAGCGATTTATTTATTTCCCGTACGGTGTCGGTGTTTGTCGATCTCACGTTATTATAGGAAAATAAATCTCGTTCGTGGTCCGATATGTTACCAATAGTCTAACGCGTGCGATTTGTTCGAGACGAGAAGCTATCGTCGTAACATACAATGGCAAAACACAAACATCAATCGATATAATATATTATAAGAGAAAATATTAGAATTCGGAGTGTGTTGAAAATTTCTAACGTCTTTCTAGTTTACGGTACATTTGAAACACATATATTATTTAAAAACATAGCGGTCTTAAATAAAAAACTTATTAAATGAAATAAACCCATAGTTTTTTAACTCTCAAATTTAAATGTAAAGATGAAAAAAACAACGATTAAAATCGATTTCCGTAAGAATACTATCCGAATCGATTCGAAATATGATATATCGAATTTATTGAAAAACCAAACATAAAAACAGTCAATATCGTTTAAGATGTCGCGCGTATACGCATATAATTATAGTAATGATAATATGATCACGCGATATCGGTAAACGTATCGAACGCATCGAATAATCGATTAATCGGATCACGATTTATTATTATCATAAACGATCTTGTTTGAAACAACGACGATAATCGCCACCGCGTCCGTCGTCGTCGCCGCAATGTGATCGAGTCGGCGGCGGTAATCGAAATCGTTACCGCCACCGCCGCTGTGCGTGCGGACCTTAAGGAATTTCCGATTCCGCAAAACGCGCAGCATCACAAACGCGCCGCCGAGCCGTACCATATCGGAACCGGTTGACCGGGCGACCGAGAGAGTGAGAAAGAGTGACGGGGTATCGCGTGAGACCGCTCTAACGGGTCCTGGCCGCTCGTCCGCGCGACTCCTTCGCCGGGGTCATACACGGGCTTGACCTTAAATGGCGCGCACATCGTGCGACCGCCGCGCCGTGCCCACGAAAAATCCACTTGCCGGAATTGCAGTAGGCGACGACGGGGGGGGTTTCGAGGGCTCGGACCCCTTCCGACGACGGATTGAATTTTACTAAATTCCATGTTTTAAAACACAAATAACAGACGTTTACATATACGAGTATAAAAGGGTTACTACTTTTTTCTACTAATACTATTTCAGAGTCTAATATTATCGATTTAATTGATGAATTCAAAGCCAGATCAGAACTTCTCGATAGGTATTCGCGTATGGAGACGTCGTTGTCGAGACAACAACAGAAATCGTAAACGTACAAGTACGACGTAGAAATAGATTTGATTTTTGAATTATACCATTGTAATAATTAGGGTGCGGAACAAACGCCACCCGTATGGCAGTAGTGAAATAACGACGTCATAGACCCCGTGGGCGGTATCCTTAAATATTAACAAAACAAATCGCTATAATTATTATTACTATTGTAACTGTTCGACATACGTTTGGTAAACGCTCGGCCCAATAGACCATAGAAATATGTAAATGTCAAACGCGGAGGCTAGAATTTCGAGAAGAAAAAAACGATGCCCGTCCCACGCATCAATTTGACCGATAATAATATGCCGAGATATTAAACGCGCGATAGCAAATTTAACAGTAAAATCGCTCGGAATCAGTTTAAAACTCGTAGTGATAATCTATACTCTACGTCTACAGATAAATATTATGTTCACGTATGTGACGAGAATAGGTATGAAAACGTGTGTATGTCTTACCTGTGTACTCCGTTTGAAACACGGCTCGCGCCACCGCATTAAGTTCCCGGTGTATTTTTAATTATTTGCCCGTTTGCCGTGCTGCAATTCATATTTCCATTCTAAACACACATCTAAACATACATTTCACGGCGGTTATTGTTACACATTATATTATAAATTATAAATTAAAATAAAAAGGTAAACGAAACGATTAAAACAGCCCCGGCGACGAGAGACCTCGTTCGTCGCGAGTCACGTTCCGGCGATCGCGTGCTCGGAGAGGGCTCTTCGAAAATCACCGATCGCGTTTTTCAAAACCATCGCGTTTCCAGACATCACGCCCTAGACGGTTTATTATGCGAGTGGTTCATTACGCGCGTGTACGCCGACGCTTAGCCCGCAAAATGTCCGAAAACATTTTTTTCAGCGATTTTTTAAACTCTGTGCCGAATATCGTCGGAATGTGTCCGAGGTGAGGAGAAATATTGACCGTTATTGCTCGGCGGTTCTATACGCCGGTGGTTGTATGCGAATAGTTGAAATTCTCTCGCACCTCTGCACGGCCGAGCGTGAATTCGATTCGCAAACGCTCTGCAGGTATTATATCCTATGAAAATAATAACATGAGAAAAAAAAAAACGATTTGACGGTCGTATACCTTTTTCTTTTTTTCCGAGTCGTTCAAACTATTTATTATTATATGTATCGGCCGGCCCGCTGACGAGAATCGTTTTCGAGACGCGGCCGTACGCGCGAGATGATTAATCGCTTTTAAACTCGAAACGAAAACACTAGAAAATATATTATTACGTACAGATAATAATGTACTATCATTATAACGACGGTTTATCCGAAAACAATGTGAGAAGTACAACACACTCGGCGCGCAAAGTTTTATTCGCGCGTGTGAAATTTCACTCGTGTTTTTGTGGTCGTGTCACAAGGGGTTGTACGAGGTTAAATTGTAATACCGCGCCAACACACGTTGCGATCATCCGTCGCCCGTTACGGCGGCGACCGACCGAGTATACGTAATATACTCGTATAGGACAAGTAGGGGAAAAATATGAAGAAAAAAGTTTAAATTTACGATTGTTTTCGAGTAAACGCGTCGACGACGACGTTCGAGCAATCTAAACGCGTCGTGTTTTCGTTGAATTGCGCGTTTTTAGATTTCAAATTCGACGCGCAAACATTCGTCGTCAATAAAGTATAGTAATCAATTGATGTTTACTGTTTTTTTTTTCCCCCCCAAAAAAATACACTTAACATTATTTACGTTTAGCTGCCAAAACGAGAGCGCGCGCGTCACACAAGGTGGCCCGCGGAGACCCGACGAATACAATAACTTTTGTTCGGTACGATTTATACAATTATTATTGTGCACAGTTTTTCGTGTCGTTTTCGTAATGACAAATAGTTGCGCTACAGTCGGTATATACTTTTTTACTGGACGTACTTCGTGTTTAACATAGTTTTTAATTTATTGTATTCGTTTTAAAATGTTTTAAAACTGTTTTTTTTTTTTTAATCTCAAAATGGCCAGTTAATAACTTTATTAGAAAAAAAAATACGAGAAACATATTAAGCGTTATTGTTCTACTACTTTTTTAAGTTTGCGAAAACTTAAATTTTATTCGCTATAACGACAATCGGCCATTGATTGCGTAATAATATTATTTAAATAGCGAGAAAAATATTTAAATTTTGAAAAAAATTCCAAGATTATTTAAAAATTAACGACATAACACCTAATTAAAAGTCTTATACGCTGGTTTTTTTTTTTTTTTTTGAATTAGAATTATAAATTTTAATTTCGAGTCCGTTTAAGCGAAATCCGTTAAAATATACGTTTATCACGGCGCGGGAGTTCAGTAATTATTATCGAATAAAAAGAAAACTGAAACGTTTAGCCTAGAATTAATATCGCGTTTGGCACGTCTCCCCGTGGAACACACCGGTATTATTACAACGTACTTTACGAGCGATCGTAGTGTTAAGTTTTGTCCGACGCGGCCCAGTGTGGTTCGAACAGGATATTCGCGACGAGAATGGAAAAAAAAATAAAAATAATAACAACGCAAACAAACACGGAATCGCACGCTATTATTTCGTGTTCGACGCGGCAAATGTTTACGTATTTATTATTATTACTGCACGAGGTATTATACTCGTATATTATTCGATATTATTTAAATCGTCTCGTTTCTCGTGTACGTTTCGTGTACGTTTACTATGGTTTTTATTTCCGAGTCTCGTTGTACACGATGGCGTAATAATTTTCGTTTACCGATTATTTAGAAAAACCGAAAAAATTTAAAAAAAAAACCGCGCGGGCGGAAACGCGCGTGCTTTTCCGGTTGTAAAAAAAAAGTTCGATAAGGTGGAAATCCACATGCCCGCGATCGGGGGCGCGGGCCGTATACCACCCCCCAACCCCCCACCCCGTTAGTGTGTATCGTTCAAAATCAGAAATTATAAAATACAATATAATTCGATAATAATATATTATTACGTATAGGCGCGCGGCTTAACGATCGTTTAAAAGTGCCATTAAAGTTAAGCCTATATTTTTACACTCGTATAATACGAACGCGGCGAGATAAAATACATCACGGTCGAATAATTGATACGTCGATTGTTCCGTTTTAATTGTTCGAAACGTCGATATCTGTCGTTTAGGCGCGATTTATGCGCGCGCATTGTGTACCCGTTTTTGAGCGGCGCGCTGTCTGTCGTTCGGATGATATACGCGGTCGCGCGCCCGAAGTAATGTATATAATATATATGTATGTAAAATACGATTATCGTATTAACGCGCGTCTTTTAATCGCGGCGATTCTTTTTCCCCCGACCGACGGGACAATAATCGTCGTCGCCCGCGGTAAGAGATAAATCGTTTGTTCCGCGCGCACATTTTATAATATACGATACGGGGCGCGTCCGCCGCGGCGTTCGTCCCGATCGATAACTTTTCCCCCGAACACTGCGCCGTCGTTTTCAAACACGTTTTATCTCGCGTAACCCATATACGTTCTCGGGGACGGAAGCCGAGGTTTATCCTCGCGAAGAAACGGAATCTCCACCGCGCGTCTTCGGATGACCGTTAAAAATCTGAAGCCGTCGAATAGAAGACATCACATTTTTCTCGACACAACGATTGTAAATAATTTTACTAATAATTCGACAATTCTGCGTTCGCGAACGTTAATTTACTACCCGTGGAGTTAATATCAAAATCACGCCGTTTGATAGTTTGCACTCGACCGATACACAAGTGCGATTTTAAGACTTAGTGCTGGCCGGGAGTGGGCGACGAATAAAAAAAACGATATTTTAGCAAAAGAGCGGATAAATGTACGCGAATTAGTTTCCTTCGGACGGGTGGTATTAATAAAAGATTAAAATTATGATTATTGATTAAAGGAAAATAAAAAATTCATAAGATATTTATTTAGGGCCATTTTCCCCCCTATTTTTAATGCAAAGCAGCAGTGGGAATATCGAGAAACGCATTTGAAATCTACCCGATAAGAATAACAATATTTGATTTCGAAATTTGTAGTAATTCCTTGTTCGGAAAGTTAAAATCAAACAAAACTCGTAGTATATTATTTACCTCGTGGGAGGAGTGAAAAAAACGGTTCCATCAGCGTTTACTCGAGATTCGCTGAATTATTATTCTAAAACGAGAAATCGTTGTTATTATAGTATACTCGTATATTTATTATACTACGAGTACACGATAAAACGTTTTGATACAATACAAATAAAAAGATTAACTGCTTTTATATTTAAAAAATAAAAATAAATATTTACCATTTTCAAATAATACGAAAAATTCTCATATTCGTGATCCGTCATCGTATCGTTTGTGCAGTCACGCGGCGATAAAATATAATCCTTTTGTTCGTCGTCCTTTCATTTTATTATGTTTTAATCCTTTTTATTATTATCGTACGCCGCCGCCGCCGCCGTGAACACTGACCGTTTGATGAACGTTCGTCGTGTGAGAAACTTATAACTTTATGACATCGCGTCCGCGATTATAGCAAAACTAAAAAAAAAAAATAAATCCTCGAGTATTAAAAATAAAAAAACCATACACGCGATATATCCGACGAAATCGCTAATCGAATTGCCCGAACTCGATCGACTCGGAGAAAATCCGATTTAGGTACTGTTATTATTACCGTAGCGGCTTATAATCCATAAGCACGCGTATCCTATTTAGCGATTTACGCCGAACACTGTTCCGAGTGTGAACGATACTAGGAAACGGCCCCCCGTGTTAGCGACGAGTTGAACTTTTCCGGAGGAAAACTTTACGAAATAAATCAAAGAATATAACATATAATCCAAAGAATACAACATCGCGCGACGTATCGCGCTGCCGTGTGTGCTCATAACGCGTGTGACTCGAGATTTCCATACGGTGCAGTGACTTTCGCGTGCAACGATCGTATTAAATTTCTCATCTCTTTATCAAACCCGTGCGATATTTATACACACGTTATCGCGCGCGTCTCGGTTGTTTTTGCAATTTTTAAACGGTTACAGTTGACGTTTGAGTTTCTAGACGATGTTTAATAAAAAAAATTGCAAATTTTTTTTTAAATTTCGAGTAAATCGAGGAATATCTCAAAATGAAATATGAATATGAAATTATGTCCGCAGCAGGGGGGCAATTTGGGGGACAATTTTAAAACTGCCTCTACAGTTTTATGTACATATATATATATGATTTATCGTACAAGCCGGCAAAGTTGACGGAAAAACGGGTTCCGATTCAAAAGGAAGAGATTTTAAACCATCATGAAAATATGTATACTCACTTATATTCTAGAATTGAGAATCAAAATATTTCAACTTTTTTGTACTATTTAGATATTCGGAATAGAATAGTTGATCGCTCGACTTCGTTCAGAATCGCATTTCTAAAACAAAGATATACCGATTAGTTTAAAATCGATCAGACCGATTCACTATATCAACCGCCCGGCGGCGACGTCTGTATTTCACCCGAAATTTCGCCCGTTTTCAAAAAAAATTTTTATTTTCGCTCACATTAATTTCGTCCGTAGTGACAAAACATTATGAATCGTAACTTTTCGAGCGTTTACCATAAACAAATTCGCATGAAAAAAGAAAACGGCATTAAAAGTTTTTAGAAACACAATTTTTTAATCGTTTTAAATATAACACGATTAATCAAACTACTATTGTACCGTACGCGGTATTATATTATATAATTCGAGAACATTAAACTGGAATATAAAAATAATACTTAAACTTTAAGGGGGGAGAAAATTTCGTACGAAACGTCTCGCAATAATATTTCTTTTTCGAGTGTAATTGCAATAATATGATTTGAACAGATTTTTCAAGCGCGCCGTTCTGTATTATCGGGCACAGTGTACCTGTGCGTACTCGCAGTGTCGGAAGTTTAAACTCGTCTGCGTTCTGCGCTAAAAGTGTGTATATACAAACGTTATCTTATTTTATTTCTATTGTTAAAAACATACTTGGTGTTTTTTCTAGTCGAAACTCGGCTCCGTTGTTCGCGATCGTTTTTACGAGCGTTTTATACTTGTTTCGCGGCGGCGGCGGCGGCGGCGGCCGAATAAATTCTTTCCATCACGCCAATCCTGTTAGTGTTTATATTTCCATAGAATTCGTAATCGTACCACATAATTCTTGCTGTGTGCGCGGTGGTTAAAACCGTATCTGGGAAACCATAATAATAATAATAATATGTACATATTGTTCGCGATTTCGTTTTTTATGAACACTTAAAATTTTCAAAAAGTCGTTAAAAAACATTTCACGGCGAACCGAGAGGAGACACCCGCCGCGGGCGAGTTTGGAATCGTTTATTTTCGCGCGCTATGATTTATCACTGTTTTCGGATACCGTTTGCGCGACTATACGCCGAAGCGAGACGGTCTGCGGGGCAAACACGGCCGCCGCCGTTTCTTTCGATAACGTTTATTTTTTTTTTTCTTCTTTCGTTTCTAAATAAACGTTTCCATTGTCGAACGCAATCAAAACTATCGTTATAAATCGGAAGTAATTACACAAAAGTCGGGCAAAACTGTTCATAAAGCGATTCGGATCACCACCGCCGTTGTATAGAGTCTCGAGGAGTGTGTTTTTTCTCTTCTTCTTCTTCTCCTTCTTCTTCTTCTTCTACTTCTTCTTCTACTTTTTATTCGTCCGCCAATAGGTTTTCGCATTATACGGGGCGAATTTTCCCCTCGTTTTTCTCGCCCCCTTCCCGTTGCCCAATAACGACGTTATTAAATCAATGTTACAAAGTCGTTTCGGGTCAGTAAAATATAATAATAAATCCGCTTAGGAACGCACGGCTTGCGCGTTACTCACTTTATATAATATATATATATATAAAGAAAAACCGGATGAATAAAATTATTTTTCTCTCGCTGCAGGCGTCGTCGTTATTCGGTAAAAGCTACGCGCGCGCCAATCCATTTCCCGACAAAACACGTTTCCGCGTTGTATTTTTCACCGGAAAAGCCAGGCTAAATAAAAAACCATTCCTCGCCAGCGCCGCGACTACTCGATCTTGGGCTCCCGGCGAACAAAGTAAAACAAGTTCATAGGTGGTTCCGCGGTTTTTTTCCCTCTCTTTTCTCTCGGCGCATTTCTCTCTCCGACTGTACGCGTGAAAAAAAATACGTTATTTTGATGTTTCCGAGTTTGCGTTTTGAATTTTTAGTTTGATTTTCTACAATTCCAAACCGCCTGTACTCCCGTTGAATCGTAAACTTGGCCGGGACGAAAAAATTTCCCGTAAATCGCTGGATTTTTCATCCACGGGTTTTATGCGACAAAACCAATGGACGTAATTCGTTTTAATAGAAAAATCGGTTTTCGCTTCATACCGAAAACGACCGAAATGTGCGAAACACACGTTTCGAACAAATCACATGGAATACGGTTTTTTTTTAAAAACATTGTTTTCGAATGTACTTGCAAGTTTATTTTCGCGACGGAGTGGAACGGGTTGTTGGGAAGAACGAGTAAACATAACGTTGGTCTTCGAAAAAAAAAAAAAAATTACTAATATGGTTTTTTTTTTCATCTAGAAACCACGAGCCGTCGTGAAGTCCGCGCGCAAAAAGTATAATCGCACGTAAACTAATTAGTCGACAAATAAATCGTTTTCTCAAACTCTAAAAGTAAATCTGAATCGATTTAATCGTTATCATTAATGATATAGCCTAAAACCATTGGATTTAACGTGTTTTTTTTTCGAATTGAATTTTTTTCGCCTAACAGGAGCTTAACGTTTATTTTTATTGCACGACTATGTCTAAGAGTATCGCGTCCTACAATCATTTTTTTTATTTTAAATATTTATCGCGAAATATTGGTATCCGAGGTATCTAAGGCTTAAACGATTTTTAAAAACCGTCGTGCGGCGTATTGGATGCGAAAAACCCGTCGAAACTTTGTGTGTAAAACGAAAGAAAATATCCGCTCATCTATTTAACACTATAAATGTAAAAAACACGAGCGAAATCGATTGACTAAAAGAGTCTACTCGATAAATTAATCGACAATCAGTCCGTTACAAATGATTTCAAATATTTTGAGGTCTGAAAAAAAAACAACAACAGTCAAATTACTTAAAAAATACAAATTTTTGCCTATCGATACGTATTTTGTACAACGCGCCTGTTGGTGATGAACCTATTATTTATTATTATTATTATTATTATTCGATAGCACAACAATAAAACGTCTCGGCAGCGACGACATTATTATATTTTAATGTGTACGTGGAGAAAAAAAAAAAAGGAGATATACGTTTCATAGCGAGCGCGACCGACCGGGTGTAGGCCGGAAAATTAATGAGACTCGCTCGCGAAACCTACTCGGAGAAATTCTCGCGCTAGTCTAAGACGCCTACGGGATATTTTTGAAGACCGTTTTTGGGTGTTTTTTTTTTTTTTGTTCACCTTATGTATATTATATTATTTATCGTCGTGAAGTTTTTCGGCCTTCTTTCGGGACAATCGGTTTGTCAGTAGCCGCGAGAAGACGTCGCGCGTATATATTTCAACCGAATCGCCGACGACGACGCAGCCCACGCGCCTGTCATATTTATATTATAATATTATACGCACGCGCGTGCGTAAACACGTAAACGTGTACAGGGTGAGTTCGGACTAAAAATTCAACAATTTTTTTATTATTTTCGTACGCGACCGTCAAAAGTCAAAATCTTTTAGAGAACGGTTATAATAAATAGGTAATTCGGTGGTTATTATCGATTTCAGATCCCTACGTTTGTCGTTGTTTTTTAACAAAAAAAAAAACTTAAAAAAAAAGAAGATTTCATTTTATCGAAAACATACCGCGGTCAGCGTAAACGTGGCCGTTTTTTTCGTCAGTTTTTCGCAATTATTTTGTCAAAACCGTACAGAGCGAATGTTTTTAAAAAACAACCTTTACATGTAACGCGACGACTCGCGGACACGGACGAAATTCGCTATCGAAAATCCTTTGTTAAGTCGAAATCCAAACGAACGCGCGCGTACGTACGTTTCCACGAGAAAATCAATAGATTCTAGTTGTTAAATTAAAACGAAACAACTACGACGGAGCGTTTCGGTAATTATCGAGCATGTACAAACATCGGAAAAATATACAACAGCAGGAAAATATCATTTCCCAACGCGTCATATCTCCGTGCCGAGACCACTCCACCCTGTATGTTATTATATTCTTCGAGAGCTACTGCAGCTACCATCGTCGTCATTATCGCCACCGTCGTCGCCCCCGGCAGTTATGCAAATCGCGCGAATCGTCATCAAGGATATAGTACCTACCCGCGTGTAAACCTGCCACAACGCATAACATAATGTGTAATAAATAATAATAACGATATGATGTATGCACGTTGACCGACCAATGTCAAACTGCAGGCGTCCCGTGCACCACCGACGACGGACGCGTTTCCCTGCACACGCGCGTTTAACATCATTAATATACATACGACATTGCATCATAATTATTCAATAATACTCAGTAGGTGATTATGTGAAGCACGCGCGCGCTTTTAATTTATTTGAATTCTTTAACGCGTTCTATGTTTTTTTTCCTGTTTGAAATAATAAAATCAGTAGTTCGTACGCGCGTGCAGTTAAGACCCGGACTTTGGCGCCCTAAAGAAAACGCACTCTTATATTAATGCGATAAAAACAACACAAACGAATGCCCTACGAATAAGTGCACGACGGATTTGTCGTATTAAAAAAACACCCATCTAATTGTTTAAATTATTTATTTTAATCGCTTCCTACGGTTTGTGCAAATGTCAATATATTGTATTGGGCATAACGGAAAACAATAGAAAATGTATGTGCGAACATTGAACTATAGATGATGAAGATTTCGTACGAAAAAAATAAATATCGAACCGTGGCAAAAAATAAATAAACGACCAGATCGCAAGAAATCTTGTTAAAATCTCAATAATGCCTCATAAAAAGGGAAGTACAAATCACAAATTTAGATTCCTACGGCGTCGAAACACATTTTTTTAATTGTTCAAAAACTGAAAAAGAGAAAATAATCAACTACAAGAGTCGGCAATGTCCGTTTTAGTATATTTAATTAGTTAGATCGATTTTTAACGTTGAACTATACCCGGTATAGCGGTCTTTATCGGCTTTCGGTTTTGAAAACGCAATAGTAGCGTACGAGCGAATATGGGCTCGGGAAAGCCTCGTTTCGGTGTAATCGATCTGCCGCTGTTAACCGTGGGCGGCGGCGAACCGGATGACGTTCTGCCGCAATATTCGCGTGAAACTCGCCCGCGGATTATGAAATACCCGCATAATCTGGACGGCCCGTGTTATCGCATATTTTAATTTAATTTTTATACTCTCGGACGTCCGAGCGAGTTTCCCCGTGCCGCGTTAACAACAATAACACGATTGTGTTGGCCAATTCGTTTCGATACGCAATACAGTGTAATTATGTGGGTACTCGTGGTACGCGATGATCGCGGCTAGGATTTAAACGGTTTTAAAAATGTATCGAAAAATACGCGCGAAAACAGTTTGAAAAAAAAAAAAACAGTGACGTATAAAAGGAGATCGTCTGAAAAAAACGCCCTAAAAACGATGTTTTTTAAACTACGTTGATTTCAAGTAGGCTCTTCTCTAAAGACGTTTAATTAAAAAAAAAATTCTCTCAGTACTTACGTTTCACCACGACGGCACGTCAAAACGATTGATCGTCGTTTTAAATTCTAATTTAGGTACATCACATCGATCCGTAGCCAAACGATTCGTATTTTATGTCATTATTAGTATGTGTCTCGTATTTTCCATTTCGGCGTGGGCATCTGTCTGCTGATTTACAACTACCGAGCAGAAAAAAGCTTAAAAAAATAACAAAAGAAAGAAAGATTAGTAGGTAGTAAAACGACTTAAAAAACTAAACGTTTCGAATTTAAAAACTTTGCCACTGTCCTGTGGGGCGTGTAGATTTCGTCTTATGTAAAAAAAAAGACATAAAATCTTAAGCTATAATATCAATGAATTTGACCGATCGAATACGATATTTTTGATTTATCGCATAGCTAAGAAATACGTCGTAATTCACTTATTAGAAGTATTCGAAAATTATAACGCGCGCGCGCATACACAAAATGTAATTTCTTAAATTCAATTTAAAACGCGTTCGAATTTCGCCGTCACATTCCGATATGAAAACCGATTGATATCCGTATATACTTTTGTACCGAGAACGTCACGTATTATGAGAAGCGTCACGTTACGTGTTTTTCTCGATATCCAGCCTGATCGCGCATGCGCATGATGCTGCTGCGGCCAGATCGCTTACACGTCTATCGAGACAGTGATAATTATTATGCAACTCAATGATTTATCGGTTGTTTATTTTATATTCTGCACGATTAACCCGCTTTTAATATAACGCGGCCTTCGAACGATGCGCGTCGGAAATAATGATGAGAAACAGAGTAAACGCGATTCGTATTAGCGTTCGTCTGTGCGTAATAATTTACTCGTGGGCGTCTAAAAGAGAATTCGACTCGGCCGAGAAGGTCGAGAGAAACGTGATAAATCGACGCGACGAGAAAAATTAGGCTTTCGAAAACGCCGTCGCACTAAGGGGGGGGGGGGCTGGCGATTAGACTCGTATATTTGATTCTTCTGGAAAACGTCCCGTAAGGATTTCATCGGTTGAATCGGCAAAAATAAAAATGAGTTTTAGCTCTATCGAACGAGGGACGTTTTGATATAGAATTTTTCACTAGATTATTGAAATTATATTTTCGAATTCGCGTAACGGATGATAGTATTGTGTAGTATATACTGATTACGACGGAGACACGCGTATTTTTTTTTTCCGAATAACACGTAGTGTTTGTTTTTACGAAATACATATTGTTATTATTAAAATAGTAACACGTGCACGCGTGTATCAGCACGTTGAGCCGGCGATTATCGATTGATGGACCGAGGCGGAAGGGGGGGGGGGGAGCCGTGGGCGTATAATTTATTTACGTATAATATATACGTATATATATATACATAAATAGTAGGTATATACATACGCGAATCTGTATAATATATACGTCCCATTTAATTACTACGTTTTCACGATTCCGATGTTTGCGTTAACAACGAACCTTAAGCCATTGCCTAGTTAACATTGTCCTTTAATCTGCGACATTTTCACCCGTCGTTGTTTGCTTTAATGAGATGCCGCCGCCGCCGCCGCGCACCTAATATATACGTATATAAACATATATATTCATACAGGTACGGTGTGTTAACATTAGAATCATAAGATACACAGCGCTTTCGCGAACAAAGTCTTATAATATATATATATATAGGACCTGTGTGTGGTGATATTTTTAGAAGACGTCGTCGTCGTCATCTGTCAAACGTTTTGTCCTTTCTGCTCTCTTTCCCTCGTCGGTCTTTTGCAATCTATCGGATATTTTAAAACGTTTTTTTGTTTTGTTTTGTTCTTTCTTTGTATTTAAACGTTCATATTCGAGTAAAAAATAGAAGAAGATATCATTATAGACTCTTTCTTTTTTTTGATCGCGGTGTTTGTCTTTACGTCTTCTTTCCTTCCCCGATAGTAACGCGCCGCCAGGATTCCTGTGAAAACATAATATAATGTTATTAAATATATATTCAACGATGCGTCAGATCGTCTACGCGGCAGCCGAGACGCGCGTGAATTTATATTATTTATCGATTGCGCTTACGAAATAGCATCAGTTGCACAACGTCGCATTTGACCGGTAGAAATATATACGTATATATATATAGGTACTATTACGGGCAGTTTGTTCGCGGCCAAAGGTTTTATACATTGCGCGCCGTTCCTTTTTTAAACGTATTTCAATGTGATTAATCGCGTTCGTGATGGAAAAATCAGTGTTTTGGTTCACGCTTTGGCCGCGAAATCTTCGGCGCCTCGAGCAGGGTTATTCCGAAACGCAGAGGTCGTTCGTTTAATGTTACGGTAACTAGCAATTATCGGCGTACTGGAAAACCATAGCGGCACGCGATTCCTTCTCAAAGTCGAAAGATTTCACGGGACATTTGAATATCAATATTTTAAATGAAAAAAAAAAAAAAACCCCGAAAGATTATTAAAGTGTTGCAAAACGTATAAATTATATTGACATCGTGACGCGTCCAAAAAGAGTATTTAGAAAATATCATAACTATACTCTGTAATATACACGTTTCATGAAACTTTTGCTGTCCGAAACAGTTAATCTATTCGTAACCACAAAAAAAAAAAACGAAAGAAAAAAAAGTAATCTCTACGAAAATGTTGTTTTCCCGACATTTTTCGCCGTCGGATACAGTTTACGTACGTCGTCGTACGCGTACTACCAACTATAGTCGTTTCGTTTTCGACCAAAAGCGGTTTTCTACGAACGTCCCACGTACCAGCCCCGAGCCGCCTGAATCAACTTAAAACGCGTGTGTTCCGCTACAACGGAAAGGCCAAACTTTTCGGCAGCACCGGTAGGCGGAATATTATAACGTGTATCCGCCGTTTCGGCGCGGATCGCAGTTTTTTCGCAGTCGGAAATTGAAACGGCGATTAACCGCTGCGATATTCGTTTTCTGAATTAACGAAAAAAGAAAAAAAAAGGGAAACCGAATAATTAATGCGAATCCAACGATACGATTGCTTTTAATTGTATATACGTTAAAAAAAAAAAAAAAAACGACTAATCTGCAGCGCGCGGGATACATATACGTACGAGGTATATATATGGTTAATGGATTTTTAAAATCGCTCTCGACGGCGGCGGCGAAATAAAAACCGGCAAAGCGTATACACACCGTGGACGCGAAACGAGCAGCGCGCGCCTTACTTCCCGAAACTATCGTATAGAAAGTCGCGGACGTTTCGTAATGACCCTCATATAAAAATGCCCGTTTAAATGCTAGTACGTTTATACGCCCACGCGTTGTGTACACACGCCCGCGGTTTCCAGGCGTGTGTTTTTATACAACGGTCTAGATCTGTCGTGAGTGCGACTGCAGATGTATCAGCTATTAGCGATAGCGACCTGCATTTCGTTGCAACTGACGCGTGTTAAACAGCCGGCTTAATATTATTAAAAGCGTTTGTACCTATGCGGGGCTGTACGCGAGACTCGATTACAATAATATTATAAACAATTGGTAAATATTAAAGTAATAATCGGTTAATAATTGGATTATACGTTACACAATGCACAAGAGGTTCGGTTCACAGTTTACGTCGGTCGTCGCGTTAAACGAATAGCCCCGCCGCCGCATTTATTCTTACTTAAGGCTCAGTCAAACAGAACGCGGGCAGCCCGCGCTGCTGCCCGCCGCGGTCTGTGATGTCAAACAACGCGCTGGCAATTTTGCGCGGTCTGTCAGTACTGCGCTTTTAATGGGAACACGGCACAACACCACGTGTTTCCATTTGTGTTACACCGTTTTTTTTCATTCTAATATAATCTAATATATATAATTCTAATATAAATTTTTTTATATTTTAAGTTTGAAATATTACGTATCGAGGGGTGTTCAGAACACCCCACTGCTATAAAAGTGATAATAAATAATATTTTATGTTAGCTACAATGTTTAGCCTCACATGGTACCTTCCTAAAATATAGTATATTATACTATTCTATCACGAAAACAACAATATTGGTACAATACGAGTATGAATTATGATAACATTGTAAACAGCTCTTTGCCCGCCGCGGACTCTGTAATTATTTACAACCAGACCGCTGCCCGCCGCGGGCAACGCTGTCCGCCGCGGTAGCCCGCGTTATATTTAACCACGTTGACGCAATCAAAGATAATACAGTGCCCGCGTTCTGTTTGACTGAGCCTTTATTAGAGTCGGCGGCGGATCGCACACTCGGACGTGTACGCTATGAAATCGGACTAAATTTTTTATCGCCGGCGCGAACCGCCGAATTATTGATTTTATAGTTTCCAACTATTATTTCAACGTCGAACCGCGCCCGGAGTGAAGTACCTACGTATTTATTTTATTTTATTTTTTTTTCTCTTTCCGCGAACCGAGCTGAATAAAATACGAAAACATACTTAACTTCCGAATCAATCTCAATATCATACGGATCTAAAATGTATTTTCAATCTAATTTACGTTCGAGTTCGAACTTTTCTCTTATTGGCTAACGGTCGAGTTTCGGACGATTTCCAATTCGACTGTGCACCTATCGAGAAACGCTAAACGACGCCCAACGAAACGTTCGAGCTGGAATTAGATTAAAAATTGATCGCGCGCGTTCGGCTTGGTTTAGCTTTTTTCGTTACATTATTAATCGTGCGCGCGTAACTTTTCCGTAAAATATGGTAATACGAAATAATGAACTTCGACAGATGTCACAGAGCACTTAGAAAACGGGCTATGGTTCGGAAATAGAACACACGTCGTCGTAGTAAAACCAATAGAGATTTATCGGTTAAATTACATTTTTTAAAAAAAAAAAAATTAAAATCTAAAAATCAATATTAAACACAACACGAGAGTCGACCTGTAAGCGGGTAATTTTAGGTCGTTTTTTTTTCATACGGCTAAGTAATTACAACCGTAAAAACGCGGGGAAAGTTTATATTTTGCGCCCGCTTCCACTCGTCTGCAAGAATTGGAAAAACAAATGAAAACATACGAAATAAACTGTATTTTCAGATAACTGTGATCGAGGTAGGGGGAGGAACAACGGTTTCAGAGGGTCCCTTAGAGTCCTCCGCCACTGAGTTTACGCGGAACAGGAAAAAAATAGAAACGTATCGAAAATATATTATACGCGGGTCTCATAGTTCTCGTCGGTTTTCGCGTCGCGAGTATTTCCAATAGTGCGGTATGATAGCACTCGAGTGAGTGTCGAGTCAAAGAAAATTATAATATTCCATATCGCGACGGGGATTTAATTTCGTACCGCCGCCGGTGGGATCTAAGTCGGTCGACCCCCCCGAGGGAATCGCAGCCGAAGCCTAGAACGAATGCGCACAATACTCGAGAAATCACACGCGCGCGCGCAATAATAACGAGGAAAATCGTTTCGTATGATTAACGGCGACGTAACGCAATATACGATCGGTTAAGTCCGAACCTAAGCCGACGAACGCCACGCGAGACAGGGACGAAACACTATTATCGCGATAATTCGTAGCGCTCATCAATTACGACGCGTTATCGTGAAAAGTAAAAAAAAAGAAGCGTTTTCGAAAAAAAACGACACGTTTGTCGCAAATTTATAACTAGGGCCCGGATTTAAATGCACTTAAAACCATAAAAATATGCTCTAAAAAATAGCCCAAAAATGCCCTTAAAAATGAAAAAATGACTTTAAAAATGCCATATATTTTATTTTTATAAAATTTGTAATTGTTATTTTTTATTATTATATTAAAAAAAACCTGAAAATTTGATTGATGTTGACTCGAATATATTTTGGCCGTAATCGACCGAATACGGGACACGGGTGACGCTCCACAGTCAATAATAAATTATGACAAGATAAAAACTGAATCGAATAATTTTTATTTTTAGATAATATTATTTTGAATTGGCTAAATTTGTATATAGTACATTGAACATGCATGCATTAAAAACCAACAAAATGATCCAATAATGCTAAAAATGAAAAAACGTCGAAATATGTAAAAAAAAAAAAAAAAGGAAATTTAAAATTTGTAGCTACGAAATCCTCGTTACACGAAACGAATTATGTACTTGGAACGCATTGTGTAAGATCAACCAAAAAAAAATATGCACTTTGCATTGAAATCCGGGCCTTGTTTATAACATAATAAACATAAACGCAGCGCGCAGCGTGTTGTGGACTATTATCGTGACGCGTGTATACAACACTACGCGCGCATTCGCGAGGCGTTCGATTTCTTTTATTATTATTATAATATCGTTATTATTTTTTGGCGAATAAGCAGCGCCCGCGGCGTTATTATTATCGCACAGGACGTATCCCACACCGCGCCGTCGTCGCCTCGCGCGCGAATAGGATATCCATAAAAATATAATTGTCATTCGTTCGACTGCGTCGCGCGTGTGCGCGGTGGGGAGAGCTGAAAACCTGCGTTCCGTTATAGCGGAAATTCGGCCATTAGTTTTCCAATCGTAAATATAAAATGTGCGGCGCGCGCGCACCACACACGCACACGTCGCGGAATCGACGAGATATAAAGAGTTTACACCGCACGCGCATAATATGGTAGTCTCGAGGCTAGGGTGGGTGGGGCGCGAGAAGGAGCCGCGAACCGAAATAACGACGTCAAAGGATTTGGTATTATATTGTTCTCATTTACAGACACGCGTATAGTTGCCAATTTATCGTGTAATGAGAAATTCTCGTTCTTTTTAAATAATATCACCGCGCGCCCCGATCGCCCTCGTCGTAACGCTATAATAATATAGGTCTTCAACCTTTTTGGACTCGCGACCCACTTTTTTAGACCTACATTTTTCGCGACCCAAAACTTTTGTAAAAAAGCTTAATGCTTTGCAGTAGTACTATTAAAACTGAATAAATAAAAATTACATTTTAGTAGGTAGAATGTAGTGTACAAAAACACATTTTTGTTTCACCTTAAATAGTTTTATAAATTTAATTTACATTTTAAGAAAAGGACTTATCGCGATCCAATTTTAAAGCTTACGTGACCCAAAAATGGGTTGCGACCCACCGGTTGAAGACCACTGATCTATACAATACCTATACGTGTACAGCGCTCAAAGTGGCAACGAATTCGACGAGGGACGTAAATATTTGTTAAAATTCAGAATTATCCGATCTCGTTAAAAACTTGTTAGATGAGAATTTTTATTTTTAACCGAACGAAAAAAAAAACTGAATTACAAACAGTCATATTATGAAGTTCGGAATGAATCGATACGTGTTTCTATTAATACGAGTAGAACTTTGCTATAAAATATCGTTTCGAACAATTTACTCGGACTGCCCGAAATTACCTACCAATTATGGCGATTAGAAATAAATAATGTCGTTTTCGGCTCGAGAAAATAATTTTAAAAACTTTTCCGACGTCAAAACAACAATCGTTTCGAGCAATATAATAATCGTATTTTGTGCAAACGCGGTCGACTTGTGTAGACGGTCGTGTGAAAAAAACGTCCCGACCGTGGCGTCGAAAAGGTACGCGAAATTATTTTCGAATAAAAAAAGAAAGAAAGAGCATTGCACTTGTTATTACGGAAAACGCGAGCGCGCGATATCGACGGCCGTCGCGATACGGCCCCGCTGTTTTACGATAGATAATACGCGTGCGTGCATTATGCACACTTCACGTCCCCGACGCGTTTACGAGAAAATCGGAAGCCGTTTAAATTAATATTTCAGACCGTTCAAACATAATATGATGTGTTACGCCGACCTAAATCGCGCGTATACTACGTGTTATATGGCGCGACTCGCCGCCAGCGCGATGACTGGTGATTTGTCTCGTATTTATTTTTTTTATCCGAAAACACGCTTCCCGGTGCGGTAAAGCTTCGTTTTATTACCGGCCGATTGACCGAGTCTATCGACTGAAAAACATCTCGTCGTTTTTAGTCGATCGAACAGATATGAAAATGCGCGTTTCGTTGCTATGTATATGACAGTATATATATACTCGTATATACTCGATGCGACGCACATAATCGGAAAAATATCGCGAGATACTTGACTTTAACACTTAATTAAAATAACTTTTTATAACTCGTATTAACCGGTAATTATAGGCACTATAGTTATAGATAAATAATTAATAATAATAAAACAATAAAAATGAACGGGTATTTTTTTGATTTAATTTAATTGGGCGATTATACAATAGTAAATAAATAAATAATTAAATAAATAAATAAATAGATTGACAGATATTTTAGAAAATAAAAATTAGTTTGATGGAGATGTTTACGAATTATTACGACAGCAATATAAAAAAAAAAGAGGTTGTATTTTATAATCATTATTATAATCGGGTACCTACTAATAACCGATCTGTTAAGATTTTTATACGTTTCCGGTGTAATAATCACGATTTTTTTTACGGGATAGCAAAAATTATGATTTTTCAAAAATATGATTACGTAACCCTCGTGGAAAAAGGCGTGAGAGCGATCGCTACCGAAGGGTACCTGGCGAAGGCCACTGTCCCCTATGACCCACTACTACCTATCCACGAACTGTAAATAAATATTATAATCGGTACTACTTACGGCTTGCCAGTGGGTCGCTGACTTGCAGTCGAGGTTCGGTGTTCGTATTGGCTCGTGAAATAAAGTTCTTACTTTCTTGTCTACTCTTGTAGTAACGGATACAAAAGTCACTCGATGAAAAAAATTAAAATTAAAATTAAAAGTCACGATTGAAATTTCGATAAGTCGTCGTGACGAGATAATAACGATCGACTAGATTACCGACAATTACGGAGGAAAATTAAAAAAAACCGTATTATTAAAACCGAGGAGAACTTCCCGAACGGCTGTCGACACTAGACTGGTCGACGACGTCTGCTGCTCTCCTTTCGCCAGTCACTCGATCGGTATCGGCCGGGTCGCGCGCGCAGCTCGGCTGTCATTGGTCGGGTGGCGCGAACAGGCGCGGCTTTCATTTTCCGTGTCGCCCACGCAGGATTGACGTGTGAACGTTCGCTTGTTTCGATTTCAAGAAAACACGCTGTGTTATTGCTATTACTATTATTACATATAATACAACGAACCATCTTACATAATATTATAATGACGCGTATATAAACAATGTTAGAGTTACGATGTATTATAGGAACTACAATGAAATACAAATCGAAACGTAAATAAACCTCGGCGGGTAGATATTATAATATCGTATTTGTACACGTCACCGATGTGTTTTCAACATTTATAATTTATGTGTATTATAATATAATCAGTCGGACTGGACGCTATTGCATGACGATTATTAAATATCCTAAAGGGGTTTATATACGCAACGTTTTCCCTACGGGTTACCGTCGTCGGCGTTTATGTCGATCGTTGTTTTTACCGTGACGATTTTCGTGCGTTTACGTCTTACGGCGTTAGTCGGATTGTTGATTCGTATTTAGAGGCGAAAATAAATACGGGGGCACGTATCGATATCAATCGTCTCGAGTATACACGACCGATCACGTCTGTAGGCGTATTGGGTTTTGTTTTTATAGTGCCGTTCGAAAAGAGTTTTGTTCCGTCGCGTTTTATCACACCGGACATTACCTTGTCGCGTAAAGTCGTTTTATCGGTTTTTAATAATATTACATTATAGTATAGAACGTAAGCCTTTCACGAAAATCAGAGATATATATATATTATATTATACCGTCGTCGTATAAATACGCGGGCGAATATATAAATTAAACGCCATAAACGTATACTTACGTTTAACGACGACGATGGGGGGGGAGGGGTGGTGATAAAATATTCGTACGCGTGTGTACGTGTGTATGATCTCATAAAACATTTTTTACCTTTTTTCTTTTCTTTTATTATTTTCACAACGCACACGTTTCGAATTCGATATCGAGCATAAATCTGACAGAGCAGAACCATTATGGAATAAATATAATCGACGCGATCTATAGTACGAGTTGGCGCGAGATATTATGTTATAAATATTTTTCGCGAAAACGGTTTCCCATCGTAGTATCTCCCGGAGCCCGATTGGATGTCCCGCGGCTAGGTTTGACGCTCGCGGTTTTATTTCGTACCTGAAATAATAAACTATTTTCATTCTCGACTCGGGGTGTTTCTGGCGGGCAATAATACGGACGACGATAGAGATATTATCGAGCGCGACGACATCCCGTCGTCGTACAACCAGAGTCGTTTTGATTTGGCACCCGGCGGCAAGGTTAAAAATTTTGCAACCCAAATTTATTTAGTTAACTGTCACGATAACTTAGACAGTAATACGTAGATAGTGTGATTATTATAATAAAAAAAAATGCGACCTATTGATTATTATTGAAATATTTATTTAATGAATTTAGTATTTGTTTATTAGGTCATTACAAATTTGAATTTTTCGATTATCACTATAACTTACAGTTTAATTTTTCTGGATTTGATAGGAGCAAAATCTTCTACTGTATATGACGTCTTCAGAGTGGGATTTTTTTAGTTATTTTATTCTCGATCGATAATATTGCCGAGTTAGTCGATCTTTCTCCGGACACGGTCGATCTTAAGTATTTTTTGGCTCCACCTTAAAATTTGCGCCCGGGGCATTATTAACGTTCGGTTTTTTCCAGGTATGATGCGGTACAGCGTGCCCACCTGCAAACCGATGGGCGTCGAGGGCGACACGTGCCGGCCGCGCAGCGACGACGGCCCGCGGAACGTGACCGTGTCCTATCCGGACGGGTCCGACGCCGACCTGAGCGTGCACATGATCGTGTGCCCGTGCGTCGCCGGACTGGAGTGTTCGGACGCCATGTCGTGCGCGGGACTGGACGGGGCCGGGAGACTGGTGCTCCGCGAGGACTACACGGACGTGGACGAGCTGAACCAGCTGCGACGATGAAAACAATCGCGAAACGATTATTATTATTATTTTAAAATTATTATTATTATTATTATTATTATATCTTTACGTTATAATATTATTATTTATGCGTCGAAAATACGTAACTACACCGTCAACGCTGCTTTTACCTCATACGGTACACGTCGTCCGATTCCCGGTCATTTTTGCAACATTTTTGCACACTTTTCACACACACACACACACACACACACACACACACACTCGCGTCCGCGAACGGATTCGATCACTGCGATTATTATTATTGCTTAATACGATGATATAACGTCGCGATCGAGCAGGAAGCGCCAGGAGAGTCTTTTCGAATGATTTCTTCTTTTGTCCGACGGAAATCGAATTTACGCGCGAGTCGAGTCGAACGATATCGTTCTCGACGCGAATCCGTTAGAATATGTACATCACGTCGGCTCGGCGTTATTCCCACGTCGTGGTAGTAATATTTATAGGCGTGGCAAAAAAAAAAACCAAACGCCGATGCGATTTATAGACGTTTCATTATTACTTTACATTGCACGCGTATATTATTATGCGATCGAGAGGCGATCGTAAGGACGATGTCTGTTTATTTTTTTTTTTTTGTTTTTTTTTTTTATGTGTATTTATTATTAGTTTCCGAAGGCGAGTTGAGATTACGTCCCGATCGTCCGTTATTATTTTTATTATTATTTTTACGTGTAATTATTCGTTCGCACTTCACGGTCGGTAAAAACCGATTTTTAACAGTATGATATATTATTATTATTATTATGTTATATTATTATAATATTACGATTAAACACCGAACGAACGGCGAGTTTTGTTTTAAAACCGTATTCCTTCGACCTATCCTCGCCTCTTCCCGTCTGCATTTTTTTTCCCATTTATTTTTTACCGGCCGGACACGAAGACGTTTTTTTTATTTTTATGGGTCCGGTGTGACGGACGACGACGACGACGACTGCTGTTGCAGAGTGTAAGTATAGCTTAAAATAACGGCAACGTTATATAGTCTGAGCGTGATTTTTTACGCCTACGAGGGCCGAGACGACGCTGTTAAAATTTATGTGTCCGAATAACAGCTATCGTTATAGTCGCGAAATTACGGCCCCGGCGCGCGCGTTCGCCGATATTATTAGTTTTTTATTTTTAATTTTTAATTTTTTTTTTCTCTTTTTACGATGTAATCAAACGATACGCTACGGTATCGCTGGTTGTGTATACGTACGTATTGCAACGCAATACCGCACTAGCCGGTGTTTAATAACGAACGAGTGGTAAGTGTGTCCGTCGAAAAAAAAAAAGAGGAACGTGTAATAGCTGCCGAATGGCATGTAAGTACGCGCGTGTTATATTTTCGAATCTAAACGCCGCCGTGGTTTGATGTGTTTTTACGGCGCTCGGACAATCGAATCGGTCGAAAAATATCCAAATAGTCATATTGTCTTTCGTGAAACCGAGAATCAGCCGAGTCTTGAAATCGCGAGATCAACGAGCCGAAACGACTGATGTACGTTTTGTAGGCACTGGAAATACATACAGGTGTAATAAGTAACGATGTCGCTCATAATTACTAAAGCGTTTATTTGATTTGAAATTCTGAGATTCGATATTTTGATTCGGTATGCACTTTTATTACGTTTTCGCGGCTAACGTTCCACTATAGTATAAATATTTCAAGGTTGTACGACAAACTCTATACCCTATAACAGAACATGCACATTTTTATCATTTTACAAAAATCAATTAGAGTTTGAACTCGACCTACATGTAAATATTTTGTAAGACTTTAAAAATAAATAAAAAAATATATTAACCACTTTGAATTTAAAATTTACATTTCGACGGCTTACTTGGTAAATAGCGTTTGTTGAAAATATGTACGTACATTGTATTGATACTGAAATTTACTAATCGATAGCTGTTTTTTTTGTGAATAATCGAATATGTCGAATACATTTCAAGAAACCAATCTCAACTTAAATTTTACTATTTATATTCATTTATTGAGGTTATATATATTATATATTATAATATATTTTTATATTGGTTACACTGTTCGGCCTTTTTGTTTCATGTTTGCACAATATAAATTCAAAGACTAGTTTCATTCAACTTGATGAGACCTATGACAAAAATTAAAAAAATTAATATGTACTTACAAACACAGTTTAACAAGTTATCAAACTGATTATATAATAGCAAATAATAATGAGCTGCTAAATCTGTAACATTTTTGTTATATAGTAAAATAAATAACAAAACAAATAATACCTTAAGCAAGTTTAAACACATTTTTTGACAATTATCATATAAATCATTTCCCATTGTTTCACACCGTAGTTGTTCGATAATTTAGTCAGAGTATTTAAAATTAATGGAAAAATCACCAACATCACAGACTTTTTCCTGTTCTGTGAAATATGTTCAATTAATAAATGTTATATTGATAGTAAGTAAAACTATTGAATTTATGTTACCAAAAAGTGAAGTCTCCACGTGAGTATGTGGTATTTTCAATGGAGACCACAACCGTTTGGTCGAAGTTAATTACTTGATAAGTACTTAGTACTAGACGAGTTATTTGGATTTCATCACAAAGCAGCTAATTGACCGTGTTTGCGTCATTTAGAATCTAAAAAAAAAAAAAAAAATGTTACCAAAAATAAAACTGTGTTCTATTCAATTATGAATCTAAATACTTATCAGAATTCACACAAGAACGCGCACACTGTTTGTCGAGAATAACTTTTATCACACTGATCGCTATCTAAAATAAAAAAAAAATTAATTTTTAAATATGATTAATATAAACACAACACTTTAAAAAATGATATAATGACAAAGATAAAAATTTTACACGGAGTGATTAAACGGTATAAAAAAATAAATTGATATAAGATAAGCTTAAATGTATAAAAAATGTTTACACTTAAACCTTTGTGATGTGTTTAAAATACATTTAAAAATGTATTGATTATTGTTAAAAACTATACCAGTTGATGTTGACATTGTTATATCGTTAAATTTGAGAAATAATAATAGTAGACGTTCGATGGGACAATAGACAATAAAAGCTCACGTGTTATAACGAGTATTTAACGAGTAGGTATAGACTGTTAAAAACTAGTTTTTATTTTAAAAAAAAAATGTCAAATGTTGTACGTAAACAAGTTAATTAAAATACGGTACCTAAATGTTTACTTAATATAATTAGTAACATAAAACCGAGCGTAAAATGGATGAAATCAAGATAGAAGTGTGAACTCAAAGTCTCAATACGATTTAACGTGAAAAGTGTACGTCATACAACCTATTAACTTAATTATACTTAAAATAATATAACGAAAGTGAAAACAGTACGTTAACTAGAATCTAAACTAGAGTTTGATGATTTTTTTTTCAATTTCCATATCATTTCTTCGGCCAATAATGAATGATCTGATCTGTATTTTGCGATGGTATACTTTTTTTCGGGCTCAATTGCATTTAAAATATATGCACATACTTTATAAATTATTGTATACGTAATTATTATACTGATGGTGTTTTAATTGAATTTTCGATTAATAAATATATCACACGCTCTTATGTAAAACACATTCATTGGAAATACGAGCGTGTATAGAAATACACTAATTGGTATTAATGGAAATTGATGTTTTCTTTGGCGAACAAGTCCGACGACCTTTTGTTGTAGCCATAACAATGGATTACGGTTAACAATCGTTTTGTGGTAATAAGCGTCTCATACATACGAATTATTACAAATTATTTCATGGTCGAATAAACAATGAAAATTATTGCTAGGCCCGTGTTTAGAAAATTTGCCCCCGGGGCACTCAGACCTTATCGCGAGTGGTGGATGTGTTGACCGTTAAACAAATATAACCGAATTTAACCAATAATTAATAGCTCCGATATTCAGCCGGGGAGGGACGATTACCAAACGTGTTAACTCTCCTGAGTAATCGAGGCTTTATAAAAAAAAAAATGAATGTAGTTCAATAGTAGGTAGTTCTATGTCGAATTCGTAAAGTTTCACGGGCCACGATTCACGTTTATGTCCCACCTTCGAAATTTAATATTTTTCTTCGGACCATTACGTTGAAAATTGATATTAGTACCTGTTGGTAAATGTTCAATTGACATTGTATGTTGAACGGGATTCGAACGATAGCAATAAATAAATACGAGCGGTCTTCAAATGCGTCTCCGAAAAAGATCGTTTTTCGAAAAACTAACGGCTATGATAAATAGGCGTAGGCGTGTTAGAAAAAAGGCGATCGCGGCGTATTTCTCCGATTCTGCTGCGTTCGACCGCCCCGGAATGCCTTGTGGCTATGATCTGGATAATCGTACGGACGAAATAAAAGTCTTCCTTACGATATACACTGATGTTCTCGTATAATATATACTGTCTATATTTTATTAACCACGTACCTGACCGTGGTTTCTGTTCTGCCGTGTACGACTTTTACAATCAACACGATAGACACGTACGTTGGTGTATATATTCAAACGCGTCCCGCTATAGTCGCCGACGGCCGTTCGATGTATCGTGACGATTTATTACGTCATTTTTACGAACAGCTCTCTCTCTGACCAGTCCCGTTTCGTCCGTATGAAAATTTGAACGTTTTCAGAAGAAAAAAAACATAGATAACGCGAACGGTATTATAATAATGATACATTTTGGATGAGAAAATAACGATACTTCTACGAATCACGACCGTGCGTTCGCGCGAGCAGTTGGTCGTCGGAAAACGTTGAGATCTCTGTATTTGCTCGCGAATAAAGTACTCTACAGCTATAAATAATGCGAAACCGTGCGATACTTTCGTCAAGGAAAGTTACGAAAGAGACATTTCTAAACCGATATTTCATTAATTCCAACATTTCGATCAGCCGCGGCCGACCAATCGATCACGCGACCCTTACAAAACGGGTTCCGTGCGAATGATCTTTGCGTCTATCGGAACGATAAAATATTTTGCCGTCGATAAAAGGTAGTCTATATATTATATAAATATACATGTGTGCAATATGTATGTACAATACGCCGCGACGTACACATACGCGACGTACGAGCGCGCAACGATTGGTTTTATTAAAATCATAAAAAACGAAAATAATCATAAGAAATAAGAATTCGAAGCTAAGTTACGATAGCTAAAAAAGAATTACAACGGAAAGAAATTATTATTACTCGGCGAACGCGCGTATAGGCTATTATTATTATTATCGTTATTATCGTACGTCACATCCGAAATAAAACTAAACGTCGCGCGTCGTCGGGAACAAAACGAACAACGACTGTCCCCTTGTCTATCGAATGGAAATATGATAAACGAAAAAAGAAGGGGGAAAAAAACCAATAATAAAACGTGTCGATATCGGATTATATTATATTATTATGCATTATGTTTTATATTATATTCGTTCAATATGTGTTGTGTATACGAAAACTTTGTAGACAATATGATACGAGATACGAAATTATTTATTGTCATGTGTTCTGAAGTATAATATTTTCGAATTTCGTTGAGTATATCGCGCACGTAACATTATTATTAAATTGGCAACCACCACATCGCCGCGGAGAAAATAAAAATAATAACCATAATGCCGGCACAAGAATGACAAAAACTTTATAATAAGATTATTTTGGAAGCGAAGGCGAAAAAATTCACATATTTTGGATTTAAAACGGCCTTTTGATACGCTCCCGGGAAACAAGGATAATCATAATAATATTATGTTGTACGTCATTTGACATGCACTACGTATATTACATTCAAAGATTATTTTTCGATATTTGTTTTATTTTTATTTTTTTGTCGAATACTTTTTCAATTTTAATACGTTCGAGAGAAATCGTTTTTGATTAAATTTCACATACTATACTACTGTGTTTTCTTCCGAAGAACAAATTATCATTTTCAAAATACACGCTTGTACTCGTTTTCGGGTATGCCCCGACAACGGGACTTTGACGACTCCGCCGGAAACAACACAATATTTTCCAGCTGTATTTCCTATAACTCAGTAGTAATACGACGAAATAAAAATAGATTTATATCTGCTTTGAGAGAAACAAATCGTTTCTATCGCGGGGAAAAATCGATAAAATATTTCCGACGACTATATTCGACTACGAATCTAACAAGACCGAACGATAGATATTGACTAGAGAAAGCTGACGATTTTCGAATATTTGTTACTAGTACAATTAATATCCCGTACAACTCACTATCAGCCAGTATTTTTGAAAACTCTGAAACAATTAGTGAAATCATGGTAATAATGTATTATTGATTTTTTTTTTTAACAGCAGTTATTAAAGATTCGAGTAAAAACTGCAACGGAGTGGTTAAAATCAACTACGATTACGGCGTGGAGATTTCTGCAAACCCATTTATTTTACACGTCGAATATTCGTCGCACGACTTTTCAACGATTCAAAACGAACAGATTATTTAATATTATGTACCGTATAAGTGGGTTGCCATCGGGTTGCCTGTTTACAATAAAATATATAGAATGTTATTTCATTATTTCATTATTTTCTTAATGAAGTAAAATTAATTTTTTATATTTTCAGCAATAGACCTTATCGGTTATCGCGTTACCCTAAAAAAAAAAAAAAAATTCTCGCATAAACAACACCGGCAAAGTAATTTTCTTAATAAATTGTAATGCACATTAAATGTTAATATTATTTCATTATTCGAGTTCAATAGAAATAATATCTACATACGACTGTATAAATTCATTTTTTTTTTTTGCTTAATCACGAGGATAAGATAACGTTATTAAACTAATTATTATTGTAAATAACTACATGATAATAATATAATATTATACTGTTGCAATGATCATTATTTTATCGAATCGTATAAATATTTTAAAATCGTGCGGCCCGCGTGTGTTACATATTAATGTGTTTTTAACAATAATACGGTCGCGTTATCTCGCGGCACTACGATTCTTTAAAAGAGTTCTCGAGCATTTCACGTTGTTATTGGTGTTTTATACATCGCGAGCAAATATAACATCGCGATGACGTTCTCTTACCGTCGATGATTATTGTTGTTTTCATCGACCATTAAGCAGATAATATTCAAATTCGCTTTTCGTGTGACCGTGCCAAATCGTCCGTGACTATATTGTTCTGGTCGTCGTCGAGGCGACCGTTCGAACATTAAATAGGTAAAATCCGCTAAAATTGTCGTGCGTTCGTCGTCGGTCGGTGTTCTAGTATGTCGTTTCTCGTTTCTCTCTCTATTATCGGACGATCGACAGGACGACATTCCTCGAATCGATATATTCGACGACTTTCCTTCTAAGAAGACGAAAAAAAGGAGCGAACGGCAGGACACCGCGTAATGCTCGCGATCGATCGCGACGCGGGCTTGTCCGGGCGGTGGTGTCGCGTATACGCGGTGTCAAATGCGTTTCCACAGATCGCGCTCGTGTATATTTTACAATCACAATATTATCATAATGACGTACAACGAATGATACAAACGACTTTATTGTACACTAGAACATTAGATTATTATTAACAGTTATACATTACAATAATAATAATTCCGTACGATAAAACGTCCGCTGCGGGTAAAGTGCGACTGCCGGCCGCGGTGACGGCGCAGTTGCAGTTTTACAAGAAAGACGCGTTCTTCTCGCCTCGGCTCTCTGTCTCTGATCGGCAAACGAGCTCGAACCGAATTGCCGTAAAGCTGCACGCCACGCGATTCCGACACCGGACGAACGCGACCCCCGCGCGCGCGACGTATAGATTACAATATTAATTAATATAATAACGATATTATATGGTATTAGAAATTTAAAACTCGCGGACATTGCGCGAACGTTCGGGCGAAGTAATTATTATTAAAATCAAAACGTATTTACAATCGTCCGCGAGGCGGCGGCGGCGGCGGCTGTCTACCGACAATGAACGCGTGTAATTATTATACATAATATAGCGGAACGAGATTTAAACTTTTTACTATTTTTTTTTGTTTTCTAACGCGCGCAGGTATACATAATAATATTATCGAGGTGGATCGAACTGAAATCTGCAACGTCTCCAGCCGAACCCGCGCCGAACAATTTAAAATTTTAACATCGACCCGCAGTGAACTACTACTATTTTATTCTTCGAAATAAGCGCACGATTAAAATAAATCAATTCAAATCCAATCGATTTCAAATCCTACGCTCGAACTTACTAATCGGAGTTCGGTCGCGATTTTCACCACTCGAGATTCGCGTTTGGCGAACCGTTCGAGTGACTTTTCGAACTCTGGACGGTTCGATCCACCTCTATAATACGCGCACGCAATCCCTAGACGGATAAGAAAAAAAACAACAACTTTTATTTGAATTTCTAACGAGATATTATTTCGAGTATATTATGACGAAAAGAGCACGACACGTTCGTATATTATTAGTTTTGATTTAGTTATATATTTTTTTTAAAATATCAATTGATTTGAAGAAAAAAAAAACAGATTCGATTGGTATTTGCTAGAATTGTTTCGATTACACCGTACACGCGGTGTTTTACATTAATTTTGTCGAAAATGTCGTTAATTAGCGTTTTAACGAATCACGCGGGTTTGCCGACAGTAAAGACCGCGCGTGTTGGATACATTTTAGCGACCACTAACGGTTCAGATCACACCTTCGTCGGTAGACAGTGTCCGCGGGGGGGGGGGGGATTAAAAACATTATTTATTATATACTATGTATGACGCGGTAAATTTGACTAGACGGGACGTCGTCGCGATGGCGGCGTGGGTTGAGCGTCCACTTTTCTTTAAAGACGCATTGCGCTTTCTATACACGTATAAAATATAATGTACATATTGTTGCTTATTATTATAAATGATATCACGACGGGCTCGTAATAATCGTTCGTCGCGCAGTTTACCGTATCGATTTCTTCGTTCTGTAAGAGTTGTCGATGCACTCGGCGGTGCAGTGGCAACCGAAACTGTCGCAAGTGCCGTACGAACAGGGCACGTTGCCGGCCGTGTGCTCCACGGAACCGCAGTAGTACGCCACGCACATCGGCGATGCGTCCGTCGCGAGCTCGTCGCTACCGGCGTTCTGGTCCTGCGCATCCTGGTCCCGGTCGTCTTCCCGCTGCTGGCTCTGGTCGTCTTCCCGCTGCTGGCTCTGGTCGTCTTCTCGCTGCTGGCTCTGGTCGATGTCTCGGCTCTGGTTCTGGTCGTCTTCCCGGTGCTGGTTCTCGTCCTGCTCCCGGTGCCGGTTCTCGTCCTGCTCCTGGTCGCTAGTGTCCTGCGACGTGCCGGGGACGACGTTGCCGTCGTCGGACATGTAGTCGGCGTCGTGGACCGAGTTGATCGGCGACGACGCGGTCGTACGGTTACACGCGACTTCGACGGCCACGGGCATGACGCAGCATATAGACGACAGAGTTTCACCGACCAGGCACAGGCCCAAGAAAAGGAGTGGAACGACGACGGACAATCTGGCCATGGCGACGCTGCGGTGAATCACGAGACGACCTGCGGCAGATCGCAAACGATTACGTTTAGATTACGATATTATGTCGTTTTTCCAAATGTTTTTTTTTATCTCAACGTTTCGTATGATAAATTATAATAATTGATTCGATCGTTCGAACGGATAGAAAACAATCAGCGCCCGATTTAGTATTTAGTTTTCGAGGAGCGGGCTCGAAAGAAAAAAAAACACTTTTATTATTATCTAGTACCTATGTAGAATAAATTAAAACGAACTATAAGTGTACTCAACATTAGTATAGGACCAGTAAGCATACTTATTGTAAGAGATTAAAATATTAAAAATATTTGTGTAAAATGGTGCTCACGAGGGACTTAGTCGCCCATAAAATTCGCTTCTGAAAACAATAGTACGAAATTCAGGAACTGGAACCGTACCTACCGCGACGAATCTGTTTTGAATGAACGAAAACTTTTGAAAATACTACCGACCCTCGTTTAGATGTTTTAGAAATCAAAATCTCTTTGAAATCGTGATTCGAATGATTGCAATATAACTGGGATCAATATCAACTAGAAACGAATGCATTTGACAAAAATTCTTTACGATTAGTTTTTTCAACATCGACGTCTAGTTATTGGTAATAACTAATAACTATATCGAGAAAATAATTTTGAAAATGTCCGAAGCGAACCGGACTGTTTTCCGAGAGGCGGTCTGAAACCGGAATGAAAATTTTCGTTTTCACAAGAACTGTATTGAAGAAAGGACGAAAATCCTCGTCCACGCGAAATCGGACTCGGCGTTAAGTCGTGAAAAAAAGGAAAAGAAATCACATGTTTCGACCTCGTAGTCCGTTAAATTTTAAAACCGCAATATTATAATCTTACGGACGACGCGCGACGTCTCGGGCGTTTAAAAAGTCGATTCCCGTGACCTTCGCGATAAATCGTTTGCATAACTACGAGGAAACTCACTTGAACGATGATGTGTCGTTTTGTTATTGTTCGTGCGGGCGACGGACGTCTGTCTCGTGGTGCAGGTTGACGCGCGTCTCTCCTCGAAGCTGGTCCGACTTGGATGCGACGACAGTGGCGTACTCGTTTTCCAAAAAAAAAAACAGTTTGGTTCGCTCCCAAAGACGAGATTCGCGTACAAATATGATATATTAATAATAATAATAACCGCACGGCAAACGCGAGAGAGTCGATCGATCGCCGACCGAGTACAGTGGGCAGACTGGCGCAATCACGTCGATGTCCGCGCGCTAAGTAGAGATCGTGGCCGCCGAGTGGGAAACGTCCGCGAAAGAGGTGGCGCGAAAGTGCGGGTACCACCTACCGATCGGTGAAAACGTGCGAAAACAAGACGAACGTTTTTTTTTTTTTTTCTTTATTTATAGTACTATTATTGTGTGCGATATATAGATATAATAATATTATTGTTATCGTTCGTGTAATAAAGCCGGGTCAACCGATCGGGTCAGCCGATTGGAATTCCGATAGCGGCGCACCGCGGCAGATAACGGATCACCGTCCGTAAGGTTGTTCTCAAAGTCAACGGGATTTATTATTTTTTTTATTTTGCGTATTTTAAATATTATCCGACCATTGCCGAAGAAGACTATAATAAAAAAATAAAAAACAATAGCACACGTGTTAGGACGGTTGTTACGCGATTCGGCGTGTTATTTAGTTTTGTTATTACGATTTGATTTTTTTTTTTTTTTTTTTTACGTACACGCTCGAACGGACCGCCGTGTTCGTCTCGCGCACGTTCGTTACACATCGATAACACGCTCGCGCGAAATGGCGCCGCGCCGATCGTTTTACAGCGAAATCGCGTTAAAATAATAATAATATTCGACGAGCGATCGGGGCGCAAAAAGAAGACGCCAACGGGTCCGCGTGCAACGGTACACGCTACGTGTGTCCGTTAAAGGCTAAAACAATAAACGATTCACACTCGCCCGCCTAATATAGAGTAAAACGATATAATCTATCCCCGGGAGTCGTAATCTAAATATTACGCGATGTTTGCGGCTCGCAACGAATCGTTTCCTACCGATTAAAAAGGCGCCTGCGTTATTTGATAACCGTCGCTCATTATTTTCACTACTTAAGGGCATGCTTGCGACGGGTCTCTCCCTCCCGCCGTCGTCGTCAATAATCCCAAAGTCAGCCGACAAAACGCGATTTGATTTTTCAAACGCGTAGAAAATTACTTTCGTCGCCGGCTGTCGATTTCGTTTACGACGAAATCATATTTTGAACACGACGACGCTTTCCCTCCTCAAAGTCACGCGAAGAAGCGGTCCCTCTCCGTTTAGAATTTCCGATACTTATAAATATCGAACAGATAAGTGTTGACGAATAGTGGTAATAGCTCACGAACTCTCGCATGATACGTATGCAATTGTGAATCGCCGACGTTAAAAAGTATGAAAGATGGAAATTTGTGCAGGGCCTTCTTCCGCCTAGAAAACCGTGGCGTTCGATCAGCTCGTCCATCGGATTTTCGACTCTAGCCGTGCGTGTTTTCACGCGATTATTTCAAATGAAAAAAATATCGCCGGCTCACGGTGAAATTCCTTTTTTTTCTCTCCGGAACGCCGCGAAAACGGTGAAAATATTACGGCGACAGTTCAGATTGTAATAACATTGCCGAAATGCCTTTGCCCCGCCGCGCCGCCGATACGACATTACGTACGTACATGCCGTTGTTCACATCGCCTACGCGCGTTTTATGATTTTGTTTCGACACGAGTTTGAATTGCGAAAAATACAGGACGGGGTTTTTCATTTTCTTTTCATATTATTCGAGAATAATATTTGTTCCGCCGGCGACCGTGTTCGTTTCGGAGCGCAGTCGGCGCGGCGGCGCGTACGCTCCGACAGTTCGAATCGAATGCGCGAAATCATAAGACTTAGTAATTTGAATTTCCGTCTGTAACCCGGCGTTCGACGACGATATAATATATATATGCCTCGCGCTTTTTCGTTTGAAATTCTCTAGAATATAATATAATATATTATTACGATTGAAGCTACTTTACGCACTATACACACACACACACACACACACATGGAATCGTTTCCCCGCGTTGACGAAGGCGAACAAGCCGAGTACGGCTACAAAGCTAGAGTTTCGTTTGATTATTTTATTTTTTTATTATTAAAGGGCGTCTCACTGGACGACGTGCGATTCTTTCGTTTCGGCACGCATGCTGTTTATACTGAGTACACACTACACCGGGAGTATGATATTTTATCGTGCGGAGGGGGGGGGGAAAGGATCCGGCGATATTCCTTATAATTTAGATTTATATTTTATTTTCGTTTCGTTTTATTTTATTTATTTATTTTTTTTGTTGTTCATTACGATCGCTTTATAACGCGACGCGGTCGTAACAATAGACGATAAATATATTCTATCACAGATGACAGTGCACAGATGTACGTATAATCATAATAACGAAACGCGGGGCAACGTTATATTAAATATTCCAAATGAATAATCGACGGAGTCATCTGTCACATTAAATCGTATTAAAGTTATTTTAATTAAAACGGTTCGGATCGAAAAGCGTCGGGGCCTTTAACTTTTACTTCGAAAACGCACTGTCTATAAAATATACATTTATATATATACGTATTATATAATACATACATATATATATATATGCAATATTCAGAATTATATTTTCTCGGAACGCGATTAAACATCGTATTTATTTTTCTTTTTTAATCCATCGGCGCAGGTAATTATATTGCGCAGTATTTGTCCGCGACGTGCGTTCTACAGGATGTCCCCGGAGGATTTACCAAATAGTGGGAAAACTCCATTACTCCACATCGTTAGAGTAGCGAATTCTCGCGGGACACCCTGTAAAGTCGAATTCAAACTTACCGCGTCGCGAATGAATTATTAGTAAGTGATTTTTAAGTTTCGTACGTACACCGTCGTCGCCCGTCAACGAAACTGCACCTGTGGTTAAAGTTTACGGACGATCGATACAAATCGTACGAAATTAATAAAAATATATAATAACTATTACGGAACTCGCGCACACCAACGGGTATTATACTATTATAATATTATAATTTCGTCGAACGTTAAAAAACTACTACTCCGAAACAGGCACAAACCGATTAGATGGTTTTAACGATTGTTTTATTAAAAAGCCGAGCGCGACGCGTCGTCGGAATTTCACGAAACAATTTTTTTATTTCATTTCTCGTTTTAATCGAACTTTCGTGTGAACACTACGTATTATACCACTAATGAGGCCAACGATTAAACAATCGGTTAATCATATCTAATTACTGTAATATATAAGTTTATAATTATTCGTATTACACGTTTAGCACGTCATTCTATAATATCATAGTGTTACGATTTAAATAATATTATAATATCAATCGAAATATAATTTTATTTGTTCGTTTACGAACGTACGACGGGGAGAAAGGTCGACAAAAAAGATCTTCTTTCCTGTGCGAAATTAAGAGGGAAATTGCCAACTCGATTTTTTTCGCAAAATTAAGAAATAAATTAATTTTATTGAAAAAAAGACAAGAATTTTATTCGGAAAAATATCGAGTCATATTTAACCACGTCACAATATACCCGCGGGAGTTGAATAATGTTTTATTTTTACACTGTTGTTTTGTTTTAAAGTAGCCTATTTTTGCATAATATTCGCGTGTATTTCGATAGCGATTAATAGACGATTTCTCAGCAAAATAATAAATGAGTCCGCGGCCGAGTTTGGTAAAATGATTTTTTCCATCCCCCTCCTTTTTCACCCCTCGAGTAAAACTACTTTTATTAATGATATTTGTCGATTCTCGAGTTTATCGCGCGCTCCTCTTGCACGCGACACGCAATTTCTAATCGTTCTCAATAATCGTTTTGTGCGCAATTCGCGACTATTACGACGCAACGTTCGTATGCGCAAGACAATAGGTTATTAACAACAATACGTTTCTTTCTTTTGCCACTGGCTGATGTTCACAGCGAGATAGTTTTTACCGATTTCGTATCACCTGTGATCTTTACTGCAGCTCTCGATCCAATGTGCGCATATAAAAATTGTTTAATGCATACCGATATTGCGTTTGACCGTATATTTTCATAGCTCTAATTAACGCGCTATATATTATTTTGACCATCGATTCGATTTTACGACCCGCGACGACGGGCGGCGTCGAGCCTTATTTTTTGAAATTCTACGGCTCGAGTCGAACGCAATGACGTTCAAATATTATGTAATTAATAAAACTATAAGTTTTTCCCGTCCCGAGTCTCGAGACGAAGATTACAAATAACGCCGAATTATCGATTGAAAACGAAATGACATTTATAGTAGAATGACTTGGAGTTTTACCGTGGCGGTACCGACGTAACGCATCTAGTGTCGAAATCTGTCGGTTTTGAAATACGGGTATGTTTGTTTGTTGTTTTTTTTTTTTTACGCCGGACGAATTGTTTTTGGAAAAATTGAAAATCGTATTACATTTTTCGATCAAAAGCGGTTCCCGCCCTCCGATTTTTCTGGCCTTCGTAGTGGATTACCGTAGAAACGGGCACATTATACGTACGGCGGCGGCGGTCGTATGATTTATCGTTTTCGTCGCGTCGTGGTGCCGCGCAGGTCAATCGCAATGAATTACTCAGTCACAAACACACACACGCGCGCGCGTGCATACACATTTATAATACACGTATGTCACAATCCAACCGCCACTCGTGATTGGTCGATACTGGCCGTATTTTTTTTTCCACACGACTCGGGAATCATCAGGTATCGAGTACACGTTTATACCATATGTTATACTCATATAACTCGGTAACGAGTATATTATTTTTAATGAGGAGGGGCACAATACGTGAGCGAACTCCGTTCCACAATACGGCGGCGACGTCTGGCTAGTAAGTTGTTCGGGAGCTTTTTCTACGGTCACGAGCTTTCCGGATCCGAACGATTTCCTCGAATTTCGATCAGCTCGTGGCCCTTGAATGTGTTTAGACGTGAACATCTCTCGAGCGAATATCTCACACACGCGCGCGCACGCGTATATATAAATATAAAACACGAGTTTTATATACGATATTATATAGTGTAATACGACTGCTCGTCGATATAATATATAAACCACGACGCAGTCGGATTATCGAAATTATCGCAAGTATAATATCTACTACGATTTTTTCATATTCCTTTCTTTTTTTTCCACTCTACTTTTGAACATAACAATGTCGCGGTTCGCAAAAACTCAATGGACTCATAACGAACCAATCGAGAAATCTTTATGATGCCAACGAGTTGCGCTCGTCTGTTTAAGCTCGTGCTCGCGCAACCGTCGTCGTTCGAACGATAAAATATATTCTCACGCTATATTGCATAATATGACATACACTATGATGAATACATATTTCTGAATATTGTATACGTCTTGGATACACACACGCACACACACATATATATATTCAGGACGATATAAGGAAACTCGGCATTCTTCAACCTTTCCCGTTATGATTTATAACACACGTACCAACCTCAAATGTCGAGCTAAAAGCCGGTTTAAAAATGAAGAGTGCGCTCTTTACAACCGATAATGATTTTTAATCGAAACCGGTCGTGACTTTTTTGCACTCTTAATATTATAATACTCGGGGCAAGACCTTTATTTTATTTTATTTGATTATTGTATATTTAATAGTTTGTATTAAAATAATTTTATATATTTAATAATAATTTTTTGTTATTCTATTTTTTTTATAAAAACAAAGGTCGCAACAAGCTGCGCGTCCAATAAAATAGTGAACGTATTTGGCTAGATGTTATTTTTCACTACAAATATTACTATTCCGGCATGGGTTTTCTTTCTCTTCTCGACGTTGCTCACCTTTCGCGGAGGTCGGTAATCATCCTGGCAATATGGATTTTATCTCTGGCCGCCTCAAATGTCTGGTCGGTCTCGCAATCAAACCGTTGCCGTAAGTTTTTATTTTTCGTATACAAATTTGAATTTGCACGAAAATCAACGGAATAAAGCGTATTCAAACTATCGGGTTTCTTTGGGTCACCTTGAATATATATTATATAATATACATAATAACGTATATAGTCGCGCCGTCAGTGCGGTCATGGCGGAAACGGTGTTTATATAGGGACAACTGTTCTGTCGAAATTTTAGGTGTGCGTTGTCGTGAGCACAGGATACGAGTTCGGCGAATAATCCTGAAATAACGAAATAAGAGCGCAATAAAATACCCATTCTCATGTAGAATACAGCTGAATATAATATGTCTGCGTCGTAACGGAATTTGTATCGAGTCACTATCGATGACACTGTTATTTGGTGTTAACGTAATAAGTAGAGATAGGGCGGTGTTGATGACGACTTTGCACTTTTTTTTCGGTTTTTACAATGCTTAAGGACATTTACGAATTTGTTTCGTCAGACTCGGAATACATAATTTGTATTATTTAACCTTTTTAAAGTGCATTGAATGGGATTTATTTTATTTTATTTTTTTCATCTGTACTCTTATACTAATGATAAATCACTGTTGATATTTTCGATGAATTTTTGAAAACCGTTAAACGTTTTTAATCGTGTATTTTTCATTTGATTTTTCGATCAAGTTATTATTATTATACATAATCATATATTCAATAATGATTTTGAGTATGACGCAAAAAACAATCTAAAATCGTTGATCGTTATTTGTATTGAAACTGTTTAGTGGAAAATGATGTCGGCACATTGATTTTGTTTTTTCGCATTTCCATTAATGCCAGTAAAAATAATGTAATATTAATACGATTATATTATAATCAGTCGATGAAAAGAAAAAAAGACGTCTCCGACGTATCAATTAAACGTAATCCCGTTTCAGATAACATATATAATATTATAAGACATTATTGGAGACTTGGCGCAGCTGATTGAGTAAGACCTAATAAGTGTGTTTTGAGAAAAAAAAGCATTTAATCCGAACGAACTCGTCGTTTCGATCGGATTCGTTTTAACCGTCGTTATCTGTAGGTTGTTATCGTCGAGATTATACGATTAATTTGCATTTTATTTGTGACGCTTTGAAGTTGCGAACGGAGTCGCGCCCTCGGTTTACGCATTGAAAAGCTCGACAGCTTGTCTGCAGAAATATGGCAAAAATGACATTACTTTTTGTTTTAGATAGGACTGGATGAGCGATCGGGCGTCGGGTGATTTTTTTCCACGCGTTTTCATCCCGCACCATAATATGTTTCGTACTCATGTTCGGCGGTGTCGTCGATTGCATTTTCATTGTCACGGTGTATAGTTTTCAGTCGAAATCAATATGATATCTAATAATTATAATTTAAATTCATACGTTATGAATTATGCTAAATATAAATAAATAAAATATCAATCGGTGTATTTTTTTATACAGTTAAAATACATCCGCGAACGATACCGATTGGAATTTTTTTCCATAATCAATCATAACATCGTGATAAACTTTAACACGATATGATACTACGTAATAAAAATAGCCATAACACACATAAAATACCCACTTCGTAAAAAAAAACAACCAAACGTAAACGCTCGATAGACATATTTAATATATTATCGGAGAAATGATAGAGGAAAACGGTGAAATTATTTTTTCAACGCGCTACAACTTAGTACTTACCCTGTTGTATCCGATTTCAGATATCTAAAAAGTCGTCGCACGCGACTTTTATGTGTTTGCGCGATTCGCTTTTTGAAAGTTTACACGCCGGTCGAGGAACGAAAAGCAACAACACTGAAACTCCCCTTTTTGCAGGCTTTGGAATATTTCCGATATGGCCCCAAATGACCCCTCAGAGTTCGCGTAATCGATGGGAAATTTAGTGACGTGTTCGTCTTCGTCGGAAACGAGATTGGAAACGGGAACTTCCGTGCTATCGCAGGTACATAATATTAAAAAAACAACGACGATAATATTATTAATGATAATAATTATTATAATAACGTATTGATTAACGTATCGGGTCTTCTCCGATTAGTCGTCGTGGCACTGTTTGTTTCGGGGAAACCGCTTTAATAATAATTATTGTAATAATTAACACGCCGTGTTATCGCGCACAGCATATTATTATAAGTCTACTGTTATAATATTATCGCGATGAAGGTACATAGTCGACGACGTCATATCAGTAACGCATCGGTTTCCCCTCTCCGTTTTTTTTTTCTCTTCTTTGAAATCGCTCTTTGGTTATGCGATTAAAACTCAGCCGTACACGACTATCGCTGTGCGGTCAATAATAATTATAATTTTTAAAACTCGAAAGCGCACGATAGTGTTTATTGATAACCATTCCGAAGCGATCTATGTTGAAATATAAATACCCGAAACGCGAGTTTAACACTGCTATTTGGATATTTGCGCTCGCGCGTTTATCCGCCTCGCGAAACTTTATGCACAGTTAAATATTGATTGATTGTAATTTATTATTTATGAGAACGATTATCGGAAGGTAATAATAAACGTGGGGAAACTGTATCGCGATTTTTTTTTTGTTATATAACGCGCAGTTAATTATATTTAAAAAAAAAGTACATTATCTTAGTATATATAGCTTTTTATAATCTCTATGAGTACTAAATACCTTACATATTTCACTGTCTCTCTCTCTCGTAGTTTGAAAATATTAGCCAAAGCAGGCTTTCAGTAAGAAAAAGTGAAAAATTAAAACGCGCGAGTTGTTTTTTGTAATATCGATTTTATTTTCAATTATTTTCAGATTTATCGAGAAAGAGAACGGCACGGGACCGCGGAGCAAACATAAAGGTATCGATCCGTCGTATGCTAAAGCGCGATTCTTAAATGGAGGCGTTTATTATTTTCAGACCAGTATCGACGAATCAGTTCTCGATGGTAAAAATGGAAAATTTCACCGCGGGTTTTCGACCGCGGGACGTCTGTTTTCGATTTATTTAAGAGTCCTCCTACTCGACGCGTATCGTATGTCCGGCGCGTAATACGAGTGTAATCCGAAAGTTTGTCGTCGACAAACATTTTTGTTTTTTTCCGATTCATCGGACCGAACGTTTCCGTAGATTGGAAATTGAATCTGAATTATATTTTATTCGTCGTTGATAAAATAACGACAAAAAAAAAAAAAAAACCAATTAAAAACTGTGAAAAGAAGCGAAATTGCTGTTTTCAGCATACCATACAGACCGGCTGTTTTTGAACAATATGCGCGCGATATTGTTCGAAGCCGACTTCAATCGCCAGCCAGTGAAATCATTCTTCTTTCTCGCGGATCTAATATACGTACGCGCGACGCAATCCTATCCGCGGAGATTAATCCCGGAACGCGATCGATTTTTTTGTATAACTGTTTTGAAATTTTAATTTTGACGTTTTTTTTTTTTTTTTTGTGGTCCTTATGGGTGAAGAAAAACGAGTCGTCGAGGACACTTTACATAGACCGACCACAGTGAATCGCAGATAGAGAAAAAATCGACAATAGAACACCGTGATACTTGAAAATGATTGCGAGAGGCTTATTGTAGACGATAGTTAGCTTCAACTTTCAAGTTTCGCGAACTCGGTATGTCGAAATCGATATGCTCTCATCTCCGCCGCGTTTGAATATTATGTGAATCACTGTGGCAACAAAGTGTCGAGGCTATCGGCTGATTGGACGCGTAACAAGTATTTACAATTAGAGAACGGCGATGTGAACTGCAACTGTGCAGTATATATAGTATGAATTTATAATAATATGCACTCGTGGACAACCGATGCGCGCGACGAAGGTCGATAGTGTATTCGGTGTTTTTGTCTCGCTGAAAAGACATTCTGATTACAGAGTACGGAGTTCGACCTCGCGCGGCTGTGTGAAATCTTTGATCAATCCGTCTGCAAAACGTATACGGCCGGAAAAAACCAAAACAAAATCGACAAAAGGCCATTTGAAAATTACAAGCAAACGTCGTCGCCGGTGATATTCGAGATTCGTCTATCGCGTTTATCGCGGATCGGGGTTTTATTTATGAAAATATAATTTAAAATTGACGATAAAATCTTTACCACTAGTCCTGTCCAAGCTAAAAAAAATAATCGCGACCCTAACAAACGGTTTGTTTAGTTTGCAGCGGGGTCAAGTGTATTGAAATGTTTAGACGGACCGTTTCTTTTACGGTGTGAGATAAAAAAAAATAAAGGCGACCGTTGGAAAATCCTGCAAAACAAAGGAGAAAACGACGTTATATAGAAGACGTATGATGTCCATATTATTACATGTTGTAAACTTGTAAACAATTTAGTTTTAAAGTTTAGCGTGTTCCGAGCTGTAAACTAATTTCACTTTGAATCGAAGCGAATAAGAATAACGGCGACGACGACGAGCATATTATAACGATGTCAAGGACTAAAAATTAACAAATCGGTGGATTTCTGGGAAATGTTTTTCACGTGTTCCTACAACATCGTACTTCGTTCAAGTGGAATTGTATTTTTATATTTGTTTTTCATAATATTAAACGGACGACGCGTTTTTATTCTTACGTAGTTTTCGAGAAAATAAATAAAAATAATTATAAACATTATACGCTTAATCTGCGAAAACTCGATCATTCTTCGTCCCAGGACGTTCGGGTAGAGACGCTTTTGGTGTTTTCACGTAATATTTTTGTCTTTATTATTCTAACGTTCAAATGGCCAAACAGCAGTGATAGTTCATAACAAGCGTGTACGAAATATGCGTTCTCTGCGCGGTTCGTCCGTAGTCACAGATGGCAATCCCTTCGAACACTTCACGAAAGAATTTTGTAGTTTTGATTTAGCGCCGTCCCGTTCGACTAAGTAGTCGTTTAAACGCGAATTTACACAATTAAACACATTTGACTGGGTCTACGCTCATGCCTGGATCTCTGCGTATCGATTTCAATAATTATCCTTCGTCGGTTTGCCCATGGCGCAATAACTGTTATCGTATTCACAATAAAATACGCATTTTAACGCGTCGAACGTAATGCGGTCGACATCGTCAGTATATTATTGTACGATTCTTTAAGAAACTGACGATAACCTTTGAGGCGGTGACGACGACGGCGACGACGACGTGACGTGAAAACAGCGGCGGCGGCGGCTGCGCGCGCGTGTTTAAATTAAAATACGATGTTGTTATTTCGTTGTTTTCGCATCTGGCCGTGTTGATATCGTCGTGAATCTCGCACGTGGCGTAGCGAGTCATCGGAGAACAAACGACTCTCAAAAATATTTGTATCGATTGTTCTTATTTTTATTCGCTAATAAACACCACTGCGGACGGCGGCGTGATTGTTATTTCCCGCCGAACGCGGAATATTAAATACTTGACTCGTTAGTTCGAAACGTATAACAATACGTGCAGGGTAATTCGATTGTCCGTAGCGATGAACTCGTCGACAAGCGATAAACATTATCTGGTTATTATTGCGGTTTGTCGACTGCAAAAAGCGTGTGCGAAATATAAAAAAAAAAAAAACTGAAAAAGTCTATTATTTGCGGTACGGTACACCTCTATAGGTTTTACGGGTTTGAATTTAAAAACTAGCTGTAAACGATCGAACGTCGCGGTTTTGTTTTTCCGTTCGTACGCGATCAATATAATAATTGTTTATCGTCCGTTGGAGAACGCGACTAGTGACGAACGATTTTATGCTTGAAACCCTTTGTAAACGAAATCACAATGTTTTTCTTAGCTAAGTCTCGTTTCAGCAGTCTCACGGCGGCGTACCTAATAATAATAATAGAATATTATCGAACAGTTACGTTATTTCAAGTTACATTTTACAACGGCTATGAAAAACCCGATCTATGAAATCGAAAATAATATTTTATTTCTAATATGGCGTGAATCGACTAAGCACCTCTACTATGCGTCGTTGTAGAAATCATCGCGATAATACGGAATCGGACTTTATACCACGGAAAATAGCACTGCGAAATATCACATGTCGATTGTGAGCATTGTAAATGTGCGAAACTGCGACGTAATTTGTGCACCGTCCGTGTTATACCTACGTAGATATTGAATGCATAATGAACGATCGTGTTGCAACTTACGGAAACACGTTGCCAACACGATTCTATCTCATCCGATATTATTCCGAAATGTGTGTTTTACTGTTTTTCATTCACATCGACGTATCCATTTAACGGTTGATGGTAATTATTATTATTATTATTACTCCGGTATTTCAAGCGCCTAACCTTGAACGTGTAAATCTACAATCGATACAATCGTAGTAATTGGAAAATGATTAATTTCCATAGTATTCTTAATTTGTTATATACATTATATTAAATTATTGGAATACGAAAGTATTATTATATTATGTATATCGTTGATGTAATAAAGTTGATATACTAAAGTTTTATTTTCGATATATACTTTTGTTTATTTGTTACCAAACGACGACGGTAATTTAAAGTAAACAAATATAATATTATTTATTCGATACGTTCGAAATAAGAATAACGAATTAAATAAACGCGCGTTTATCCGAGCATATACGTGATTAGGCGAGTCTATTATAATGTAATACTTCGAAAACTATAAAATATTATTTACACGGGTTATTTTTTTATCGAATGTATTTCGACAATTACGAAGAATGCAGCTTATTGTACGCAATAAACAACAACAGTCTATATATATAATATATACATTACGTAATAATATATAAATAAAAATAACTTCGAAACACGCGAAAACAATAAAATCAATATTTGGACTTTCTAAATATCGCATCGATTGCATTGTTTGTTAGGCCGATCGAGAAAATAAAAAACATGTAAACGATTCAAACTACTCCAGGCCCTAATAATTATAATACGTACGTTCGCACGCGGTTTCTGATCAGCTATTGTGTATTTCGTTGGAATCTAAAAACTGATGTAATAGCGGTCAGACAATCGTAATAGAGTTTATTTTAAAGTGTAACTTACTTATCGACTCGCGAGATTACGAATCTCGGGTTAGTGGACAGGTCGGGCAACTATTATAATAATAATATGTAATATAATATGTATTCTTTATACAATACCATTATTTATAGAACGTTATAGAATAAAATAGAATCAGACCTCATCGGTTTATCTATTTGTTTTTTTTTTAATACGAACATATTTTTCATTTCAAGGTTATTTGTTTACAGTACCTATCTCGGTACGGCTATATCATTCGTTGTTGTGTTACACAGCTCGTCGAATAATCCGCGCGAAAACAAAACTGCAAAAATAACATATAGTATTATTATTTCCCACAGTTCATTTACGATCGTCCCAGACACCGGTCACACGATGTATTTTCCACGAGGGCGTAAAAAGCACCGGAAATTCGGTCGAATTTCAAAAGTACGAGAAGTTTATATAGGCACACCCCGCGGGGGTTACCGAAACACATCTATGATAACGTTCGTTGATTTTTATTTTTCGTCGGCCTCCAAACTAGTGTTTGTCCGAAAACTCGCCCCGTCTACCCATCCGTTTTCATTTGGGTCGCAGCCGACACCCCGACACACTCTTTGACGTGATGGCGACGTGCGTCACCGGCCGCTGAACCTCGCGAAGGGAATTGCACTTTATTTCGAATATAATCATGTACCTACCGGCGCGGCGGCGGCGTAGGTAATGAATTCTCCCGACCTTATATTATTATATTATTACGTAATGATTTCATCAAGTTTAATTTCCGCGCGCCGTTTTAAATTATCACTAGTTTAAACACAACCGTGCGGCAATAATAATTTATCTTTTTCCGGTTAGTTCGAAAAATTCTCAGTTGAATTAAAAAAAAAAAACGTATTTCTCGATTAGATTATGATTTGCCAACCTAATTATTTATAAATATAAATATATAAAAAAATTCTCGACTTGTAATAAAAAGAAAATGATCAACGTTTAAAACTAAAAATATGGTATACCAGTGAAACGTCTGTACGTATATCGCGGACTCTCTTTAATCGCTAAAGGGTAAAGAACCAGGGCTGGATCAAGGGGGGGGGCTAGGGGGGGCTATAGCCCCGGGCCGCAAGTTGAAAGGGGCCACAGTGTGTCAACTCATTTTTTTCAAAACATTATTATAACTTATAAATTTTAAATTTATGTCATATAAATAAAATGTTATTTAAAAACAATGCTATACTTATTTTAATTTATATTTATTACAAATTAATAAATCAGAAGAAAAAAAGGAAATTGTTTTAGGTGAAAAGGCCTCAATATAAGTAATAGCCCCCCTTAAATTATGACCATAATCCGGCCCTGTAAAGAACGTACTCCTAGATATATTTATAGTCGAGATCTATTTATTTTATTAATATTATACGTCCAATAGTTTTAATAAATTGTTTTAAAATATATTTATATACTTTGTTATTAATATACGCGTAGTTGACTCGTATGGCTAGTTGAATTAATGAATTCGATTGTTTGCTCGACTGTGTCAACAGTTGATACTTTTCTTCGTCGTATTGACGTGGAACTCAAAGAGTTAAATACGTACGTATTATTGTTTGTTAGCTGTTAACTTTTGACTTATCGTCGTCGGCGTGCGGACTCGCCAAACTCGGCCGACTCGAGAGAGAGAGAGAGAGAGTCGGTTGTTTTCATTAACTTGTCCATCTTTGTGTGTAATTCGAAACATGTGAAATTTATCAAATTCTGCGCGCGGGGGAGTGGTGGCCGCCGCATGGTGCACGCATCGTACGTATACCATAATAATATGATATACGCAGTACGACGGAAATTCAATTTACTACAGTAATCTCCGAAAGCTTACACGCAGATATTGGTTACGAAATCGCGTCGCAGCGGCTATCGACAGAGATTTAACGCGATAATATTATAGCGTAACATTTATACGGTATCTCGATTCCTATTTTTGTGCTATTTTCGACGTACGAAATCCAAGTGTTTATCATCGATAATTATGCGTACGTTTTGAAAAAAAAAAACATTGAATATTATTACAAACGTCGCCGCTTTAATAAAAAATCGCGTTTTCGGCGACATTCGACGACGTCTGAGTTATTTAATATAATCGATTATTAATTAAAACCGTTAAAAATAGTTTCACTCGGAATCCGATATTATACTTAAATTCTGATTTGTGTTACAAAACGAGTTTACATTTTTCAAAGATGAAAATATTACTTACCTGCAGTGATTTTCTACGCGTCTCGATTTTCGAGGTTGAATCTTTCACGGCACTTAGCAGAAGACGTATTCGATTACAAGTACGTATTATGCTTGCGCAGACTTAATTTTTTCTTTATTTTAATAGTCTAAAACAGATCGTTTGTATGAGTAAATATTCACGACTCGTGTTATCATATACTTATCATATTTAATTATATAATTTATAGTATATTATATAAGTACCTGTAGGTTTTCTTTATCAGATATTGTTTTATGATTTTTCGGGAAAATAATCGTATTGATTGCAGAGACGGTATTGACTTTAGATATTCAAATGAAAATATAATGCAGTTTTGTATTCAAATCATCACTAACGAGTATAATTTTCTTGCAACTCCGATACACATAAATTTAACATCTGCAGACAAACAATTAATTAGTTTTAATTATGAGATGTTTGGATATGAATATATAGTCGAGTAGGGGAATTTGAGAACAGACAGGACAGTCTCCCATTCCTCCAGACTCGTAATTTAATAATTACTCGGTGTAGCTAATTAACCGTCTATCCGATATCGCAATAATTACGCGCATACATTATAGGCGTTTTCAGAAAAATCATTATTTCTCACTGGATTTTATTGTAACTATAATTAAAATAAATTATCTAGATAGAATTTAGAACAGATAGAAATTATTACATATTATATTTGTTGTTTTTTCATCGAATATTTGCCGTCAGAATATTTGAAAAAATAAATGTAACACATAGTGAGGAATCCTGTCGTTCCCGTTTACTCGGTTCGGTGTCTTATAAACCATAACCACAAAAAAGAAAAGAAAAAAAACCGTATAGCCACGATGCAGATACGGACTAGAGTATTTTTTAGAGAATCGCAGAATAGATTTAAAATCGTTAAATACGTTGGTTAGGATTAATATTTTGTAAATTGTAAACGAAATTGACGTAGACTTCGATACTGCTTTCAGAAAAAAACCCCATGAGCGGTCGGCAACAAATTAAATGACATATTTAGATACGGGGGGCGGCCACGACAATCGACACCGGCGACGATGGACCCTGACGACGACGCGGAAACGTAGTTTTTCGATTTCGTCACAAATATTTATTATGGACGTGCGTGCGTGGTGTCGAACAAGTCGCAGTGTCGATAATTAATTTCTCCAATATCGCGCCAATTAAGCTTCTAATTCTATGGATAAAACGTAATAAAGATAAAAACAAACATTCAATACGAGATTGACAACTCACAACGGAGTAGTTTGTATGGTTAAAATTGTATTTTTGTCGCGGTAAAAGCATAATTGCTCCCGCTGTGCGTCGCACGGTGGGCGTCATCGATCAAACGCCGCCGAAAACCGCGACATCCCCGAGCGCGCCATCGTCATCGCGTCGTCGTCTCGACGACGACGACGAAAAGCCGGAGAAACTCGCTGGCGGACCGTCTCCACCGTTTCCCGCGACCGCGTCCCGTTCGCTCGCTATCGGATCCTCCGCCGTCGCATGTTCCGAAAGGCCGTGGACCGGGCCATGGGCCGCACGGACGACCAGCAGCTGGACAGCGCGCTCATGGCGTCCGTGCAGAAGCAGCTGACCGAAGTGGCGGACGCCGTGGCCGCGGTGCGCCCGTTGGCCGAGCTCGCGGACCCGGAGAAGCGCGAGTGCGCCAAGACGTCGGCCGTGACGCGGTACCCGGCCAGGAGCGTCGTCTACGGTAGGTGTTGGCGATCCGACCGAATGATATCGGCCTGAAAATCGAATCGGATGATTTGTTTGAGCCGTATTTTTCAATCCGATTGTTTTTTAATATTTTAATCGTTCAATAACGATTTGTTCGAAAACTAAGCGTCGACCGCGAAACGATTTCGTTTTATTTTTTTGATTTCGCGTATCACTCGATTTATTTTGGCGAAATTTACTTCTTTAAGCAGTTGAAATAAAATCGTCGGAATAAATGACGTTATTTAATAATTGAAATAAAATACAATGTTAAGAAACGAAAAGAAAAACCCAACATTTTGAACCATATACCTATAACACTCACTCGAGTCCGATATATTTCATGTAGGCATCGATTGCAAAAACTATGGTCGAAATAGTTTACTCGACAGACATCTTACTCGAAGTAGTTAATCTTTCTGGATTTTTTTTTTTTTTTTTAACTGTTTACCCGATCTAAAATATCACTGTTCAAGTTATTACGAATAATTATTGTTATGTACCAAAAAAAAAAAAAATGATCATTATTACTTTATTTAATATGCTAAATGTATAATATAATATCTATGTTTTAGGCTTGAAAAGGTGTTGATTGAAATAAACGAATAAAACGCAAATATATTATGTAATATTTAGGGCCGAGAGAGTGAAATACGATATATTATTTTGCGGGGAAATATTAAGAAAAATAACGTGTTTTGTATAATTTTATCCGTCTGACGTTGTAAAAAAAAAAAAAATAATATAATCTTCTGGTTCGGTTACGCTCTCGCGACGACCGAACGAACGACCCGTCCGACCTCACTGAAAAATAACTTAAATATTGCAATGAAGTGGGTATACACGTGTTACGTGCGTGCGTCTGAAACGACCGCGGAAATGAAGCGGCGCGCAAACGCACGGCGTTTCGTGTCCGACCGACTATAGATCCGCGTATTAATAGTTTATTATTATCACTCGTTGAATTGGATTCGTTTCTTTTTTTTAAAGAAACTCCGCGATAAACGTGGGGGAAAAAACCGCACAAAACGACGTGGAAATCGCCGCGATGACGTATTTTCATAATATTCGCACGCGCGGCAGTAGAAATCGATTGACCATGAGCGTGCGTTTAACAATACGAGTATAATATTATGACGTCGTCGTCGCGAACTCATCGAAGCGTGATCGTTATCGAGCCGGATTCGTTTTATTTTGATTATTTTTCAATCGCAGTAATATCGCGGGCTGCAGACTCGCAAGGCCAATTTTCGCGTTAGGACTTGGTTATTATCGTTTAAACCCGCGACACCTCGGACGAATCGGTGTACGCCATTGTAATATTTTATCGAGTACACAAAGTAATACACGTCTGGGCGTGACGGCGACGCGAATTATCGGAGTCTTAAATTCTGTAAACGCGAGCGTATTCGAATCGAACAGTATACGCGTCGTATACGATATCCCAAACAGCGAGACGAGTTATCGACGTCGGCTCGCCGTCATAATATCGATCGAACAACTCGGTAGACCGCGACATCGCCGTTTCGATTGGATCCGGTAGGCGGTTACCGGTGTGCGCCTCGCCGCCGAGCTTTAGATATTATAATATAAACACGACTGGTAAACAAACTCTCTCGTCGCGGGACGAGAGGAAAACTTTTTTTAATTTATCGAAGAATCCCGCTCCGGATTAATATTATTAACGATTACCGCTGTAATTCGAATTTCGAAAACCATCGCGAGTTGTCGATGTATAATAATTATTGACTTTTATTTAGAAAACGACCGATGTCGCTGTCTAGCTGTTACTTTTTGAGCTCAGAGTTTCACTACGGTAGTTTACACTTAAAAAGGACGCAATTTACTAAGTTATCGATGAAAAACAAATGTAATCGTTAGAATATATTATATTTTCAATGTCTATATAGAATACAATATAATATTATCTAGCACGTTCGATTTTTATAGTTAAAACGTAGATCAAATGATCACGTGATCGTGTTCTAGATTATTTTACAAGTGAGCCGTAGAAATGAATAATTTATTCTACTTGCGCTACGTTCCATCTAGACGCGAGAGCAAAAATATTATTAAAGATGTGTTCGTAAATGCGAACAACGGCTTATTGTACGATAACCGACGAAACAAAACGAAATGAAAAACAAAAATAACCTAAACTCGTTTGTGTTAAATTTATAATATTTCATTATTTCTACGTTATGCGTGCGAATTACATGCATAATGTATATCGTTTAACGTTCAACTTTTATCGGTTTAAATAAAAAAATTTAGGATGTCCTTACCATAGCGGTTAATTTTCTATAATAGCTTTTAATTTTTGACACGCGCGATCGAGTATAATCATTTGAAAATATTATCCTTTGACGATAACAAAAAAAAAACATAATATTCTTAAGATATTTCGAAACGCACCTGAACACTACCAGTCAATCGGATTTAGTATTGTTGACATATTCGTCGTGAAGTTTCTTTCAACGACTATTTTACAGCAAAACATTTGGTAAAAAGAAAACTTCAAAATATAGATAAACAGCAGGTTGAAAAAGATAGAATGGTATAAAATCAAAAGATAATGCGCGTATAAAATTAAGGCGTGCGCGTGCGTCTAGGTGTACTCGCGTGTAGTCTTAGTAAACGTTTCGCGTACAAAAGCGGCGCATGGCTGTGGTAAATATTATTTCTGTCTTTTTCGATCATTATTGTACTATTTTAATAATAACGTTGATACGTCCCGATTTGTAGTTTATAATAATTATCGTTTAAATTATTCAAATACAAAAACGGCGCAACGGCCAAACTTACCACTGAGATAACACGATAAACTTTTAGAACGGTAAAAAGATTTACAAAATGTCATGCACTCGAAGCACATACGAACATACGATATGTTATTACGTTTAGGAAAAATAAAGTGCTTTTCGTAATCATCGTCTATATTTTAAACGTATTTTCCGAGTCTCGCGAATCGTTTTGGTATCGCGAAAAAGATAAAAAAAACTATTTTCAAATTATCAGTTAATCGTGAAAACTATTTTACTAAAAGTCTAGTAAAAATTTGTTTATAAAAAAATAATTTCTAACGAGTATAATAGTGTTCAAGTCGACTACGTCGTTGTTGTTATTTACGATTCATTTTTTAATTCACGTTCATCTCGATAATTCGATACGTTTACGCGACATGATTAAAATATTATCTCAAAGGTAGCCACGAAAAAATGTACGATTAATTTCTTTTTCGTACCGTATTCTACGTGCTCTATAGTGATTGTAAATAATTGTAATTTATGTAATTTATTAATGTTGTGATTTCATAGAACGATTAGTACCGGATGTTAAAATAATAATTATTTTTTTCGTATTAACTAATTCAAAGTTGGAGAGGAGACACTCGAAGAAGAGTAATAAGAGTGCGTACGCGAAATTCAAATACTCGCGCCGCCGGTTGATATTTTTTTCCCTTTTAGTTTGCGTAAAAACAACGTCGCGTAATAAAATATTATTATCAATGCGTAGAATCGACGTCGGGGCAGGCAGGGGTCAGAGTCGTCGGGATTCGCGGTCCTAATAAATAACGACCGCGAGGCGTTTTATTCGTCCAAAACAAATATCGCGCGCGCTCGCGGGTCACACGCGTGTCCGTCGCACACGTATATAACGTAAACCGTAACGGATATCTATCGCGCGCGACGGTATACATGTTTAATGGAAGAGAGTGGTTTTTTTTTTTTTTTTTTTATATTACCTTAAAAAAGGCGTTCTTAAATTACGCGCGCGCGTAAAAAAAAATATCTCTCCCCGTTCGTGTCACACACGGAGAGAGCACCGTCGTCCCACAGGACCGCCCGCCCGAATCGCGAAATCGGTCGGTCTAATGCTAACCTATACGCCGTCCGTCCGGACTTCTTTCGTAAGACTCTCTCGCGAGGAATAACGGCCGGCGGGGGAGATAGAGGATTAACTGTTATTTATCGACTTTGACGTTTTTTTTTTTTTTACATGTACACATATAATATGTGTGTGTGTGTGACCGCACACTTTTTTCTTTCTGTTTTTGGCCCACGTTTTTTTTTTTATTTTTCAGAGTCGGAAAATTTTATTGACACCGTCCGCCGCGACGTAGACTAATAAAAAAAATAGCGCGTAGCGAAAAACACGCGAATAAACTTTACCGAGCCGAGTCGGAATTATTACTAAAGACGACGAGCAAAATATTGGAATATAATATACATACGAGTGCCGCGAATCGATAATTATTTACCGTCGTGACGCGATTGTCGTTATTAATAGAAAAAGCGTCGAGTAATATTTTCCGAAATCGATTTCGTATAAATCGTTCGAAATTATTCACCGATCGTTCGCCGTCGAGAAAAACCAAATGCCCCGGTAATCTCGTTCGCATAAGGTATTTCGTATTCCCATTCCGAATATATACGTATACTTATATCGGCGCGTCGAATAAATTTTCTTTTCTTTTTTTTTTTTTTTTAAAGTTACATTTACATATTGGAGTTATTAAATTTGTAAGATATATTATTATCTACGGGTCGGATGGCGGCGGCGCGGCGGTGCGAGCCAATTCAAATTGGAAGGAGAGACGTACGTTTCCACCCTGCACCCCCTCACCCATCAACTTTTTGCAATTTTTTTTTTTTTTTTACAGAAATTTAGCACGTAATTAGTATGAATTTAATATTAACGAGGGAAAGTTTCCTCGACCCTACCGAGGAAAATTCAATTTTCCGGAAAAACCAACAGAGTACAAATTCCCAGTATTGTCGTACAGACTGGTATAAGTACTAAATTTTTGTAAAAAAAAAAAATTTTTGCGAAAAGTTTATTGTGGGAGGGGGGGGGGGGGGGTAGAAACGTAAGTACGCTAGAGGGTATGGGTAAAACTGGGGGGGGGGGGAGGTGCGTGAATAATAATTAGCGTCTACCCTCCCCGTATAAAAAAATATGACGCGAAAGCCAGATTAGCTTTTCTGTAAATTAAGAGACTTATTATTATTATTATTATCAACAAGACGGAAAGACGATTATTCGTATTTTGTTCGAGTAGTACGATTTTATTTATTATTATTTTAGAAAAAGGAATTTAATGCTCTTAAAAGAAAAAAAAACATTTTTCAAAGAAAAAAATTAAATTTTTTTTGTGAAACTAATTTCGAATTCGAAAAGCATTGTTTATGATTTTCTACAAAGATTCTGTTTTTATTTAAAATATTTACTCTTAATAGTAATCGTAACTATTGTCGTGTCAAATCGATTGATATCAAAATCGCGCGATAAAACAAAATCGATCAGATGCGCCGCGTGTTTTACTTGCGGTATTTTATATAAAAAAGTAAAAAAAAAAAAAGGACTTAATAATTTAATCTCCGACTTAATTACAGCAGACCGCTGTATTCGGAATATTATTCTGAGGCGACTTATTTTTATAAATATGACACGTAAAAATAAACGGATTAAAAAAATTAAAAAAAAACGTCGGAACGAAAAAGGTTTTTTTTCAACGGCCGTAAGCCAAAAACGATCGAATTATTTTAAAATATTATATAAAACGACAAAATGGTAATAGATTTACCTGCACGTTTGAGATGTAATTCGTTTCCATCGCTGTAGGCTTCCGACATTGAAACGGCGGCGCTCGCGATAAACACGGCCGTGATGTGCAACTGGATTCGCCGTGACAATTCGATTTAGACCGTCCTTGAAAAAAATCACACTAAACGTATCGGTCGTATTGGGTTAAAACTACAACGCGCGCGCGCGCAGACACGACTGCGAAAAAACGAACATCGGACGACCGTACTAGACGACGGTTCGGGCAAGACTGAGACGACAACGATATATATTCGCCCGATCGATTTCACGTCTCATTATCCCCGTTTCCGGGTCTGCGATTGAATTGTTACGTAATAGTGACGCAATTGGTAATATTCGTGTGACGCAATAACGGCGGAATTCGTTTGGTTTGTTTGACCACGTTTGAACACGGACCCTTTGTATCGCCAGGAGAGGTATGCGGCGGCGTAACAATGGAAACCGGTTCAAGTCTTTTTCCATTTGAACTTTGACCGCGTTTATTTCGTCATCAAACTCGTCACTGACGACGAATAAAGTTTTCGTACGATTATAGTTTCTTAAATTATGTCTCGTCGCTTTATTTCAGTGTTACGCTTAGTAATAAAATTATAAAAACAATAAAAAAAAAACGTACGATTGTTGAAATATTGGTGCCATTATGATTGGCAATCGTTATTTGCTCCAAGTGAAATACCGTCTCTTTTACTTCTAAAGTCTGACCTTTTTTTTTTCGCCATCAATACCATAGCACTCACGTGAGTATGTTTCGTTCGTCGTCGCTTCGTTAAGCGGAATCCGGTGCTCGGGCACGCGGTTCGAGGAAACGACCCACTCGCGGGTTTCAACGCGCGCCCGTTCGTATAGAGTCTCGTAATTGAAACAAAAACCCAATTAAAACGGAATCGTTTAGACTTGTAGAGAAATATTATTATCGTTTGAAAAATCGCCACGGTAGTCGTGTCGCCGCGGTCGTCGTCGGCCGGATGAGCCGGAAACCGCCGCCGCCGCGTAATCTCTCTCGTCGACGACGGAGGTGACGAAGCTTTCAGACGACACGACCACGCGGGCCGGAGCGGTGTGTTTTTAGTCGACGTCGCGGTAGTAATTCAATTATCAAAACTACGAACTGTACAAAAGCGAAACGAATCATTTAAAATACGTTCAAAGGCGTTTTCGCGCGTTCGATCGACGGTAAATATCACGCGGTTCGTCAACATTTTCCACTAGTAATCACTGATCAGTAGTAATTGGTCAACAGCGGTCCACTGCAGCTACTGGATATCTACTTGCCTGTTATGGGTACACGGATATTTTTCGGTTTATTACTGGGAATACGATGTGTGGTGTTTATGTGAAGCGATCACCTGCGGTTCTAGAATTTTGCTGAAACAATCATTTTAATGTATCTGTCTGTAACGAGTGGCCCATACGAACCCCGCGGCAATCCGCCCGGAGGGCAGACACGAGATCCAATTATTATTATAGCTCACGCGCCGAGACGGAAATCGAGTGATTCGTCTTAAATGAAAATTAAAAAAATAAATAATACCCAATTAAATTTATTATCCTCGGGGAAAAGCCGACGGCTATCGTTTGGACATTTTAATCATACTTTTCGAGGGGCGATTTAAGCCGTCGCGCGTCGGTATGAAGCCATCCGAATGTACATATTATTATAGTCTAAACAGCTGTGAAAAATCGTTATCGTGTTGAGATTTTCAATTCCACCGCGACTTTTGAAATTCAATTTTTTCACTTTTTTTTTTTTTTTTTGTACGCCCCGGAATTTACATTTTTCAATAAAGATTATACGCGATTGCGGATTATAGCCAAACTGCCAAAATCGTATAATGACTTGGCCTCTGCCGCCATTTTGTCGCGGAGTAGCTAACACGCCGCCGCACATCCGATTACCGTCTAGCGACGCGCAACACGCTCGAAGCACTTATAAACTCGATTAGGTTTTGAAAATTTTACGACCGAATAACGCATCGACCGCCGCCATTGGTCTAGTGCCACTGTCCGGGGACGGATACTGTAAATACACCCGTTGCAGCGGCATCGTGTGCGATGCTCGCACATATTATTATGTAGGTCGTCGTGCGGAGGAAACGCCTGCAAACTCGTATAAAAAAAAACACCGTTCGATCTGTTCCGGCGCGAGACGAGAAAATGCGAGCGGTTTTTTCTTCTTTTTTTTTCGTATTTCATTCCGGCCGCGCGACACGGCACAGCCCCGGTAGTACATTGTTATGTAAACTCGCGAGGCGGACCGATCTGGAAAAAAAAGAGTAACTGCGTGACACCGTCCGTGTGACACGGCGAGACGACACGATCGGATGGAAAGACGATAATGTTTGGGACGCAGTGAATCGAGCACTAAAACGTACATATATACGTGTAGTGTGGGGAAACAATGCGATCGAGTTCGAAACGCGGTTTATTGCGAAAAATACCGTTCCAGAAAGCCCTCGCTAAACTTTATACGACGTTTATTGGACAAAAAACGTTCGCGACAAGATTAATACGCACATAACTACTCGCGAACGCGTTTACGTTCCTCGCGAATAATCCCGAACGCGCATTTATGTACAATATGTATGTGCATGTGAAATTTTCACATTTTACTGCCGACTAAAATAAATATCACTCTATTTGCAATAAAACTGGAAAAGAAAAAAAAGAAAAAACTCAAAAGTAAATAATAGTCGTTTTTAATAATATTATAATATCGTTGAATATCGCACACGATATAATAATATAATATTATCTTCTACACACGAACGTGTAGCGTATTTAGTTTGGTAAAGATTATAATAATTTAAAAATTATTAAAGCAATAGACGCCGAACGATATTGATAAAACGAATGGTTTTTTTATTTTGCCGTACTAAATTTTTCGCGACGAATTAGATATAATATTATCTCGTCGGCGAACCTTTCGAGAGGCTGTAGGAAAAGCTTTTCTCCAATTTGTATACTCCAATGACGGTTCTTCTTTTTTTTGTTTATGTCACCTTTATCCGCGAAAATCTTCGTCACTCTGCCATCAAAATATGCAGTGATATGCATATTATATGATATCGTAACGCGTTGAAAAAATTGGTTTTTTTTTTTTATTGATAAAAAAACATAAACGGATTTTGTTTCATTAAATCGAAATAAAAAAAACAAACATTTTCACCCTACACCGGGTCCGAGTCGTCTCGATGGAGAAACACTAGTATTATAATATAGTATACCACGCACTCGGTATTCCGAAATCTACAAGAACTACCTATGTAGAAAAATCACTCTTGTTGAACCTGTATTGTTCCTCGTTATACGTGATATCTTTGTCGTTATGGGTAGCAAAGAGAAAAAAAAAATGGCGATTCGATTTTTTGTCGAAAATAGGCGCCTTTGAAGCAAACGTTTCCGTCTGTCTCTCTCTGTGCCTCCGTCTCGGCGCCGCGCCGTCAAATTATTATGTAAAACTTGTTGTTTCGGGCAAACGCCTATGATAATAAACGCAGCGTCGTAATGCAATCTATCGAACGCGTCATTACATTTCGGTCGGGATTATAATATAATATCGTCGTCGTCGTCGTCGTCATTCCGAACGGTGTAGGGCTTTGTCGTTTTCTCGAATATTTATGAATAAATCGAACGTGTTTGCGCACAGAATATTTAGATCACGGAGCACATAAATTAGATAAATCAACGTAACGCAATATTTCGATTCGCCCGCACGTTCTCCAACGTATACAAACACGGCGGTATTGTAGTAATAATTATATATTACACGTTTAACGGTTTTTTTTTTGAAAGAAAAAAACATCTCGATAGTAAAACGTTGCCGCCGACGACGGCGGAATTTCCGTCGATAGCATAATCCAATACGCATAACATTATCGTTTCGAATATTGCAATCGTAATTCGTATATATATATACGACAACGCGCGATTCACGCGTTCACATTCAAAGTCAAAGTTTTCGCCGTATCCATTATTCGTTGTTTAAACGGATTTCAAACGTTTATTCCATCGCTTTTATCTTTATCTCTGAATTATATAATAATATTTTTAAATACATGTGCAACGCGAACGAAAATATATCGTCGGCCATTCCAAGATTCCTCCGCGTCGTAAACGAATTCGGTATTCGAAATCGATCTTCGCTCGGTCCCGTGTCCCCCCCCCCCTCCGCCGTTTTTTTCGCGGGAGCTCGGTGTCTGGAAATCGAGTTCATTAATAAAAATTTTAAGTTCGTGACACTTTTAAAAGCTCAAGTTTGTTGATGACAAACTTTTTTTGAAAACACTTCGCTAATAGCGTTCATAAATAATATACGTATAGTGTATGACAAATTACCGCGGTTAGCGCGGTATATTGTCTATAAGTTCCTCGGTGATCGTCGTAGATACTCCGAGTTCAAAACCGGAACGTCGCGCGTCGGCGTTAAATCAATAAGTTGTTGCGCGACGATACTGTTTGTCGTTTACACAATTACAGCTAAGTAAGTATGCATAATGTACACGCGGTATTTGGTTTCGCGCGTCGCGCTATCTCTGGAAAGGGTTGAGTAAGAACGAATGGCGCAAAAATTCATTTTTGAAAGTCCGGGTGGAGGGTAATCGGAGAGGCGCGCGACTTGGTAGATCGCTTGACATAAAATTGCAATATCAACAACAACAACCAGTGAGATACGTCTTATTAGTTTGAATTTTAATGTCTCGTGGTAACACCGCGTTAATTTTTCAAATCGTTAACGTGTAATAACTGACTTTTTCGGCGAAACCTTTTCTTTTTTTTTGGACCTCGAAACGCATCAACTTAAAAATAATACGATCGCGTTTATTGAGCGTCAGCGAAAAAACTAAAGTTCGTTCCAAAATCCTAAAACCGCGGTTTTAACGAAGGACGTACCTCTCGGAAACTCGATAAGATCGCGGTAAACTTTTATTTTTGAACGATTTCAAACACGATTGTTATCTCGTCGACGCGCGTCTGCAGCAACTCACTTTTTATCTTTCGATGGCTTTTTTTTTTTTTGTGCGTTTTCTTGTTTCTTTTTTTATCGGGAATAATAATTTACCCGTCATTGATTATTGTTACTTATTTTACACTACTAATGACGTTTTTATTTTGGATTCCGTACACAGACGACGATCGCGATTCTGGCGCGGCGGACGCTTATTTCGTCCTGGAAGGTCGGTGTACGTGCGTGCAGCGACTGCGCGTCCGCAAGACGACGGAGTTCGGTCGCAGCCGGTTCGCGATGGCGCGGGAAAACGACGGCGACGACGACGACGGCCCAGAACGGTCACGCCTCGATCGAAACGTGCTGACGGTCTACGTGAAGATGTCCGACCTCCGGCCCGGCTCGGTGTTCGGTTTGGGTAAGTCTGGAGGCATCTGTACGCGGTAGAGTTTTCCTCGCAGGCGACTGTTGCGCAGTTCAGCTTGGGACGCGCGCGTAGCCACTTTGTGACGACGTTTTCTCAATAGTTATAATATGCAATTAATATCGTTTTGTCGCGTGCCAGGCGAAAGGCGTACCGGCCGCCTGGTGATGGCGACATCCGACGTCAAGTGTCTGCTGGTCCCGTTGGCGTTCCTCGCGAAAAACAACGCGTCCAACGTCTGGGGTCGGACCGTGTGCTCGCTGAACGGGTCCAACCCGACGGCCGAACAGTCGTTCCGCAAGTTGGTCGTGGAAAACCGATGGGAAGAATACAAACGGTCGTTGGCCCGCGACGTGTTCCGGAAACGCGGCGAGCAACGATAAAACGAAAAAAAAACATTTTTCGAATATTACGCGTGTGCACGACGTAAAATTAGAAACATCGACTACAATATTTGATAATATAGGTTGTGTGTACGGATTTTTTCCCAATATTATTGGGAATCTTTCTTATTATATTTCTCACAATATTATGTAATACTAGCTGAATCTACCCGTCTTTGCCGGGTTTAGGTAATAAAAAATGTGTATGGCCCAAATAATAATAATAATTATTGACATTTCCCCGTTATCAGCTGACTTCTATTATTATTGAATAGTTTATTATGGATATACAATTTAAACGTACAAATATATTTTTACCGACCCGACCATGTCGGTGTGTGTGTGTGTGTGTGTATTAAAAACTAACTAACTAACACGTAAAAACGAGAACCGAGGTATGCTACTGACCAAATTTCATACTCAAAGCTCCAGCGGTTCCGGCCAGGCGAATTTTTCTAGTTTCATCCTTTTTACCCTTTTTAACCCCCTTAGGGGGGGAATTTTCAAAAATCCCTTCTTGGTGCGCGTCTACGTCATGATAGCTAGCTTCTTGCCAAATTACAACCCGATCCGTCCAGCGGTATGGGCTGTGGGAGGATTTCAAGAAAAAGCACGTTACAGTTATATATAAGAGAAGAAGATAATAATATGATTACAAAAGTAGCAAACACCGCGTCGGACTCGTGTCCGACGGCTATTTTTCCTCGACATTTGAAAGTTAATCGGAAATAAAAAAAACCATCGACTCGGTGAAAACTCGAGCGATTTGAATGAAAATTCAAAAAAAGTATACCTTGTACGCTAATTCGAGGGAGGCTTGGCTATTTCTCTACTCGTATTATCGATATTATGCTGTTTGTATTGTTTAAACAAAGAAAATTAACTTTACGAATAGGTAACATTTCATCACAACTATGCCTAGTTTATGAATTCGACGAGATTTACGACGGCGTTTTAGGGAGGGGCCAAAATTCGGATACGGTAATACACGCCTACTATCATACCGATTACCGTCGCGAGACGCGTGCCGTGCGTAACAATAATAAACGCGCCTTATGAAAAACATTTCTCGCGCAACAATATCTGTTAATAGGCAACGTAAAAAATTAATTTTTGTTTTTTTTTATTTTTTATTTCGAATTCTTCTCGTGCCGGAATAAATTATACGGTTTGATTTTAATTATATTCTCGAATATTCTCGCGACAGGAGGGGTAAAGGTATACACGGTTTTAGGAGGGTCGAGTTCCTCCGCTCCATTAACCGCGCGCGCCTACGCCTACGGCTTTATTATTATTATTTTATTACACGTTATCGCGTATAATGTTCTATCTTTTTTCCTGACAAATATTTCTCGAGCGTGTTGTTATTGTTGCGCGCGTCGTTAAATATCGGTTTAGCGGAGGAATTCGCAGCGGAATTTGAAATTAATTTTTATCTCGCACGCCACCTATTAAAGAAGAATAGGAAGAGAAAAAAAAAGAGACATTTTATTGAGACGCCTATCTACCGACGACGACGGTTTTGTTTGGTTTTTTTTCCCATGCCTACTTACGACACTCTAGCGTTTAACAACCAGACGTTATTCCAGTCGGAGAATTTCGTACGCCGGTAAAACGAATATGAGATTATCGTCACGTGAGCATAACGAACGCTCGTGTCATCACAGCGCAATATCGACCTGTGACCTCGTCAGACATCAGCTTCTCCGCCATTACACATGTGCTCGTCGGCGATCAGAGTGACGACGACCCAACGAGTCTCTTCGATCGAATGGCGCGAGCACGTCGTCGTTTCCGCGGCGAGAATCGGCTTTCGTGTCCTGGATTATTTGAGAGGTGTATTAATTTAGAGGAAAAATCGTTTCGCCGTGGTCGTTGAGCGATTTCAATATTGTAAACATAAAAAAATATTTTATAAAAATTTAACGATTTTTAATGCCCAATGTTCTCGGTAATTCCTATCCAGAATATTTTATATTCGATGATTATTAAATAATCGCTATTTTCATAGTGTTAATAGAAAAGCGGAAAAGTTTTAATATACAACGTCGCATTTGCACGCGATCGTTTTTGTTGAAAAAAAAAAAAAAACCTTCTCATCGATCGACAAAAAATCCAAAACATTTGCAATCTCGTACGCTCATCATCCGACCTCCATATTATTCATTGTGCCCGCATTATCCAGTGCCCTTATTTACTCGTTCCTTTCTCCCCCCACCCGAGCTTTCACTCAGACTCTCCCTGGTCGCGTCACAGAATTTGCGAATGAACATCATCACTTCTTTCGAGCCATGTCGACGTATGCTGAAACTCATCGATTGCGCGCACATAGTTTGCATTCGCGACCGTCTGAACGAACGTAATAAAAAAAGTTGTGTTCACGCGCGATTCTTTGCGTTATAATTAATCGACTGACATATTCGACGAGCTCGAGACCATTCGGCGGGTCTTCGTCGCGAGGGTTTTTTTTTCGACAGCCCTGCGAGTTAGCACTCCCGCTTTTGCCGCCGCGTTGTTCTTCGTGAAACGAGATAATTTAAATAGATATATTTCTTTATTTTTCTTATTCTGCGAATCCCAAAATCGACGTTGTCAATTAATAGTCGCGAAACATTAACGGCGGTATATTATGCGCGACAGCACAAAACGAGGCGACGCGCACTCGCCGCTCGGACGACGGACGGTCGAGATTTCTCGCGCTCGACGTCGTTAAAGGCTTTCCACGGGTTTCGTCGAACAATAAATCGCCGTTCGTCTGCGAGACACAGTGTTATAACGAGTGTTCTGGACATTTTTTTCTCTATTTCTTTCAGAAATAATTAGAAACCGTTTAAAAAAACCCGAAGTGAACAGCGACAGCGAACCGGCAAGAGTTTGGAAGTTGGCGACGGTATGAAGTGGTGAATAAGGCCGTACACGTTTTCGCGCGCATACTACTACACACATGGTTTCATGTATACACGTATATAATATTAATATATTGTATAAATATAACAATTATCAAAACACTCACACATTACACAATATTATAATATGGACAAACACATAATATACGATAATAATATGTATTATTGTAATATTTATATTATATTATATTGTTTCCGTTTGAAATAACACAATGCGTTTTCGAATTTATAATCGTAAATTTAACATAATAATATTAATCATGTATATAACACGTAATATACGATTAACTCGGAGTACAATAGTATATTCGGAGACGGAGACGAGCCGGCGCGGCGAGCGCTACGTTGGAAGTCGAGGTCGTGTTTGTGCTACCGAGGCGTGTGTGTAATGTTTCTTTCCGCGGATCGGGTTGGGTACGCTTTACGTCCGATTATTTTAAATGCGGGGGAGTCGTGAGAAAATTAAAGAAAACCTATTGAATCGTCGACGGGCTCTCCGTTCGCCGATCGGCGCATTACGTCGATCACTGTTCGTACGTCAGCCGATCCGGCGAACGAAGCGGTTGGTGAAACAAAAAAAAAAAAGAGAATGAAATCTACCGAGATCTCGATTTCGGCACACCGGTTCTATCCGGATTTCTAATCGTCGGGTTCCACGAGATCGCTATGCAAAGCCATAATAGTCGTACGAAACGCGCGCGCACTGTTTTGGCCTCGCGGCACATAAAACAACAATACCGTCGTTTTATTAGCAGGTACCTCTATACCCTTTCGGTTTTTCCGAGTCGACGACAATGACATCGGCTTTCGCGCGGGTAATTAATTTTCGCCGCCGAGCAATTTTCCCGAGCTCCGCCGAGTCGCGTGAACCGAAACGCGGGCCGCCGCGCCGGGTAATTATATCGCGTTCGAACGTTTTCCCGGCCGGGCCGCGACATCAATTAAATATATTATTATACCTGTTCGGCGTCCGGGGGTGCGACGACGTGGGGGAGGGGGGGCACTCCGGGGACGACTATTAATTAACGCCGTTACGCGGCCTTTTGCTTTTTTCCGAAACTTTTTTCGAGGCGTGAAACGAATGGAAAAAAATAAATAAAAAGTCAGCGGGAATTTATCATAATAATACGTATGACGACTGTCATATTGTTGTCGTGCACGCGCGCGCTCTCGTCTCCGTATCGATCGGATAACAGTTATACTTAACAAAAACAACAAAAAAAAAAAACAAAAAAACAAACAAACAAACGACATAAAACATTATTATGTATAACATTGACACGAGAATCTCATTCGCGTACGGTAGTAAACGCGAAGAATTCCGATCACTATATTATATATTATGTAATTTAATATTGTTAACACTTGATAAAATTATGTATTTTCACCCTTTACCCGCGGAGGGTAGGGTATCGATTTTTTTTTTTTAACTTATCCGATATAATTTTTTTTTTTTTTATATTTTTTACTCGGCCTACGATCGGACGTAATATTTATAATAATATTATTATCTGTGGCGATCGTCACTCGCTGCTAAGCGATACGAAATTCCCAAACAACAACGACGAACTCGTACAATAATATTGTTAATTATTATTACATTTATAATCCTATATAATATCAATCAATCAATATATATATGTTTGTGTGTATTTTCTAACGTTAAAAAAGAAAAACGATTAAAAATAATATTTTCACACCGACGACGACGTCCGGCGGCGGCGGCACGCGTAACATATTATTATTATACTTGACGACGGCGGCGCGCCTAACATGACGTATACGTCGATAATCGACAAACAATGAAAACAAAAAAAAAAACAACGTTATTTTGATATTTCTTATGAGTGTTTAAAAAAAATTGTTTTCACAATAAAACTCGTCTGATATCGTTTAAGGGAACACTATGATTTTATTTACAATGCGAATAACCCTGGTAAAATTTTAGGATAACACGTCATATTATATTAAGTATAATATAATGTGTGTATACATAGGAATGATAATCTTGTATATATTATTATAATCGCTAGGTATGTGTTTGCGGTAAAAAAAAAAGAAAAAAAAAAAAACTATAGGTCCTTTTTTATTCTCATTATATACGACGACGTCTAAGATTTATAGTATATAATATATTATATATTATTATAATATTATTTTCTACCGTACATAGTATGATAATTATAAATTTAAAATATAATTATTATGACGTTCCGCTAACATCGAGAACGTCGCGGGTGAATTTCTAATAATAATACATTTAGACGGACGTATTTTCGCTACATCTTCAAAAGTACACAACAAAAGCACTCAAAAGCACATTATTATCGATACAATAATATTATTATTATACTATTACACGTCGCATAGTATATACGTAGTTTCCTTTGCGGCGACGACATCAATAACTCGAGAAACCGTCTATAATATGTATTATATAATAACATTATGCGTTTATTATGTATTCTTATTTTTACCCTGTTCCACCGGAGTCAAGATGTTTGTCATTGAACGTTATGTTTAAATAATAATAATAATAATAATAATATAGTAAGAATTTAAATCAAACATTACGATCTATTAAAACGTATAATAATAATAAGTGAAATTGTTTATGATAATATATTATTATCATGCGTGTAAACGATGTTATGCGAAGGCTTTACGCGGGAATCACATTGAGTGGTATTTTGACACAGCGTTTGGTTCGGTTTCGGAATTTTTCATCTGTTACGAGAAGAGTAGTCCATATCGACTTTACGCGAACGCGCACACGAACATAACCATAGTTCATTAGAGGCACACGCACAAAGCCCGATGCCGTGCAATATAAACGTCACGTACTAACTTATACTTTCTCGTCGTCGACTGCGTTTCCTCTCGGACCGATTGTTATTGAAAGTAAAAACCGTTCGGAGCGATCGCGCGCGTTTCGAAACGAACGCGATATTTATTATAATACTAATCGTAAAATTTGTTAAAAAACAAATAATAAAAATAAAAACAAATGGTAAAAAACAAAAAAAAAAAATAATAATTTTATAGAGAGAAATCAAAAGTAACGATAATAATTTATTATTATACTACTATCCGTCGTCCGAGTGCCGGCAGCGTTGACGTTGTGGGCCCCGTCGTCGTTGCGACGGAAAATAGGTGTTTTCGAACGACGTATTCTATGTGTATATCGATATCGAGGCGCGCGAACACGTATCTCGTCTACATTGAGATCATTGCTCGCGTGATGTTCTCGTCGTTCTTACAAGTCTCCATGAACTCTTCGAACGACACCACGCCGTCCCGGTTCAGGTCCATTTTCTGCAACACACATGCAACCACACGATTAGTATAACTAATGATAATTAGTTGATACGACCACAAATCGATTGTAAAAACTATAGTGTTTGATACGTATACAATCAAACATTTTGTCACGAATATTAATTCATTTTCGTTGTTGTTAATACCAAATAATATGTATTAGTAATAATGTAGTTTGCAGTATACAGCAAGGTTGAATATTTAACTATAATAATTACTGTATCGCCAAATATAATATGTTAAACGCAACAATAATAATCGAATCATATCTCTAATAAATAAGGTTGTAACTAATGTAACTGTAATGATAAATTTCACTTTACGTACGACCAACAAATAAATGGTTACAACAAAAAAGTTCTGTTATATTTATTCAATATCTAGTTCTAATAAATTCAAATAATTGATGAAAATGTAAACCTAACAATAATATTAAATATGACTTTGTAAACGTTGCATTAGTTTTTGTTTCCATTCTAATACAATTTTTTTGTGTGAGTATTACCAAACCAAGTTTAGTACTAATGATGGCAAATGAGATAATGTGTTTAGTTACGATTTACGGAAAACCAAAATCGATTTGTATTTTTAACCAAAATTACCGCCGTCCCAGCTACCCTTTCCACTGTAGTGATTGCCATATTTTGGTAGAACAAACTTTTTTTCTCGGCGATAGTCGCACGCCGCGCGATCGCGACGACGTTCCGCAAAACACCGTAGTCGGTATGACATGACGATACGACAACGAGATCGGCCATGCGTACGCGGGACGTCCCCGGCTTTCACGATTTTCCATTTCGACAAAGTGAAATGAAGTTTAATTCGGTTCGTACGCGCAGTAATATATTACGCATACTTCCTACAACCTCCTCGCGGGTCGTAACCGTTTTCAAATAAATCAATAGTTACAAAATGTTTACAAACCGTTACGGAAGCGTTTTAAAATTGTAATTTTAGCGAGCGACAATCGCAGCGGCGCGCGGTATCGATCGATTCGGACCGTCGTCGTCGTGATGATAATAGAGGCGTCGTACGACTCTCGTTTACGTTTCGCGGTCGCGCGACACCCCGCATACGACGGTAATCCGAGTCGACGCGCGTGTGATATTATAATACGAGCTCGAGGGTGTGACATACGCGCGGTTGCTCGTGTGTCGCGCGGATAAAACGTCGCCCGTGGTTCGAGAAAACGTCAAAAGTTTAAAACGGCCAAATGTGCGCCAAATGTTATTATATCTTTCCGGGGGCGCGCGCGTAAATATTTACATTGTTCCGGCTCGGTGTGCAATGGGAGTCGGGGAAAAAAAACAGACAGACAGACAGAATATATAATAACCGCGCGGAAACTATGAGCCAGGGACAAAACGACGATGGAAATTAATTACATCGTACACGTGACGTAGGTGAGATATCGTCTCAGACTCGCGACGACGATGATGTACGTACATATAATGCGCCCGCGACGGGTGAAAATACCCGAAAAAAAAATATACATACAATCATTAGAAAACGAGGATTTTTTTATTATTATAATTAAAACGACCGTATTATGACGTATGTAAATCGCGTGTGTCTACCGTCATCCCGACTCACACCGCGTTCGCGCGCAAAAATATAAACATATAACATCGCGGAAAAGTTGTTGTCTGCACGGGTATTACGATCTGCGCGGCAGCTGTGATGACGAGCGCAAACCAGTTTTATTGCTCCGATTACGAGTATACGTCTACGTGTGAGAATGCCGCGGGCCATTATCGCAAACGCAATTTCGATTTCGACGGTGGCCAATTTTTTATCTATTTAGATTTATGACAAATTTCAGTTGAAAACGTCGAAACGCACAACAACTTTTCATGCGCGTATTTATTTCGCGAGCCGTTTCTTCTAAATTCTTACATTTTTCGTTAAAATCAATCGGCTCACACCAGTGTTATTCTCCGGGAATTTTTCCTTTCTGGGTTATCGATGTGCATTATAATACGTATACAATATCATCATGATAAACGTTTGGAACGAAACGGTTATATAACATAGTACTCGACATCAATGGCGCGTGCATACGATTAAAATTTACTTTTTTTGTTCTTGTTTTGTTGTCGTCGTGGCCTGTTGTAGTACACTTTATCGGGAAAAAAAGATGCCAGTCACGAAGAGAATGAATTATAAAAAAAAAAAAAACGAGCTTATGGATTCAATAAAGTATTGAACCCGAGCCTCGTATACGAGCGAGCGTATTGCATGCAAACCGTATACGTATACCGCTGCACAGATATAATCGATAAAAATAATATTTATTATGTCGTTCCTTTGAATATTTTATTTATTTTTTTTAATCATTTTAACGTGAAATCAACGGACGACGACGACGACGACGACGTAAGCATTCTATGTCATAATATCGAAATCAAAGGCGTTATTTTACCGTCGCCGTACGAATCTACAAAACCTATTGAACATTCAACGAGGACGATTTCGTTCGCTCGGGACGCGTCTGAACGCGCGCATATTATTTTACCCCGATTTCTTTTTTTTTTCTAGGAAACTATTTTACTATTTTCATCGATAACGTGTCGATTTTAATTCATTTCCGTCGTCGGAGTATTTCTTTTTGTGGAAAGTTCATTTTTTTATGTACATTTTAATATAATCGGCAGTATTATAGTCGTATTGTCGTGTTTAACTATTCCAAGACTATAAATCTCTTTGAATTTAGACGATTTTTATAATTTTTTTATTATGAATTAATTTTAAATTTAATTTCAGCTACAAAAAGTGTGAAGATGACCGGTGCTTTGATCGGTTTGTACGTGTCATAATTTCAACGATAACGAGGTTTCAACGAGACTCCGACAATGTAAATTCTATTTATTTTTTTTTATTTCTTCTCTTAACCACGCGAAATTATTTATTCAAATATCTCGTTGTTTCTCGAACCATTTTACTCGAGAAATCTCTTTCAGTTCTTTATAATATGGTGACTCATCAATCATTTTTCGTTGTACTCGATCGAAGTAATCCCGTTTCCTTCCTGCAGCAGAATTATTATTATTATTTCTCTTTTACCGGATTCCAAATAAAAGCAATCTTTGTTTTTTTAGTTATCATCTGACGGGTTTCGTCGCGTTTTCAACTATATTATCACACAACAAGAGAGACGTATCGGAAAAAAAAAAAAGAAAAGAAAACGACGAGCAGCGCGATCGCTCGGCCGAACATTGATTTTAAAAGTCTGCCGTTTATGTAACGCTTACCAATCGATATATTTAGTTATCGTCGAGTGAAACTCATTTCTACGCGAGGTTTTATTTACATTACGGTTTTATCTATCGAAATTCCCGAGCAAATATCTACGCAGATACAGATGTCGGTAGATAATATACGTGTTTAACGTATCACTCGGATGTTTATTTTAAAAGGCGAACGTATAATTTATTTGTACGGTTGATCGTCACGAAGTGAAAAAAAAACCCAAATCGCACGCGCAAACACTATCGTTCCATATAATATATTTGTTTCGAGAATCGCACTGTTATAATTTAACGAAGGTTATTTTTGTGCCGCGACATGAAAAACGTTATATTTTTATTCTTGCTCGTTTCTTTCTTTCTTTTTTTTTCCACGTTCCCTCTGCATAAGTATTCGTATATAGAGAGAATCGAGGAGGGTTCGACAGTGGCGACTTCGCAGTGGAACATTTGTTTTCGCGTCGTTTTCCGTTTGTTTAGTACGAATCCGTCGGCTCGAAATTCCTAGAGAAACGCGTCCCGGCCACGGGGTGACACGGAGTGATTAGCCAGATCTGTCGCCGTGCGGATTTTTTTCTCCGGAACGACCTCAAAGCTCAGGTGTACTAACGCGGTGCCCAAACTTTGGAAAAAGGCAACAAAAAAACCCCGGGAGTTTTTACCGTCTCGTCCGATTACCGGCGTATCGACGACGACGGAGATCACCGCCAGGACGATGTTATTTTCAAAACCGTTTGATTGTTGAATATCGCGTCGTCGTGTGAAGTCAAAACAAAACAAAAAAAAGAGAAGAAAATCAAATAACGTTTCCGTTTCATTGGGTTCGTTTGCGATCGCGTTCCCGGATCGGAGAGATTTTTCTGTTGCGCTCTGTATAACGCGCGTACACCACTGCAGTAGTAGCGTTCGCCGGCAGTTTTTCCACGTGAAATTGATGACCGTCGACGGAATTATGTATGAATAATAATGCCGTCGACGACGGCGGAGAAGTGTCAAACGAGTGATGGTAATCGATTCGCGCGGACGGGTGAGAACGTTTCTGGTAATCGAACCTTTTACCCCGTATATACCGACAATAATATACCCCATTGGAAACAGTTAACGGATTCTCTGTCGCCCTTTTCCGTCCACCGCGACCGGTCCGCGCACCACTTATATTTATATACAATAATATGATAACAATGCGAACAATGAGCGATTCTCGCCTTCGGAAATAAAACGATTTTTCTTCTTTTTTTTTTTTTCTCGCCGATGACGTTATAAATTGGAAACGAAACAATGTAAAAAATAAACGTCACGACGACGGTTCTGCGCCGAACCCGTTTGGCGCATCCGAACGTTATGCGAATAACCATCGAGACAACGACGTATTTGTATATTATTTGCATGACTACTCGCGAGCATTTCAGGTTCTTAGAAGCGTGGACCTCATTTCTGGTGGTAGGAATGTTGACGTCTTACACGACGGGAATAATTCAAGTCGACTTTCAGACCGAATCGTAAGTAACGATTGAACGGAGGACTTTGCAAGCCGCGGCGTCTCTCGTGACGACAACTGTGAAGGCCGTCGGAGAGGTGGATGGAAATAAAAAAAAAAAACTCGAAATCAAATTCCCGTCCCGCTGGAACGTGTGAACTTTCGATTCTTATGAATCTAGGTTCTATGCTCGACAAACGGGGTTCATCTCGTCGTATTTGCGTTCATTTCTACGAAATAACATAAAATAATATGTAAATATTATAAATCGAAGCAACATTTGTGTCATGTAACAATGAATTCAATTTTGAAACTTTTATCGAGCATTTTTTTACGTTTTTTTTACATATTTTAATTTTTTCATCCATTTTACGATATTTTTTTATCAATTTCCGCCTGTTAAAAAAATTACTCACATATTTTTTTCTTACACAGATTGTATAATAAAGGTGCATTGAGAACGTCGAATGTTTATTTTACTAGCTGACCCAGCAAACGTTGTTTTGCCATAGATTTCTTATAGTGAATTTTGTAATATAAAAAATAACTTATTGTAAGTATGTGAGAACGGCGGCGCGGCGGCGTCTACGATTGAAAGAGGAATGGAGCGCGCACGCACGCGATTTCGATAAAAGTTATGTAATAATATATGACGTTGCAAAATCCATACCTTTTGGTAAACATCATCGGGTTTTCGCTTTAATTGTATACGTCACGGCAAATCGGTCGAGCTTATCGACCAATTACAATAGATTCGCCTGCGATCGTATTCGACCGTCCAATGAAAAAAGTTCTATTGTATTCGTTCTATTGTTCATCGCACGCACGCGATTTCGATAAAAGTTATGTAATAATATTATGATATTGCAAAATCAATACTTTTTGGTAAAGATCGTCTGGTTTTTTGGTGACATAATAATAATCTATTTATGTATAAAATGCAAATTACCACGCACTCGCTGCTGATCGTTCCATCTCAAAATCTAGCCCGTGAAAAGTTTTTCCCGGTATGAGGGAGAAATAACGTTCTTCATTTTTAACCCCTTTAACTTTTTTTTTAGGGGTTGAATTTTGAAAAATAAGTTAATAGATTTTTCATTATTTGATTTACAGAATATGTATGCTGAGTTTCAAAAAAATAACATTTTACATTTTTAACACCTTTTACCCCTTTTAAGGGTTGAATTTTAAAAAATAAGTTTATAGACTTTTTATTACGTAGTGACACTCAGGAAGGTATTTGAAACAACTGTGTGAAAAAATATTGGAAAAAAGGTAAATATCATTGTTTTGAAATATTTTGGATTTAAATAAATTGAATAATTACTATCCACGTAAAATTAACTTTTTTAACAGGAATTTTTCTCAACAACAAAACGCGACTTGAATTTTCATTCACGTCCCAGTGAATTCGCCGTGAATTTTAAAGGTTTTATAATATAAAGGACAATGCATTTCGTTTTTTTCCATCGATCTCGGCGTACCGCGACCACGTTGTAAAGCATCAGGTGCGGCGCGGAGTGACGCCGAGTAGTTTTCGCGCGCGTCCGGAATAGACGTCGATTTTTCGTCTCAAAAAACATTCCGAGACTACACATTACGATCGAAATCCAGCGAAAACGCTCCGTGGGCCCCCGAAGACGCTTGTGCGTCGGCTCGTATACAATATTATTACTATTTCGCCACGATTGCCGCCGCGTACACGTCGTCGTGACGGTATAGCGAGCGGTTGAAAAATTAGAATTAAAAAAAAAAAAGAGTAAAATTCATACGAATCGCGAGTATTTTTTTATCCCCCGCCGGGTCTGTCTTATCCGCGGGAGAAAAATCACGTCCTCTCCGCCGTCCGCGCGGGAAAGGAAACGGTGGGCGACGACGACGACTACAGCGACGACGACGACGACGACGAGCGCCGGAAAGACCATAAAACACCGGGCGGATTGATTGCCCGGTCCCCACTCTCTGCGGAGTGGCAAAAACAAATTTATATTCGCTGTCATCGCGTGGGAATCTATAAATATATATAAATATATAGCAAAAATATATATATGAGCGTGCGCCCCCACGAGTGTGTAAACTTTGTTTTCTCCTCTTCTAATTACTTAGTATTATATACAGAGCACTCATACAATGTGGCGCGAGCATCCTTGGCGGTACGCCACTTTCTACTTCACCTTCGCACAATATAATATATTTGTAATTTTACCTGAAAACGTAATCGATAAGAGTTATGATTTATTATTTATTACGCGCGCGGTGTGCGTGCGGTGTGCGCGCCGCCGAATACGGTCGGAGGAAAATCGAGCACACGGACGGACGGCCGGCCGGCACGCAGCGTGTGCGAAAAAAAGGAGCGTAGTTTGTCGTCGTTCTTCACAGCACGCCCAGACTGAATCCGCGGGCGAACGTAACGTTTTCGACGTCGCGACGAACGACGAAAACGTTTTAAAAAAGGGACGAGAAAGAGATGCTATTTTATTGCCGACACGCGGACGATAGTCACCGGTCGTTTGCGGAGTACCCCGGTTTCGCGGGCGGTCGATCTCGTTCGAGATTTTCGTGTATTTTCAAAAGGTAGGAACAACGGGGTTGTTACGAGTCTTATGAAATCGGCGTTGCGTTGAAATTTCAGACGTGCTTTTCTCCCGCGTCGGTGCGACGCCGAGTGGGGACTGTCGAGACCACCGATCTCAAATCCGAGTCGCCGTTAGTAAAAGTACTTTTCTACGGTTTGAATCGTGTTTTGATCGCGAATAGCGTACGCAAGTGTTTGGATGACGTTCAATGCGCACCGGGGAAATACTACACCGCGGAGAGGATTTCAACACAAATATTCAAAAAAAAAAACTACGGCTGTTCTCTGATTTTAAACGTCTAAACTCGACACGAAACGTTTAGCCGGTATATACGTAAATAAACGTATACGTATATGTATAATCCCCTACCTCGTGCAGGCGTTGTCGTCGAGTGCGAAAACGTGCGACGCGTTCGCGCAAATTCGATTCTTCGATACGACGACACGGAGAACAGAGTATTGGTTTCACGCGTGTCAGTTGTTCTTGCGATTTAATGCGTTTCAAAATTATCGTCGTCGTTGACTTTTTCAAATCCACCATTATCCATGTCGTCGATAACGTCTCTGAGTCTCGATAGAATAACTCGACGAGACTTTTCGAGTTCTCTATTCACGCGAGAAAAATATTTATATACGAGAAAAAATACACATATCACATTGTATACCGATTAAAAGTATCTCGTAAAAAAAAAGAAGCCGAATTCATTCGAAGGCGTGAACGACGACGCGACGATCCGATTATTTTTCTTCGTCAAAACAACGTGAAATATACGTGACACGTACGATAGTAATACTATTATGTGCGCGGTCGAGCCGGTCGCACGATAAAACAGATTATACGGTATCTAGGAGAGCTATATGTGGATTTGCCCGCGTCTGCTCGTTAACAATACGATATACGAACTGCTTGTTTTATGGATAATCCGACGAAAAAACTGCACGTGATACCGGAGACACGTATATACGTATAACGTACCATGCAGTTTGTCGGCAGCGGTAAACGTCACTATAGTTTAGCGAGTATATTATTGTGTGATGACGATACCGTATTATAATATATTGCCGAGTCTCGTAAGTGTAGTTTTAAGTAGTTTACGGTTTCGATTCGTGAACGCGTGTCTAGAGCGGAAAATTCTACTAAAAAGTTTCACCGCCGTCGTTATATCGCGTTTATTTAAACGATTACGGCGAGACGACGACGACGACGACGTTTTAAACGCACGTAACACCCGCGCGCGTATCACGCGGTATCCTGCCCCCCCCCCTCTCTCGACGGAGAGCATCGGTAGATCAATTCGAAAACGCAACACGTATTATACTTGAGTAGATGTTTTTTTCTTTTCTTTACGACCGTCGTAATTATATATATATAAAAAAACAAACCCGTAAATTTCATCGAACAAGGTGGGTTCTGCGGCGAGTCGATTTCACCGCGAGACAGCCGAGGAGGTCTAATCGTTAATAATTATTATTGCTGTCGTCGCAACGCGCGCGCACGAAGTACGTAACACACACTATTAGGACTTTTAAATAATTAAACGTTGTTTTTTTTTTTTTTTAACACGCGGCCACGCGGGTGAGATATCGTTTTATTGTAATTAACGCTACTTGCAAACTATATAAATTCGTCTCGAAATTTCCGTTCCGATCGCGTACGCCGTACGGGTCGTTCAAAAGTTTTATAATAATTGTACGCTATGATTACCTAACGCGCGCCTCGTGTCGCGTTATATTATACGGTTTGGATCCTACTTGACGTTGTATAACATGCAATTTACCGTACCGCCACGTACGTATAGGTACGTTAATTTTTTTCTTTTCAATTTGTCCGAGACGTCTAAAAGAAACGGAAACCACGTGTCGAGCAGACGCGATATTTTTATGCGCATAACGCGTCACGGGGGAACGGACGGATAAACAAACGAGTTTGTGTAACGAGTAAAATATTATATCGCCGTCGCGGTGGAGATTCGAGTTTAACACTTGAAAATTCGATTTCGACTTGGGCGCCTTCCCTAATCCGTTGCCTCCCGGCAACGTTGTGTAACTATTCTGAGTGGCACGTACGTACGTACCCGTCTCGTCGGAGTCTCACCTTTTCAATCGTGAAACGCCGTTCACGAGTTCACTATATGATCTATATATTACCGCGCGGCGCGTGTCGTAATTAGTTTTAAGTCCATAACGGTTGACATATCCATATTATGTGGTATCACTCGACCGGTTTATCGTAAATTCGGATGTTTTAATATTATAATCGGCCGCCGTCGCGTCGTCGCACGCCCCGCGTGTAAAAGACCTACGCGATCACGACGAAATATAAATAAAATTACGTAATATTTCGTATAACTTTCGATCCGACGAGATTGTTATTCAAATAGAAATCATATTCTTCTATAGTTTACACTCGCGCGTATACTCGTATACGGTTTTATGATTAGATCGATTTAAATTATAATTTTTATAATAATTCTATATTATAGAATCTAACTGACCGAAGATTAGGTGTTAAAATAAATATTAGAAGTTCCAAACGTATAAATAACAAACATTGCAAAACAAATTTCAAAACTAAATTTATAGTTGAAAATGATAACCGTTATTGTTAAAACACACTATTGTTACTACAACTCTGTGTGAGAAATGTAAGCGAAATAAAAAGTTTTTCTGTTATTATACCTATTTCTCGTGTAAATTTGCAACAAAACGTTATCGTCATTGTGGATGTTATTGGATTTTTGAGACAGATATTTATTGACGACTTACAAACACCGTGTCTACCATACCTTTAGGTAAGACCGGTCTATGTTAGTACACGGGTCATTAAACCGGAATCTTAAGCGAGCCGATTTGACAAAGGAAAAAAAACAAAGAAAATGTTCACACGACGCGTAACGTGCGTTGTAAATTTTGAAATTTCTTATTTCGAAACGTTTCTATGGGCGATTAAAATTTCGATTTTAAACTCACGTTTAGAGCCCGCCCGTGTACATGATCGTCGGCTACCATTGTTATCCACACCGACCGTCGCTCTACGTCGCCGCCGCGTTCGAAAATTTATTTGTAAAAAAATATTGTGTTTTTGCGTCACCGGCAAACTGAAAGTATAAAACGTTGAAGAGTGACGTTGCTAAAGTCGAGTGTAGAAACGGATATTATTAGGTTACGCGTTATCGTAATTTTAACCACTGTTATAGCTAAACGTGTTTGCATTAACATCGTTTATCACGATGTATTGCGCAATACAACTCGTTCATTATTCGCGCATACACGGGTACGTATTATATTTTAATAATGTAAATCTGGCGCCCACGAGTCGTTTATTATATTCGAAATAAACAAGCCAAAGGTTCGATTTGCGGGCACGCGCGTGTCCGGCGCGGTTTGCTCGTCACACGTGCACGTCGCCGTATGAGACTTGCATCGAAAACGTTACCGCGTCACACGGCGCACGTTGACAAAAATCGTTGACATTTGCATTTCCCCGTTGTAGATAATGGAATTAAGTCGATATCGACTTTACAAACTAAACGCACTATACAAAGTTCGAGCTCTTTGTTAAATTAATTTAAAAATACGAATTAATTCAAACCTAATGTATACCTTTTAGTCTTTATTGAGTTAGTTTTTAATTTCGAATGTTACGCGGAATTGGGAATTCAAATGGGAAATTAATATATTTAATAAAAAAATTAAAAAGTCTCTGTTAAAAAAAAAAAAAAAACGCTATTCTAATGGTACGAACGTTTTTTCAAGACGACGTCAAAGTAATTTTTGGTGTACCAAAATATAGGTTTGTTCCGTTTAACCTCTACTTGAAAATTTCAAATCTCTTTATCAAGTCCGTCGACAAGTTTTTAAAATTAACGTTGCGAGATTCAAATACCGTAAACGATTAGTGAAAATCGAAGAACACTACGCGTCATACGTTGATTCGTCGTGTTGAAGTCTTCGAGAAAAACGGTTTTCACATTCACGATAATTATATCTGCGCGCATTTCGGCGCAAAGTATACGGCTGTTATTGTCGTGACGCGTGCAGAAAGGCCGTATGAGAAGGATTTAAGAAAATAATTCGACAACGTCGAGGTATAACCACCATTAATTTCAGATTTTACGATCATGGTCTTCGGCCCCGACGAAGCTCACTCGGCGCGCATTATTGCGGGAGCGGGTCCGCGCGAGCGTTTAACAATAACAATATAATAACATAAATAAGTATTTTCCGAGGGGATAAACATCGGTCAGACGATGATGACAATTCTCGCCGAAACCGGACGCCGCCGCGTCGTCGCGAGAAGATAAGAGAGTCTATAGAAAATTGAATTCTGTACGCGTCCCGGAACGCGTGTTTGAGGCGCGTGCGTGCGCACCGCACGATATGACCTGCGCAACGAGATCACGCGGTTTCTCGAGAAGCAATTACATAACGTTTGATCGCGTATTTACGGCCAATCGGTCGGCGTCCTGCGCCGGTTGACCAAATATTAATATCCGAGGACGCCGCGTTGTATTTTAAGGACGCGCCCGCGCGCTCGCGTACAACCGCACGTTATTATACGTATATCGCAGGTACGACGACGTTAAACGGCATTATGTGCGCGATTCGCGATCGTTTTAAAACCGCGCGTTCCGAACACCGAACGGTTTACACGGTTCACGCCGCGATCGTAGCGTACGATAAAATTACATATTCCCGACGCCGTATTACCCCACCGCCAACCCCGTGCAAACCGGCGGCGGCGCGTGTACACACAGTAAACGCACGGCCGGGAGACGACGACGACGACGTTACGTTGCGCAGTAGGTGCAGTGTGAGTTTTGTACCGTCTGAATAATAATATGTAAATGACACGGAGGTACGCGAATATCTCTGATTACACTACCAAATTAGTTTTACTCGGCTAATGTAAACCGCATCGCTACCATATACTACTCTATACACATATATATATGTATTATACGCGTTACTGTATATAATATAATATTCGTCCCGGAGTGTACACACGCGTCGACGGTATCCACTCTGCGGTGATGGACTTTGACTGACGTATTATATTATATAATTATGTGATAGTGTCCAATCGATACCGCAGATTTCAGTAACATCGTTGTTACCGTTATCTCTATATATTATTGTACACAGCGTTTATACTCGTATATGTATTGTACGAGGTTATCGTCCCGTTCGATTGTCTTACGCAGTTCGCAGGGTTGGTTCGGGATAAGGCGCCGCGATGATATATATTATGTGTATTATTTTTAGTTTTTTCATTACAACTCCAAAACATAAATCAATACACTTGTTTGGAAAAAATAAAATATTTACGATCGTACAACGCTTGAAAATAATTATGTACATGAAAAAAAAAATAAAAATAATAATAACGATGACGATTTGCTGCGTGTTCGTCGATCGAGTCGAGAAAATGTTTAGTGTGATTTATTTTGTGTTTAACGTTTCTTATGGAAAAAAAAAACTTTCTTTCGATCTCGCGGGCTGTTCGGCCAAATACGTTTTATATTTACGCGATATACGATCTACGGCCGCGTGTGGTATATTATTACGCAAGAGTCAGTGTCATCAGATTGAATCGCCTGCGTAAACGCCCGCAGCAGTCGACGACAACGATTGCGGTAATAGTTTTAATCCGCTATCGACGCGGCTCTTTGATTAATCGATCATTCGCGACGCGGATGGACTACCTTCACCCCGTTTTGTCGCGCGTTTTCAAACGAGAGACACTGCGACACTCCGATACGACCGATACGATATGGCCATCGTAGCAGCCGGATGGGCGCGCGACGTACGCGACGACGACGTCAGCTTATATAAATCGCGCATCGACGAGTGAAAAAGTCCGAGTCAAATTACTCTTGAAGTTTCAACTATAAGTAACTCGAAGAGTTGAATTTATTTTCGTCGCAATCGATCGATCGATTTTATCGTCTCGTCGAGCGAACTTTCCCCCCGACTGATATGTATTTCCTATTAATCGTATTCGTTGACGCCCGGAAATTGAAACTGTTCCTTATCGAAAAGCTCGGCGTCAGGGTGATTATATTATCGTATGTCCGCGGACGGTTATAAATATTTACAATAATATTGATGTTGGCGTTTTCCCCTCCCCCCCCCCCCCCTTTACGATATTATGTTCTTTGTCGAGTATAGAAAAAAACGGAACGATCGCGATCTCAGACCGAATCGAAATACTTTCTTTTTCAACTCGTAACGAATACGAGTGAAAATAAAGAAAACAAATATAAAGTGAGACCACCTACTATTAAATCGATTAACGTTTTACAATATCGACTGTACTCGGGGCGAGCGGGCAAGAGAAAAAAAAAAAAAGTCGACTCGCCCGACTCTGTGAGTTGCTTCTCGTCCGTCGCCTTTATCTCGGCGAGAGTGCGGCGACGGTGGAGCAACACCGCGTCGACGACGACTGTCCCCGGTCGCCCGAGGGGGAAACCAGCCGACCCGGTGACCCCCTTGGGCGTGCACGCCCTCGTTTGCTTGCCGAGCCCACGCGCCGTCTCCCCCACCCCCGGGCCAGGGCAAGTGCCGTCGCGACCGTCCGTCGAGTATATATACCGCCGAGGACCGTTCGATGGATCACAGTCGTCGACCATCAGCCGAACGCATCGCAAGTAAACAGCCGAACAGACTTCCACAACATGTCCGCCAAAGTAAGTGTGATTTTACGACAATAATTCACTAGGATACGTTCGCGTGTCGTCAATAGTTCTCTTCTGATTTCATTCGGTACGTTTTAAAAGTCACATATCGCCCTCTATAGAGTTTCTGTCGAAAATCAGTACATTTAAACGCGCTTCTCTTTTTTTTTTTCATCGGTAAAATGTTCCCAATCGAATGAAAAAAATAATTCTTTTTATTCTCGTGAGATCAAAAACACTTTTTGATTCTTTCGATTTTAACGACTTTTTTCAATTATATTTGTTTAATTTGTTTCGAAAGAATAATATGATGAAAAAAATAAAAATAGCCGTCTTGTAAATGTTAAAATCTCAAGTGCGCGAACAATGTTTTGAAAAACTTTCGAAGAAAAAAAAATCCCACAAACTTATACCGTTCGATTGGAACGTGTTACTGTGAGGGGAAAAACACTCGCTTTTAAATATTTTGATTTTCTCTCTGGTAGACGAATGCAAGAAAACAAAAATGTTATCGAATATTCTTCTTTCGCTCGTCGAATAAGCATCGACCGATTCGTACTTGTCGGTCGATAAGTCAATGTCGTCGGATCCTTTTTAGATTCTCGTTAGATCCGGACGACGGGCAACGCGAAAACAAGGAGATCGAGTCGCCGCCGGTCACGGTTACTCAACGTGCACACACACACACTTGGGCGCTCCTGGTCGTCGCGCCGCCGCCGCCGCCGACCGGTTTTCCGTTATACTTTTACTCTCGGCGGCGGCGGCAGACAGGTCGTCACGACGCGCTATCGACAAGGTTGTGCGCGTTCGATCACCTCTTTCTCTCACGCGAGCACTTTGTAATATTATAATAAACATTATCTCTCCCGCGGGCTAGTGGTTGTCAACCGTTTTTCCCGTATGAAAAAAGACGAACAACGCTTCGTGCGAGAATAGCCGTGTGGAATAAAAATTTGTTCGCGCACGGAACATTCTGACAAACGGAAACAGCACTCGTAATACGTAATCAATATCGAAATCATTAAAAGCTCTAGACACTTTCAAAAAAAAACTTTCTTTTATCGTAATTTATACGTAAACGACGAGTATTGTTGTTTTTCGTCGTTTTCATAAGAGACAGAGTGTATTTATTTTTATTTTTTTTTTAAAAAAACGTCCTAAAACACTTAAACGACTCGATAACCTAACACGGAGATTATTGTTTTTTTAATTGATTCGCGTTTTCGTTTTCCAGTTGATCGTGTTCGCGGCCTGCGCCGTAGCCACCGCCCTGGCCGTCTACAAGGAGCCGTCCTACCCGTCCTACCCGGCCCCGGCTCCTGCCTACCCCGCGGCTCCGGCCTACCCCGCAGCCCCGGCTCCGGCCTATCCTGCGGCTCCGTCCTACTCCGCCCCGGCCCCAGCCTACCCGGCCCCGGCTCCTGCCTACCCCGCGGCTCCTGCCTACCCCGCGGCTCCGGCCTACCCGGCACCGGCTCCGGCTTACAAGCCGTCGTACTCGGCCCCGAAACCGTACTCGCCCGAGCCCGCGTACTCGGCCCCGGCCCCGTACAACTTCGACTACAGCGTGCACGACGCGTACACCGGCGACATCAAGAGCCAGAACGAGTACGCGGACGCCAACGGCAACGTCAAGGGCTCGTACAGTCTGGTCGAGCCGGACGGCAGCAAGCGCACCGTCGAGTACACCGCCGACGACTACGCCGGATTCAACGCCGAGGTGAAGAAGGAGGGCGGATACGCCGCCCCGGCCCCGTACAAGCCCGCTCCGGCCCCGTACAAGCCCGCCTACTGAGCTGGCCCGTCCCGCGAGCTCGCCGTTCCTCGGTACCCGAGGACGCCGCAGACGCCGGCAGTTTTCCTCTTCCTCCGCTCCGGAGGCCCGGGATCGTCTCGATAGACGCCCGTCGTAATATAATAATAACTATTGTAAACACCGTCGTCGCGACGGTGGTTTTTTTCTCTCTCTAAACGATATTGTTTATGTACACGCCGCGCCGTCTCGTCCCGCGTGATTTTTTTTTTTTTTCCTGTAAATATAAAACATCATTCGTGTGAACAACGACGTTATTATACCTTTTGTCGTCGTCGCCAATACGACGACGTCCAATACGACTTTCCGTTTCCATTCCCAGTTTACCCGTCGTCGACGAGCGAACGTTTTTATTATTATTCCTCGAGGCGCACCGACCGGTCGGCGGCGGCTACGCCGAATAAGGCGCGCTACTCCGTGTATTGTGTACAGGCGCCTCGAGGTGAACCGACTTCGCGTCGAAGAACAAAAGACGGTCACGTCGTCGTACCGACCGCCGCGACGCAATCGTGTTCTACGAGTGACGAGGGGATTGCTGCTCGGCCGATCGGACGTCGTTTTGACTTGTGACGGTCCAATCTCCACGAACGCCGAGTTGAACGACTCGAGTTTACGAAATCGCACGCCCGGAGTGTACGTGCGGATCACAATCTTCTGTATCGCGTCGACAAATGTAAATGCAAAAACCGATAATGACGGGGTTTTTTTTTTTTCTTTCGACGGCGACGTAATTAAAAGCGCCGATTCGAGAGGACGGTCAGAAACCTTAGAGAAGCAATATTATTAATTGATAATATCAACGGTTTTCTGAAAGAATTTACAACTGATGATAATCGTTGTAAAACGATAACGATGGTTTTTTTTTCGTCTGTATTAATCGTGTCGTGTTGTGATTAACGATATATTTTCCAATCAGTTCTGTACGTTTTTTTGATAATTCAATTTATTTTTACCGTTCAACGTAATCGACTGAAATGAATTCGATTTTGTGTCGAAATTAGTTTTTTTAAACGTGAGGAATTCGCAAATTTGAACGAAATGAAAAAAAAAAAAAAACATTATATACCGTTTTGTTAATAGGGAAAAATCATAATAATAACGATATGAAATTTAAAATTATCTCGTCTTTCATAAAAAAAAAAAAGCGACTCGGTAAGAAAACAATATTGTACGATAAAAAATAAAACCTTATGAAGAAAATTCCTAAAGAATTATTTAATAAGACGCGCAAATGTTATTTAGAAATTGTATATAAAATAACAGTTAATAAACATTATTCGCCGGAAAAGCGGCTACACGTTTTGGCAATATTTATTGCGACGGACGGAATTACAGTTTTAAAGACAATACTGTCTGTAAACAGAAACGTAAGCGGCGAGTATACAACAATCAACTAACTAAATTGCACGCAGTCGTTTTTAATTTAATTTCACTTCTAATTCTAAAAGCGATTATAAATTTTAGCAACGGGCGCAGTTGATAAGCATTATGTATTCACGCGTTCGTCATAGCTGTGGTTCGGAGCGTGACGGGGGAAAAAAAAATACGAGTGATTTTAAAACTAAACGATTGAACGTTTAAAAATTTATATTTTATAAGTGAAATAAACATCCGATCCTTTGTGACAATCGATGTTATTTTTTTGAAAACAGACAAAACAGAAGTATTAGAACAGACTATATCTTAGTCACGCGGTTCGAGGTCGACAAATCTGGGACAAGAGGATTACAATAACAACGGCTGATACGGATCTCACGATAAATGTCTCGTGAAAAATTAATCCATTACGCACGTCCAGAATATATATTCTACAGAAACAAACGAACAAGGTCACCAGCGCACGTAATATAACTTCTCTACGTACGTCTTTATCGTTGAATCCGTTCCATTGCGCGATAACACTGCAAACGTTTACCGTCATTGCGATCATATTAATAAATACGAAAAGAGTAAACTAAAGTGTAGGCAGTTTATTTTTATTTTAATAACAATAAGACGAACTTTTCCAACGTCACGACGCATTTTTCTTTCGAGCAAATAATCAGAAATGCCCACAACTACGTGTTTTTCGACCGTGATAAACACCGAATGATGTATCAAAGGATCAACGGTGCGACCGAGTTTTCGTAGGCCCGTGTGGATAAATCTCCTAAAAATCATCCGACAGCACTGACTTTGAAAAAAAAAATTGTGATGCTTTTTTTCTCTTTTCGGTAATAAATAGTATGAAAACGTACACTTACGGGAATCGCGTTTGTGTACAGACGACGACGTACAATACGACACAGATTGTGCTGTAGTTTTAAAATAAAATATACAAATAATTTAAAGTGCTAATAATTATCGTACTGGAAATTGTTTTATATTTTCAAAAATGAATAAATCGGTTAACAAATGGAAAACAATAAAATAATTTTAATGGACGACGATATAGATCAGATGATCATCGTGTTGTAAAATATATAAAAATAACATTAGAAGCAAATCTATTATTTTGTTTCGAAAATCTTATATTATTATATAATTTTAACAATAAAATATTTTAGAACTAGATTACAGTAAACATATTATTTTATGAGATCGAAATTTTTTTTTTTTCCATTAATGTTTAAATATGTTCTTAATAAAATTAATAATACTCGTGCAGTTCTAAAATTTTCTCAGTACAATCTCTGTATTATTTTACGCTTAAAATATGATTTATTATTGAGCGAACAACCTGTACAAGCACTATAATATTTGGACGATGTTTTTTACATATTCATTTTCCCGATAAGAAAATAACTTTAAAAAAATGCATAATATTGTTATTAATGTAAAATAATATTTTAAGCGAACGAACGCGAGTTCAGTAAATATTTGGCCCGTTTATATAAGTGATGGACGATATATTTTATTCTACCGGCGGCGGCGTTTGATTTACAAAAAAATACAAAGTTATAAAGCTATTATATCGGTAAAAGTTTGTTTTACCGACAAAAATGCAATTTCGAACCGATACGTTTGTTTGTTTGTGCACTCGAATTCCACGCAGACGTCGAAACGGCGAGTAAAGTTGTTTACAACTCGAGGCGGTCGATGATGACGAGGGTCAAAAGACAATTGTCAAATACGAATTTCATCATACAATAACCGCCAACAGAATTCAATCGATTTCGTTCGCTAAAACGTTTTTTCAAATTAAATTTTTTTTTTTTTACTGTCCGAAAGGCGGCGTAAATTTACGAGAAGAGAGCGGTTGGATCAGCTTTTATTAATGTCCAGAATTGTTGACCACCATCTCAAGGAAACGGTTATATTATGATAAAAATAATCTGTGAAAATTTCGAGTTTCTAAGATGGTAATTTATTTTCGAGATGAGAAGAAGAGAAAGAGTATTGTATTTGGTCGAGAAAACCGGTATTCTATACATTTTGCCCGTTTTTTTTCATTTTTCGGTAGGTTATATTTTTATTTGGAGAGAATTTCGAAATTTATAATCTCTCAAGTATCTCCTACAATAATATGTTCTACAAGGAAACACCTTCCAAGTCGAAAATAAAATCAATTCTTCTAGTCGAAAACGCGATGTCAAACACGAAAAATAAATAAACGATCAAAAATTAAAAACACATAAAACCAACCGATATGTTCCTCGCTTGGAATCTGAAAAATCATCGAGAAGAGTGTACACCTCAACATCGAACACATACAACGCCACAGTTTCATATTATTTTTACCATCGACACGGCTCAATATTGACGACCAAACATCGCGTAAAATCAGAAGAAAATAAACGCTCTACACGCGTCGTCGTTTACAACGTCCGCTAAAAATCACAGTCACTTTTTACCGGACGGACATTTTCCCGGCGAACGCTTTTGCGAAAAAACGGTACGACAGTCGAAACGGTATTTTTTATTTATTTATTTATTTTTTAAGTGGCAGCGCGTGCTTATAATTCATAGCGCGTAGGCCGCGAGTGCATATTTGCAACGTTAACGACGCACTGCCACGGCTGATTTCGTGTTTTTTACGATATTTTTTAATTTTGGTATCTTTACCGACGACGGCTCGATAAACAAACGTATCGAAATCGGAAAACGCCTCTAAACGCGAAATCTAAAATTATGTCTTTTTCAGATACTAAATAATTGTTTGACTATGGGCAGGATTGAAAACTTACGTTTGGCTCCTATACTTCGTTCGCAATAGCTTGATTAGGCCCGGTCCTATTACGTGCGCGAACGAAATCGCGAGTTATTTTCCGTTTTTAGTCTTTATACGCGCGTAGAGTTCGAATCCTCATTAAACAAAGAGGAAATTCCCGTAATAATTTAGTCCCGCCGCCGCGAAGGATATTTATTAAGATCAGAGTCCTATCATAACGTAATATATCATTGATAAGAGAAAGGGCGTTTTTTGTGTTTAGTTTTTTTTTTTTTTGAAACGTTTCGAAACGGGCACGCGGCAAAAATAAATAATCTCCGTCCAAAGCGACTTTTTCATGTGACTTGCTTTTTTTGACAAACGTATTTTCATTTTATCGCGGCAAATTGACCTGGCGGCGGGTAGTTCGTGTCTTTTGGCAATGCCGTCGCGACTAGGTTTTCGGGCGGCACGTAATATTCCATTAAACTACAGTATCGATTACAATAGATTATTAAACCTCGGTCGAAACACGTTGAAATCAAATTCTCATCGTCTGCGTGGGCGTTTTCGTGTTACCATCATGATTTGCAATCGTTAAAAAATAGTTCAAAACGTATCGCTGAAACGGGGGGGTTTTTTTTTGTTTTTTACGAACAATATTGTGTGTCATGGCATCGAGTTTGGTTTCCGTTGTAGTTTTCGATTTGGTCTCGAATCATCCACAAAACGGACACAATAGAAATTTTTAAAATTTTAAATCCAGACGCTATTAGCGTATTCTTTATGGGCGATTCGAATGTTTTATTATAATCACGTGGTCGGACGAAGGAAAAGGGTGCACGTGCTCGTAACTGACGGATCGTCAAGGGTCGAGTCGAAAACAACAAATAACCGGGAAATACTATAGGTACTTCCGGAACGGGGCGGTCGTATAATAGCTAATAATCCGACACTAATAATAATAATAATAATACATTGACTCGAAGCGTACTATATTTCGTAAAATATTATAATGACGACAACACGGTCGTATAAACACGACCCTGCTGTATTAGAATATGCATATTATTATACAATAGGCAGTGTCTCGACGACGAATCGTATTAATTTCAAGCATTCAAAATCCACCATCATTTTGTGGAGGGGGGATAGCAGAGTAAAACTGCCGGGAGTAGGATATGTTATTTATTTTGTTAGTTCGCGCGTCACTAAAAATGTTCGCCTAGAGTTAATTATTCACGACGTATCCTAATTGCGGCTATAGACGATAATATATTATTATAAAGAAAGAATTGATTTTTTTTTCTTTCGGATATTTCAGTCTCTGCGTTCGATTGGCGGGAAAGAGGAGTTTTCTTTGGTGTCTCGTCATTACTCGCGTACGTCAGCGGCACACCTCGTGTAATATCACGTATTTTAATCACGTCGGACGAGCGCGCGTCGACGGGTCGGTCAAAGGAACTCGTGGAGAAGACGCGCGCGGGACTCGTCGTAAATGCGAAGGCGAACGCGATATGCGAACTATATTACGTACATACGGGTACGAGTTTATCGTCCGTTTTCGATTATCCTTGGGCCGGGGCAAAATCGGACGAGTGTGTGTGTGTTGAAGTGCGAAGTTGGTGCCACGCGTGACGCGCGTAGAAGTAGGTGCTTATACGCAAATACGTACGTTGTCGGTATATTATGTTACATAATATTGCACGCACACATATTGTTTGGAAGTAGAGAGAGGGGAAGAGAATCGTCGTGACGTCTTCTCGAACGAACTATTGCGCGATACAACCGTTGCCGGGCCGACCGATCGCGGGACCACACCGTCTTGAAATTACGAGTAGTGAAAATATAACGGATTACTAAAGGTATTTCCAATTCGTACGTTTAGATTATTTTCTACCGGTTTTCGTTTGTGAAATTTAACCGTATCGAATCACGTTAATATTTACTACTTATACTATCTGCAGTTATGAAACCGAAAAATAACAAGTGACGCCTAATGACCTAAACGAAAGACCGCAAATAATAGAAAGAAAAAAAAACACCGCACACCTCCCCAGTATAGTATAATATAATAGTGCACTTACTGTCGAAGTTATCACTTTATAATATAATTAATATTTATAAGTACGCGTCCGATAGATATTTTACGTGAACGCTTTCGATGGAATAATTTTGAATTTATTACATTTCGCACGTTTCTTTTGATATCGGTACAATAAACCGCGTAGATTTTTAAAGTTTAGATAATGTAAGAACGTAGACGGAGAAAACACGTTGGCTCGTTTCCAATAGTTCGTAATCGATATTTTTTCTTCCCTAGGTAAACCTTAAAAATGTACGTGTTTCAAAATAGAAACTGTAAGTAATAATAAGCATTTCGAAACCGAAAAACAGCACGGGAGATCATTAAACGTAAATTCTCGCGGGGAAATCCGGAAGAAGTAAAACCGATTGATTATTTTTTAGCGATACGTTTTGCGTTTCGCACAAAAAGGTGCCCCACGTGCGGAGAATCGAAATGTGCCATAACTTTTGTTCTGATATTATAAAGTTTTTCTTCTTTTTTTTTGATCGTAGTTACTCTCGAACACGCGCGATATTCGTTTTATTTTACTTAACTTTTTCGAATTGAAAATCGAAATAGTGGTCTTTTGTTTTTCTTATTTTCGAATTGTCCGAAACACGAGCTATATTTTTACAAAATCGAATCGATCATTCAATCGAAGACAACTGAAATCATAAAACCCTAGCCGACGACGACGTTACATTCGAGACGAATAAAACGAAAACCCGCGTTTCAAACAGCAGTGCTCCTCGCGCGCGCGCGCGCGCGCGCCATTGGTTAAACCATAAATCGAATTTCGAATCCGGAGCGGAAGAAAAGGAAAACAACCCCGACCAACGAACAAATATAAACAAAAAACACCGACCTGGAACACGAGATCTACGTGCGCGGCCACCGTCGTGCCGTCCTTGAGCCACGGTTCGGCGAACTTGCCCATTAGTTCGTAAATGGCTGTCACGACGCGAGTCATCTCATCGCGACATATTTGCCCGTCGCCGTCCAGGTCGTACAGCGTGAACGCCCACCGGAGCTTGTCGTCCACCGATCCTCGGGACAACGTCCACAGGCCTTGCACCATGTCCTGCAAATACAAAAACGACGTACGCATAAATACGCGTAAATATTTACACACACGCCGCGCCGCCGCGTATTTGACTATAGGTTTCGTTGGTTAATTTTACGAAAAGAACAAAATATATTATAAGTGTTTTTCTTCGGATCTTATCGAAGTCGTTTCGTTATTTTCGCAAGCACGGGCGTTGGCTTAAAAGTTTTTGAACATTTCACCGCGTTTATCTGTATCATACTCATTGGCGCACAGTGTGTTGTGAAAAGAAATAATTTGAAATCATTAACGACGAATAATACAATATAGTGTAGCTATTATACGCGCCAGAACGCAACGTATGGATTTTTATTACCAAATTACGAGTGAAACGTAGATTTATCGGCAATCGTTGCTTTTTTGTTTCGTTTTTTTTTCTCGTGTAGTTTTCATGGAAAATAACTTACTAAAATAACGTTATTATTGTTGTATTTAATTTAATTTTTCATAGTTCTGTCGAAATTATCCAGTTGATAATATCGTACTGAGTGATATTACGCGGTAATATGGTCTC